>CM039474.1:2886481-3297800 GCA_022433065.1 Begonia loranthoides
GGGAAAAGGCACGCCATTTATGCAGAGCAGTCGTCGTCGTCCTCGTTCTGCCACAAAAACTCTGCAAAAGGCCACCCATTTCACACTTTACAACTACACAATCATCTTCTAGTTTTGTTCTTTCTTCTTTCTCCATCTTCTAGTTTTGTTCTTCCTTAAATTTTTATTTTATGCCAATAATTCTATAAATTTAGGAGCTTTAATCATCCAATTTTCGTTAAAGAAATTACGTTTTCCAAGTGTGATCTTATTTGTTGTGCGATTTAACACCAATAATTACCAAAATCATTTTATTGATAATTTTAGAACGCCATACAAGTAGTGCTTTTAGGGTGTGCAATCTGGACCCAAACCGAAGAACCGAATTGAAATCGGTCGATTTGGGTCAGTTCAGTTCATTTTTGCACACCAAAAAATAGAAATTTGGATTAATTTGGTAAAAATTGAGTTTTGTGGTTCAATTTTCGGTTTTGGTTTCTTAAAACCGACAAACCGACACCAAACTGCATGAGCCAGTAATTTTAGGGCTTTTTGTTTTGTTCTGTACCTCTCACTTCTGTTCTTGTTTCGTCACCTATGTTTGCTCTTTGCTGTTCAAGTTCGAGTGTTCAGTGTTCGTTCGTCTTCGTCAGTTTCGTGTTCGAAAAGGGTTTGTCTTCGTCGGTTCATTTTCGTCGCTCGTCGCTTTGTTCTAGACTTCCAGTCACTCGAATCTACTCCAGTTGCTGCGCTGCTCCAGTCGTTCGCTATTGTCCTCCGCAGTCCGCTCTAGCTCTAGTGTCGATTTTTTCAATAAGTAATAATGTTTACCATCAAGTTGCTTCAGTTACCCTCAAATCGAAAACTCAATAAGTAATAATGTTCGCCAAAATTCGAGAAACAACATATTTAATTTAAAAATAATTTTTGTGGTAGCATATTAAATTTGAAGGACCAGTAATTATTATTATCAAAGGATGGACCATTTTATAAGAAATATAATTAACATTTATTGTACTAATTTTTGGCCATAAACTGAGTGATGCTTACCACAATAATATTTATTTTAAATTAAAAAAGAAATTCTTAATTTTGGCGAGCAATGATTGGCGGAAGGGGGGGAGGTTCGGGGATTATGGTCAATTTGTTTCGCAGGTTTTCGGTGACTGTTTGTTAGCCAATGGGAGGGGCCCACGTCTTTAATATTTCCAGATGGATACAGTTCAGGTGTCTGTTTCGGGGCCATGCATCACCACATGCCAGCCTTTTCTGTTTCCCCCCAATTCTCATTCTCAGTACCTCTTATCACTTCACTCCCTCCTCAAAACGACGTCACTTTCCACACTGTTTTCAAGGTATATCACCTTATTCTTAATTATTTTTATTTTTAAAATAGTCAAAAATAAAAACTTTAAACTAAGAATCAAACCCTCAATATTAAATTAACTCTGTTAACAAATAAAACCTTGAATTATGGTATATGAGTAAAGAAAACTTTATAGTTATATTTTTTGTTTACAAATGTGTCTCGGATGTCTGCGCCAACTTGCAAATGTACTTGCAGACGTTCGTGTTTCAATTAATAGATATTTGCAGTTGTTGCAGATAGCGTGAACATTCGCGACTTATTGTTTAATAAAAAACGTTATTACAAGATTTGTCTTATTAATTTATCACAATTCAAAATTTTATGTTAACGATGCTTATTTTCTGTTTGATTATCTAGATTTTTCACATAAATTTGTATTAAATTAATACACCGTGACATTTTATTCGAAATTGTAAAAATGAAGAAAATTTCACTTTATAGTAGCTAAAAATTATAAGTACAAAGTGGAGAACCCAATAAATAATCAATAGAGTAAATTATAATTTGAAATTAGTAAATTAATTAACTAAAATGTAATTATTAATTATTAATAATTAATTATGTTTTTGTCCAGCACAATTTGATCATTAATTGAATATCATAAATTAAGATTAGGTCAACTTATTGGGTGGCTTCACCGATGCTTATGAATTTATGAATTTTTATTTTATAAATTAATAATAATTATGAACATTATGACGTGACCATGCACAATAATGGGTATCCCATCATGCAAGCGTGACAATATAAAGAAAATAATCATCTGAAATTTTCCAATTAGTAAAAATATTCACTTAATAATTACAAATTGAATTTGTCAAGTACATTGGGATATAGGGTGGGAATCAATTTATTATGTTATTAAAATACTTAAAACTAATGTCATTAATTTAGCTAATTACCGGGATGTAATGTTATCATGTGCTTCCAGTATAATATTATTCGTTTTGAGCTCTATTCTGCATAATTTTATTTTTAGGGTTAAATCAAAACGTGTTGCACTAAATAGAAAGGAGAACCTTATTTATAAACTATGTATTTTCTACTATTTGAAGTAATGTGAGATTGTGCACCCCTACTTATATGATTTAGACCTACATTTGAGTCATTTTTGTCTTCACAGGATGGGCTGCCATATGGAATAACTCAAAAAATATATCGTGTGAGGTTTGACCTAAAATAAATAATATTATACCGAAAATATCAAAAACGTTAAATTTATTCTTAAATTTTATATTATATAATTGAAGATGAAATTCTTTTAAATTAATAATAATTATGAATATGATGACGTGACCATGCACAATAATGGTATCCCATCATGCAAGCGTGACAATAAAAAGAAAATAATCATATCATTTTTTCCAATTAGTAAAATATTCACTTAGTAATTGCAAATTGAATTTATCAAGCACATTAGGATATATGGTGTGAATAAATTTATTATGTTATTAAAATACTTAAAACTAATGTCATTAATTTAGCTAATTACCGGGTTCATTTTTGTCTTTAATCATAACGTACCTATTTTTAATAAATAATATATTTTTTTTTTTACAAAGTTTGTAGAATTTTAGTGTGTTAGTCCGTCTTTTAAAAGTAATGATGACTCAAATGTAGGTCTGACTCATATCAGTAGAAATGCACAATCTCACATTGCTTGATAGAGTAGAAAATACAGTGTTTATAAGTAGGATTTTATTCTTTACCTAAGACAATGCGTTTTTGTCTGTAACGTCCCCAAGTGCTCACAGTATAATATTCCGTTTTGAGTTGAATCCTGCACAGTTTTGTTTTTTGGGTTAACAAAAAACGTGTTGTTCTAGGTATGGAGAAGAACTCTATATTATAAACTATGCATTTTTCACTATCTCAAGTGATGTAAGATTAGGCACCCCTACTAATATGACATAGACCTACACCTGAGTCATTCCTGACTTCACAGGGTGGGCTGCCACATGAGATAACTCCAAAAACAAAATCGTGCGAGATTTGACCTAAAACAGACAATATTATACTGAAAAGACTGAAAACGTTAAATTTATTTTCAAATTTTATATTATATAATTGAAGATGAAATTCTTATTAGTATTTTAATCTTTTCTAAAAAGATAAGTTTACTTAGTTTTTAAGTCTCTTGTTTTGATACCATCTACTATGTGACATGATATATTAATGAGTAATTAAAGTAATAAACAACTCACATTATGGAAAGATGACATTTGAGTATCATATTGAATTATAAAAATAGACTATACATTAAACAATATTCATTATAAGAATGTTTTAATTTATATAATACTTGAAAAAAATTTCAACATGGACCCAAATATTTTATAAATTTGGATTGAAAAAAGTTTAATTAATCTCATGGGAATCCTTTAATTATATAAAAATATAATTATTATAAATATTAATTCTTAAATATAAGGTTTTTTTAACTAATATATAACCCCTCAAAGTTTGAAGTGTTACTAACATATAAACACTCTTACCGTTAAGAAGTTCGTTAAATGACAGATATTGTCCTATTTCTGCAATAGAAGACACGTTTCGCTACGAAAATGGTGGAAATTATCGTTTTTACATCAGAAAGTACCATATTTGCAGCCGAATGCATATTTTGGCTCCAAATATTCATCTTCCGCTGCGAAAAGAAAGTTCTTGAAATATTACTTATTTTCGAGAGCAGAAAACAATTATCTTACCGTGAAAAAAGGTGAAAATTACCAGCTTGTCATTAACGTCTCAAACTTTAAGTTGTTTAATAAAAAAAAAAGAAAAAATTAAGATAAGATTATGCTCAAACAACTAAATAATTTCTCAGAAAACAAAAGAAAAATGGACCTACACGATGGAATTTCCACAAATTTAAATTGGAAATCTTGGATTATATGGATGAGATTATGTTATGCATTTATTATGATTGGGGCACTACATGTCACGCTCTTTCATTTTTAATTGAACATTTAATGAAAGCATGGGGGGAATTTCAACTACGGAAGAGTTAGAAAAAGAGCAACCAACCAAAGATTGACAAGTGGAATTGAAATCTTGTTGACGGGAAGACCAAATCCAGCCGTATGATTTGAGACATTGAAAACAAAGTGTAGTACGAGAGAACACGCTGTTTCTATTTTTGTCTAAGCAAAAGACAAAATGTACTCTCTCTCTCTCTCTCTCTCTCTCTCTCTCCCACCTAATTTATTTTGTTTAATTATATTTTAATAAACTTGATAATTTAGACTTGATTTTGGGATGAATTATTAGTATTTGAAGAGTAAGCATACATTTATTATCTATTTTTATGTTCTAATTATATTGATGGATATAATTGAGACAATAAATTATAAATTATTAATAATACAAATCAATATTTGTCACGCGTAAAAAGACTAAACTTAAACTTAGATTTAATTTTGAAATTAAAACTGAACGACACGTTTTATCCAATAGGGCGGTTTAAGATTGGTTTGAAGGCCGACTCACGAGTCCAACCTCGAGCCAACAATTGTACAACCAACGCGACAACGTTGCCAATTGTGTGATGCAAAGGGAGCAAAACTATATTTCACAAATAATATGTTTTACATAGTTGGTATGCCAACTATGGTATTTTATCGTCAATACAAGAGTGAAACCTATGCGTACATGTTGTCCCGTTTGTATAGTCTAACGCTCCAGCATTGATATTTAGGGTTGCAATGACATCGTCTATAAACACGGTATAAGTTTGAAAATTCAAAAAGAACAAAAACAAAGTCTATTAAAACAAATGTGGCCATGACCACTTATTTAGTCATTGTTGGGGTGAGAGTGTATTTATTATGTGTAAAAGTTAATCATGGTATTAATTATATGTTCATAAGTTTAAAGTTAAAAATTTAAAGGGAGGGAAAGTAACAAAATAACTACTGAATTATTGGATTAATGATAAGTCAATCACTGAATAATTTTTACCAACTTAAATATTGAAATATGAGAAATAGACAACGCAAACAACATCGTTACTTGTTGAAAGAAATATTATCGCGAAGACGATTTTGAAATATATTATCTGTAACTCTAATTTCACTTTAGTTTTATGTTAATATCGCAATAATTGAAGCGATCTTATCGTGAAGAAGATGTCGGTAAGGTTCGGTATGGTATTTTCATTGTCGAAAGTAATTTTTACGTTTTATGTTTTGCCAAAACGTTGTCGAACTTCGGCATGACTCACTCCTCCTCTCGATTTCACTCGTCCAGTTCTAATTATCATTTTCTCTTTCTTCTTCGTGGTCCATCGTTGACATCCAGTGCTCATCATCAATGTCTCATTTTTCACAGGGAAAGGGAATATTTTCGCTGGCGAAACGTTATTTTTTCGTAGCAGAAAGTAATATTTTTAATTTGTTTAGTGGAAAGATATCGTTCCGTAGTGGAATTACAATGTTTTTTTAACATAAAATATAACCTAGATATTTATTTCGTTCATTTTCTATAATTCAGTGTTTAAATTATTGGAGAAAATTGTTAAGTGGTTGAATTGTGATTTATTTCTTAGTGTAGTTTAGTGGTTGTTTTGTTAATTCCTTATAAATGAATTATACATTTATTATAAATTAAAATAAGTATTTAGATTAAAAAAAGAATAAAAATGACTGTGAATTCGGCCGCTTTGTCTCTCACTACACCTAAGCTTTATAAACGGCCGTTCCTCTGCATTCCAATTTGATTCTGTCTTAACCTGCGCACCTTCGTTGCTCACTGACGCTACACCAGCTTCTCTGTATCAAGGTTCGCTGTAATGGACAAGACGGTTATAGAACCGTGGAGGCACGATTCCGCCCCGTCTCTCTTTTTCCGGCCGCCGGAGACTCCCCTGGAGCCGATGGAGTTTCTCTCCCGCTCTTGGAGTGTGTCGGCTATGGAAGTTTCTAAGGCGCTTACTCCGCCGCCGCGCTCTGTGATTTCCAAAAACTCTGCAGTTAATGGCGTCGGACAAGGTGGTGTTGGCGGCGTCGTATTTGAGGAACTGGTGAATAGTTGTGAGACAGTGGACGGAGCTACAGTGTCGGGAAACCCTTTTTCCTTCGCTTCTTCTGAGACTTCGCAGATGATAATGGAGCGTATTATGTCGCAGTCGGTGAGTCGACGACAAATTATGGGATTTTCCTCGCGCTTTTTGTTCCTTTTCGGAATTCTATTTTTTTTTTTTAACTTCTTCTTCTTGTTTTCATCTCTGAAACTGGTTCTCTGTTTATCTATTTTGAATTGACCATCCAAGATTGCACTAAATTTCTCGTTAAACTGGGCTTTTTTAGCCTCTTCCTTTTTCTGTTCTTTCTTTTTTTGCATGAAACTTGTCTCCGGTAGAGTCGCGAGTAGTCTTAATTGCGTGTCTGTGAGGGATTCTTGTGATCGCCAGTTTATCGTCTCCATTTTCGATTTTTCTACTACTGGGTCCATCTTAATCGAGGACTGAATTTAAAGCTTCCACCCACTCTGCCATTATCATTACTACTCTCTGTTTTACTCGACTTGAACAAACCCTTTTGTTTATCCAATCATTTAAACCAGTACAATAATGGGAATTCCCTCGAATAATAACACACGCGTGGTTTCTTATCTTCTGCAGCAGGAGGTTTCGCCTCGCACTTCCGGCAGGCTCTCTCATAGCAGTGGCCCCCTCAACGGCGGCTCGATGACCGATAGCCCGCCTGTCTCTCCCTCCGAGACTGACGACATAAAGGTTTATTAGATGCTTTTGATTCTATCAATCTTTTTTTCGTTATTTCGTTTTCTTTTCTTCTTTCTTGTTTCGTTTGAATAGCAGTGACTGTAAGTACGGTCTCACTAAGCCATCACATCGTTAACCAGCTTTCGCTTTAACGAAAGCTCGCGCCTTTTTAACTCCGAACCCAGAAAGATGATAGAAGAATTAATTCTAGAAATTTACAGTTTGTACTTTGTTTTTAAGCTTTTGAAGAAGTCAAAACTCCAACGCGTTCCGTTTTAATCAACGATGAAAGAAGATTGAATTGGTTCCTAGAAATGGGGTTTCTTTTGTTCTATAATTAGAAAATCTTTGTCGTCCTGGTAATTTGTTGAGATTAAGAAGAAATTAGTGGAATGACTGAGTTGTCCCATCTGGGTTTTGATCGGCTCAGCATAATTGCTAATAATGTCGCCATAGTTTGAGACGAGGTGATCGGAATTCGACCGACCCACCCGCCGTATTAGCTGACTGATGGATCCTTAAGGTGGGTGCGCTCTGGCGCGCCTGCACTATATCGGAACTCGTCGATCGACAGTAATTAACGCCGTCAACCCCTTTATGTAATGCGTGATTAAGCAGTCAGAAAAAGGATTTCGCACAATTCATCCGATTAAATCCATGACCCACCAACATTCTTCCATGCAGATTTGCCGGTCGGCCAATTCCTTGAATGTACAATACGGAACAACCTCCGTTGCCAGCGGTGCCGTTGCCGGAAAGACTGTTGGGAGGTGGTTGAAGGATAGGAGGGAGAAGAAGAAAGAGGAAACCAGAGCCCATAATGCGCAGCTCCACGCCGCAGTTTCTGTCGCCGGGGTTGCCGCCGCTATTGCGGCAATAGCAGCCGCCACTGCCGCTTCGTCTAGTTCTAGAAAAGATGAGCAAATGGCCAAAACCGACATGGCCGTTGCCTCCGCCGCCACGTTGGTTGCTGCCCAGTGCGTCGAGGCTGCGGAAGCCATGGGGGCGGAGCGTGACCACCTTGCTTCCGTCGTTGGCTCCGCCGTTAATGTCCGTTCCGCCGGAGATATCATGACTCTAACAGCCGCAGCAGCGACATGTACGTTCTTTCAGATTCGTACAACATTTATGTGTACAGAAACCCGTCAATATTCTCCATTTTTTCAATTACCCTCTTGACAATCGCAGCTTTACGAGGAGCCGCGACGCTGAAGGCGAGGGCGCTAAAGGAGGTGTGGAATTTAGCGGCGGTTATTCCGGTAGATAAAGCGTTGGTGATGGGCGGTAATAGTAGTAATAATGGTAGTTCACATAGCAGCCATAGCGGGGAGTTAGCTTCTGAAGAGAATTTCCTCGGCGTCTGTAGCAGAGAGTTACTCGCTACAGGAAGTGAACTCCTCAAACGAACCCGCAAAGGTAAAATTTGAAACTCCATCTATCCAACCAAACCTTCGCATATTTCGATGTTTACCCTCAATCCTTAAAACTATTTAGAAATGAATTCTCCATTGTTAAACGAGCTTCATTATTTGGTTGCAGGCGATCTTCATTGGAAAGTTGTTTCTGTTTACATCAACAAAATGAATCAGGCAAGTTCATAATAAAGCAGAAAGAAAAGAACAGAGAATAATATCTTTTCTTTTTACAGCCTTTGATTTTTCTGGGGAATTTGCTTTTTTGCAGGTGATGTTGAAGATGAAGAGCAGGCATGTAGCAGGGACCATCACAAAAAAGAAAAAGAGTAAGCCTTTATTTTTTGTCTTTCACTATAAATTTCAAACGGAAATGGAGGCGTGGGTCTGGCTCCATTTGGGGATTGGAGCAAGGCTAATGGCAGTAAACTGAAAAAAGCGAGCAATAATATCAAACTATGGATAATCATCATTTTCAAACCCACTTTTTTTGAATCCACAGATGTTGTGATTGAGGTGATCCGGGATATGCCTTCATGGCCTGGCCGGCATTTACTGGACGGAGCGGAGGACCGGCGATACTTCGGCCTGAAGACCCTGCAGAGAGGGTTGGTAGAATTCGAGTGCAGAAACCAGAGGGAGTATGATCTGTGGACTCAAGGAGTGGCTAGACTTCTCTCAGCTGCTTCAGAGAAGAGTAGTAGAAATGGTAAATGAGGTTTGGGGATGGGGTATAAACCAATTTGTTCGTCATTTTGGACCATATTTTATGCGTTGGGGGGATTATTTTTTTTTTGGTGTTCTTCAATCTTGATGTAAAAAGGATATAAAGCAATATGAAAGTAACCCAAATGGGTAGTCGTTAATTGGGGTTTGAATCCTGAAATCCTTGTCGGAGTTCTTTAAATCTCCCATGGAAGAACAAAGGTAGAAGTCCAGGGGCTTTGGACAGTCAAATAGAGTGGCAGCGATGAATCAGAAGAAGGAACAAGAAACCAAAGGTTTGATTCTGTCTTTTGTCTGGTTCTGATGATTTTTCTTTTGTTCGTGCCTCCGTCTTGGTTTTGAAGCCGAACAAAGAATGTGTCTTTTTTTGTTTTTTTGTGGTTAATAAATTAAACACTGCATTATCATTGTTGTGGTTTATAATTTAATCTCAATGTATGACCACCGCAGTTTAACAATTTAACTCTTGAATTATGACGACGAATTATTGTGATTTAATAGTTTAACCCTTGAATTATGATAACGAATCACTGAAGTTTAATAATTTAACTCTTGAATTATGAAAATTTGTCGCGATTTAACAATTTAACCTTTGAACTATAATGATGATCTGTCACGGTTTAACAATTTAGTCCCTAAACTATGATAACAAACTGTTGTAGATTAACAATTTAACTTCTGAATATGATGATCCGACACAGTTTAACAATTTATCTCCTGAACTATGATAATCAGTTGCGATTTAACAATTTAACCCTTGAACGGAAAACGTAATCACGGTGTTTACTATGTCAACTTTTTATAGTTCAGTGGTTAATTTATTAGCAAAAAAAAAAAAAGATTAGTGATTGACTTGTTATTGAATGTAAAGGATGATGGTTGATTTGTCATTTTTCCTATTTATTTGATCAAATGAAATGGGGAAACTAACTATCATGGTCATTGACAAGTAGACTATTAAATGAACGACACAGATGAGGGAAATGATTTGACCATATTATTTTAGAGAATTCGTAGGAAAAAAGAGCTAATACCTACAGACAACATATTTAAGAAAATACTGTATAAGTTGATTTTAATTTTTTTTTAGTTTTATAATTTAGAAATATTTTATTGGAAAAATCATAATTTGTCTGTGTTATTTTTACAAAGAAGATAATAAATTTATTCCAAAATATATTTTTGAGTCATGTTTCAAAATTTTACAATTTTTATAGTGAAAAGACATCATTTTTAATAAAAATGTAATTTTGATGTTTGGTCTTTTTGATACGTGGGTTGTCTCCTTCCCTTGTCCACTAATGTGGGCTGCAGCCCAATTTGGGTCGTGTTTTTCTGTATTAGTAGTCCACTTCCATGAAACCAAATCTTTAATTAAGAGAGGGTTAAACAGAGGAAGAAGGGAGGAGTCTTTGAGAGGGTGAAACATGGAGGTGTTTTCTTCTTCTATTTCTGCAAAATATCTTAATTGAATCTCTCTGGGAAATTTGGGGCTGTTCTTCAAAAACTGGCGCCGAAAAATGGTGGGTTTAAGTCTTCACTCTCAGTTTCTCCTCCGAACCAGGCGAAATCTATTTCTTGGTTTTCCTCAATGGTTATCTTCTTTACAACTCTATCTAATCTCAACTTCTTCGACGTATCGCTTCTCATGGCTTCATCGTCATCGCCGCTCCGGCCACTCGCTTTGTCTCTACCATTTTCTTCATCTCATCGTCGCTTCCTTCACTCCCATGAAATCCACAGCGCACAGTCACTTCACAGCATTGCAGGTTTTTGAAAGTGTTCCGCTTCTGCCTTGTGTGTTTTATATCATTTTGACAATTGAATCTGCGTTTATTTGAAGGGATTGAGGAAGAAGATGAAGAACTTGCAGCCGAGTTAGGGTGAAATGAATTTTCAGATCCAAGTTGAAGAAGTCAAAGACAAGTGGGATGGAAATTGATGGTTCCATTGACAGATGAGAAGATGGGGGAAAGCATGGTGGTCTGAGTTGCAAAGTCTGGGTGACAATCTGTTCCACCTAATGTCTCTGCCCCTGAACCAACAACGTTGTCAAATCAAACATCACTTCTCACCAACCATCTTTAGTTAATCTCTTCAATGGAAACTATTCTAAGAATTTGTTATTTTGATATCGGGGGTGCAAAAATAATATTTTTCATAGTAAAAAAGATAAATTTTACCATAAATATTTGACTTTCTTAGTAAAAAATGTGTTTTCTATTATTATATTAGTCATCGAAATATATTCTTCTAGATACAATAATTCAATGATTTTTAATATTACTTTTGTACTTATCATTCGTCGAATCAATTTTGAAAATCGGTGAGTAAAAACAATATGATATAAATTAGAAACAGACCAATTGAGATACTGATCGTGCTTGAAGTTGTGCTTCAAGTTAGGGTCGTGTTTCATCAGCGGGTTGTGTTGAGAAAACTAAGATTTCTTAGGAAAATATAAGTATTCGCTGTGGAAAGGAAAATATCGTTTTCTTTTAGAGAGTATTTTTCCACTGACGTACTTACTTTCTGTAGCAAAAAAACACGTTTCTGCAGCAGATACTTGCCTTTCGTGACAGAAAGTAAGTCCTTAATTATAACTAATTTATGTACGAGTCTACTGTAAAAAAATAATTTATCTGGTGCGAAAAAAATTTAATTTTTTAACAAAAAAACATGAATGCGAATAATTCAGGTTGGCTAGGTTAATTTCCATGAATTTTTTTTCAGATTTGAGATGAATTAGAGCAACAGTGGAGTCCTGTCCTCTTCCTTTTCATTTCCTTCTCGTTTGTTCAAGATGTAAACTGCTAAAAAAAGACAGCTTTTTTCTCCATTAATCTGCAATTATATAGACACCCTTTACTCAGATCCTGCTCCTGAATCACAAAAACTCAAACTTTTTTCACAAACTGCATAGGAAAAGGTGTTCTTTGCCTACGTAATCAAGTAGAAGAGAGAAACGACTGGGGTTTTGTTAAAGCTGTGGAGCTGAAATAATAAATCGTATCGGGGTAGAGTATGAATGAAATTAAAGAGAGGTTCTTGCCATCAATCAAAGCCTCCACCTCGTGCATGACAGCAGGAAGGTTGACCCACTTGCCCAAGGAGAAAATTGCAGAGAAGCCCGACTGACAGAGTTAGCTGAAGGAGAGCATTTCCGAGGGATCACTTCACTTGTTCCAATCGGGTTGTTTTGGCAAAAATAATGACTTCACCAACTTTCATACGCCCAGAAAAGATGCAGCTTTTCTGGGACAGTGCATGAATTCAATGCTCATTCTTGGCCGAGTTCTGTGTTTTCTCTTTGGTCAAATCAGTAGCTTCTTGGCCTTCCATGGCTATAGATGTTAGATAAATTTTAAGTTTAAAATAATATTTTAATTTTTAATTTAATGTAGGGTAAATAACACTATAGGTCTTATAATTTGTAATCAACGATAAGTTAAATTTTGGAGATTATTTTTTAAGAACTAAAATCCTGAACTATGAGAAAATGTCGTCGGTGATCTCGCAGTCACGATTTCCGTCCAGAGCCGTCGAGGTTAACGCCCCGATTCTACCCTGTCTAGCGGCGTCGAACGGAGTCGAAGGGCGATAGCAGAGCCGACGGTCGAATCGTCCAGAGCCGACCGAAGTATGACATTCACTGGCCGTTGGATCGACGAGGATCGTCCCTCGTCTGGATCGACGGCCAGGATTGAATCTGGCATCCCTGCCAGATGCGATGACGGACAAAGATCCTTGGCCGTTGGATCGAGCGAGGGACGTGCCTCGGATCGACGGCCAGGATTTAATCCGCCTGGCGAAGACGAACGTCGATCCTTGTCCGTTGGATCCTCGCCTGGATCGAACGGTCAGTAGTGACTCCAAATTAATTGGGTTACATGTGATCCTAAATCGCCAGAATTCCCCATTATGACGGACGTCTGTGGGAATACCACGGACGTCTGTCTTTAAATAACACGTCATCAGCATCTGGACGGCGTCCGTCGGACCATGACGGACGTCCGTCATAACCAAAACGACCGCGTTTTCGTCCTGACGGATGACAAAACGCTGCTTATACTCGCGAAGGGCGTCCAAGCCCTAGAAATAGCCCTGTACTTCAAATAGCGAGCGAATTCCCGATTTCCCCCAATGAATTCCCGAACTCCCGATTTCCCCCGACGAATTCCCAAACCCCCGAGTTTTGAATCTGAAAATGGCGCCGAGGAATAGTCAAGCGTCGAACAAGCGTAAGGTGGTGGCTCCCACCGAGACGACGGGTCCAGTGGAGTCTGTAGAACCTGGGATGTTCAGCTCAGCCTCCGCCCATGTACGGTACGAGAAGGACATTGTACCCCGTGCAATAATCATATCCAGGAAGGTAAATTTCAATTCATTTGCTGATTTTGGATTGAAGGCAATGTTTGAACGAATTGGATTGGATAAATTGTGCACAATGGGAGGTTATTTCTATGAGAGAGCTGTCAAACTGTTTTATGCCAATTTGGAGTTGGACAAATCAAGTGATAGAGAGTTGAGGAGTTTTCTGTTTGGAAAACAGATTAGGATAACTCTAGGACAATTAAATGAGCTCATTGGATGCTCCACGGAGGAGCCGTTGGAGGAGTATTACCATGCGACAAAGGACCCCGAATTTGTCCAAAAAGGAGAAGGTCTTGCATTGCTGAAGTAATTGGTTCGCAATCCTACAGCCGTTGAGTCTTTCTTCCGGCCTAAATCAAAAGACCTCGATGCAAAAGCAAGGGTCATCCATCACATGATCACGTACACATTTATGCCTCGTGATGGACATAGAGACCTTGTCACAGCCATGGATTTGTACGTAATGGAGAAGCTATACAATGGGAAGAGGTTCAACCTTGCATACGTCATTATGCAGCAAATGAAAGCAACTCTGAATAGTGCAAGGAAGAATCTCCCATATAATTGGCTCATTCAGCGCATTATTGACAGCAACGGGTTGGTTGTCCCTCACACAGAGCGACGAACAGACGAAAAACCACTTGACATATATAATGAAGTTGCATTGGCTCGGATGGGGTTGCAAAAAGTACGAGGGGAGTGGGTATTCAGAGGAGATGTGGCAGCTGCACCTCCTGCACATCTTGTACCTCTTGCACCTCGTCCTTCCACTTCAGCTGCTCCACCGCCATCCACGTCAGCTCCACCACGGCCATCATCGTCAGCTCCACCACCGCCATCCACGTCAGCTCCACCTGCTCCTTCCATGTGCACTGCCATAATTCCGTGGACAGCAAACGCACAACCGACATATCACGTGGAGGTGGATGACAATTTTGTGCGTCCTATGGATGACGATTTTGTGCGTCCTATGGTGGATGATGCACCTCCCCCACCCCAGTCCTCATCGTCGCCCTCCGTACTCAGCAGCGAAGAGAGGTGGCAGTGGCTTGTCACCCAACTTGGCGAGATTCAAGCCAAGTTGGATAGACAGGAGAGTCAACTTGGCCAGCTTCAAGCCACTGTACTACAGACGCAAGAAGTACAAACGCATATGGCAACTACTCGCACAACCGCCCAGCCATCTCATCCATCAGCATCTCATACATCTTCCAATGCCGGTCCAGACGGATGCCAGTATGTCTTTGATTTTACATGTAATTTCCTTATATGTATTAGTATCGTTGATTAACAATGTGTTACAATTATGCAGGTCTCCGATCATCAAGAAACCGTCCCCTCCTCCAACCCTGGCTAAAGTTCAAAAGATTTTGGCCCCAGGTCCTTCAGTGGTAGGTCCTACCGCTCGTCAGAGGATGACAGTGCAAGTGGTATGTCTTCTATTTGGTTTTATACAATGTGTAGAATTTACACTTACACTGAATTTCCATTGCAGCTTGTGAATTTGATGGAAGAGTTCATGGCACTTGCACGGGTCAATACGAAGAATAACAAGGAGATGTGTGCTCTCCTTTGCGGCTCCAAGGTAAGAAGCAACGTCATTTGAAATTTATTATCAGTTGTGATTAGAAAATTAATGTTGTTCGTCGTGTTGTTGATTTACAGGGTGACAAGATATATTCAATCACAACTCTCCTTGTGCCAAAGCAATCGGGCGCTCCTGACTATGTGAGAATGTTTAACCAACTTATATTATATTGTTACAAAAAATAACTACATAAATCGTGTTCTTAAAATGCAGTGCGTGATGACAAATGAGGAGGACACCGCCGCTGTTCAAATAAGGGATGGTTTGTTGACGATTGGCTGGATCCATGTAAGCCACTTCTATTCATTCACGAAATCATACATGGTTTAATATTTCTTCCTCCTACAGTGCCACCCGGAGATGGATTGATTCATGTCATCGATTGACATGTACACGCAGTATGCGTATGAACAATTGATGCCGGATTCAATTGCAATTGTCATGGCACCTGTGGACAAAAAATGGTATGTTTTTTAATGACCTGCGCTTTGAATGACGTGACAAACTAATTTGCAGTTCCAATTGCAGCCAACACGGCATATTTCAAGTCTCCCGCCCTGTAGGGTGGTCGGTGATGTCCAAATGCAATGGGCAGGGCTCCCATCTCCACGATCCCTACGATCGAGATGAACTCTACGAGGAGTGCACGAGTGTGGAGATGAGCTCCGATTTGCACTTCAACATCATCGACATCCGGGACGCAGAGCCTTCCATATTTGATGAGGCACCACCTGTTCAGCCATGCTCAGAGGCCCCAGTTCAGCCACTCCCAGAGGCCCCACCTGTTCAGCCACTCCCAGAGGCCCCACCTGTTCAGCCACTTGCAACGGTACCACCTGTAACGTATTCTAGATATACAAGAAACGCAGGACGTGCAAGAGGTGCAAGAGGTGCAAGAGGTGCAGCACGTGAAAGAGTTGAAAGAATAGAAAAAACGTTGAACAAGTGGCTCAATTGAAATTGAATTCAATTATTTGTTGTAGTCTGTAGTCTACTTTGTGGTTTTCTTCATACTGCTTTGTGGTTTGTTGTAGGCTGTAATCTGCTTTGTGTTGGCGCGAGGGGCGCCCAAAACAGGGCAAGTGCTGTCTGTCTGCATGTGACGGATGTCCGTCAGAAGGGGTCGGACGTCCGTCTCAAGGTGACGGACGTCCGTCTGAATGTGATGGACGTCCGTCTTAACATGACGGACGTCCATCACATGCAGTGTATTATACATGAACAAATATTATCCAAACAACTACGTAAATGAACAAATAAACTTCAATGTATTAAAAACTTGAGTGTATTATACATGAACAAAACAAATACGTAGATGAAGCTCCATGATTAAGGATGTGGGTGTGGGGCGACGGACTCCTGCAAAACACAAAAGGAAGTTCATGTCAGACGAAACGCTCATAGTGAGAACAACGTAAGAAAGCATAACAATCTAAGCACCTGTGTATCGGCAACAATGTTAAACCCCATGAAGGTGTCGTATGAGCGTTCTGCTCTTACACTGCCACTTGCGGTGCCACCTGTTGAGCCTCCGCCTTGACAAGAACGGACATTGTGGCCTACACCATGACAACGACTACATGTCATAGAGATATGTCTCCTGCTGAGTACCGTGCTGCTACGGGGCTCGTCTGCATCTCGCACTCTTCATTTTCGAGGCAGACCCGGGAGTCTCTTTACTGGTGGTGGCAAAATTGGAGGCTGGTTCGTTGCAGGCCACATGTGGTGGCCAGTGACAGGTCGGGTAAAATGGGAATACATCCTCATATATGTGTCCCGATGGTACCATGCATGCACATAATCCTCCGCTGAAGTCCGCATAAAATTGATGCAAGGGATGGCATGCACGCATGGGATTCCAGTCAGCTCCCATCGGTTACAATTACAGGTACGCGTGTCCAGATCGACTGCGTACCGTTCGTTACCATCGCTTACCTCAAACCGATTATATCCTGAAGGTGTTGGACACCAATTCCGAGCCGCATGTTTCAGTTTGGCAAGCTTCTTTGTGGTCTTAGGACACAAAATATCTGTTGATTCAGCCAGCTGCTTATGTTTCTTAACGATCCTAGTCATTATGCCCGTTCTAATCATCTCGAACATAATGAGGATTGATTTGTCCCGTGCTGGCAGGAGGCAGGCATTGTAGCACTCGCTCAAATTATTAAGGCCCATGTCACACTTTGGGACAGGACTGAATGCATGTTATGACCAACACCTCGGGTTAATTTTCTGCATATATGCATGCGCTGTATGGTCGAGCGCAAGTAGTTTACTCATCTCTTTCTGAAAGTTCGGTGATGTTGTGGCCCTTGCTGCCTTCCACATGATATCTTTGTATTGTATTTCTGGAAATTGTTTTTTGAAATTGGCATACAAATGTCTTAGGCAAAATCGATGCTCAGCTGCTGGTGCATATTGTTCAATAGCAGGCACCAACCCCTTCTGTCGATCGGAAATGAGTGTCCATCCTCTACCTATGTCGCTGTCTAAGTCCGTCAGCAAGCAACACAAAAACCAGGTCCAGGAGTCTCTGCATTCTGAGTCAACAAGTGTCACAGCAACTGGATAAATCCCATCATTGGTATCAATGCTGACAACTGTGAGCAATTGGCCTGGGCACAACCCCTTCAAGTGACAGCCATCAAGACAAATAATGGGTCTACCAAACTCCTTTAGACCCCTCTTGCACGCATCCAAACACATGTACATTCTTTTAAATATTGGACTTGGACGGGCCATCAAATCTGGAAAATCTACCACCAACAACAGTGTGCTACCTGGATTGGATCTTCGAATCTCTTCTGCGTAGGACCAAAGTAGCTTGTACTGTTCGTCACCATCCCCTTCGTTTAAAGTCTGTGCTAAATTCCTTGCCCTTCTAGCAAGACTCAGAGAAATATTGACATTAAAGTCCTTCCTTACAGTCTCAATTATGGAAGCAAGGTCCCACTTGGGTTGACTTTTTAATCTATCCAAATATTGGTTTGCCACCCATTTGTAGGAAGCGTGTCGGCTTTCCATTTGTCGTGCACATGTGTGCTCCTCATTATAGCTCTTAATTTGAAAGGTCAGCTCACCTTTCATTTTTGAAGCGTGAAGCCGCCAATTGCATCCATCACTGCACACAGCAGTTATCCGATGTCGTTCGCTTTTAACAAACCTGATCCCGTGCCCATTTTTCAAAGCATAATTAACCACTTCATCTCTAATATCCTTCAACGCACTATACTTCTTACCCAGACAGAGCTCCGAGGACGAACATTCAATTTGGGGATGCATACTCTCTGCCCAATCATCATCCTCTGAGTCACATATTGAACGTAGCTCCAATTCCAGGGATCCCGAGATTGAACGCAATTCTATACCGGCTTCGTGGTAGAACCACCGATTCTCATTGGTCTCTACTGCCGAAATAGGATTAGGATTAGGATCCACCTCCATTCCACAGTCAATGGATTCTTCAACCATGTATGATGAAGAAGCACACCTTGACGACTCCATGTGATGTGCAACACTCTTGTTCGTTCGCTTACGTTGAGGGAGTTGGTCAAGGGAAACAAGTTCTCTCTCTCGAATATCTATGGCAATGGTCGGACTTTTTGTGCTCGACTCTGTTAGGGTTTTAGTATAAAATCCGAGAGTGACGGACGCCCGTCATTTTCATACGGACGTCCGTCATGGTCCGACGGACGCCGTCCAGATGCTGATGACGTGTTGTTTAAAGACGGACGTCCGTGGTATTCCCACAGACGTCCGTCATAGTGGGGAATTCTGGCAATTTAGGATCGCATGTGACCCGCACGTGACCCAATTAATTTGGAGTCACTACTGACCGTTCGATCCAGGCGAGGATCCAACGGACAAGGATCGACGTCTGTCTTCGCCAGGCGGATTAAATCCTAGCCATCGATCTAGACGAGGGACGATCCTCATCGATCCAACGGCCAGCGAATGTCGTACTTCGGTCAGCTCTGGACGATTCGACCGTCGGCTCTGCCATCACCCTTCGAATCCGTTCGACGCCGCTAGACAGGGTACAAACGGGGCGTTAACCTCGATGGCTCTGGACGGAAATCGTGACTGGGAGGTCGCCGGCGACATTTTCTCATAGTTCAGGGTTTTAGTTGTTAAAAAATAATCTCCAGGATTTGACTTGTCGTTGATCGCAAACTATAGGGTCTACAGTGTTATTTACCCTTTAATGTACTAGATTCAATCAATATGTTTTTATAATTTAGGGATAAACAAAACAATAAATTACCAATTTTGATTCATGCTTTTGATGTATACGTAGATGCGGAATGCTTTTATCGTCTTGATCTTTTTCCTTTAGTTTTCTCTTCGATGATCAAGAGACGAATGGTTACCTTTTTAGAGAGAGATAAAAGATTTCTGAAACCCTTCTGAAAACTCTTTCTTCAAAACCCTAACGTTCAAAACCCTTATTTGTTCCAAGTTCTTCAAGAGAATATAAAGAGATTTATTAAAGAGAATTTACAAATTTGTCCTTTCATCTTACAGGAAATATATGTAAATACCCTTTTATTCATATCTCTTTATATATATCTTTTTAACCATATATTTTATACTTTAATAAGGTTAAGAAGAGCGAATTAAAACCTAATCAACTTAATTTCTTTTACGCTGAACAATCATCAAATTAAGCACTTTAATATTAATTTAATAAATTTTAATTAAGATAGACAGCACGTTATCTTATTAAAATAATTTAACAATAGAATCCTCAAATTATCGATAATTCATTTTATTTTTTGAAACTATTCACCCTCTGAAATATGAATCCTCCTGCGCGACGGACGGAGAGTGGGGGAGAGGGGGAGATGAAAACCCACGAGCTCATGTAGAGCGATCAAGAAAAAGATGGAAGTGCAAACATAAATGAATCTAATCTTTCTCCCGGAGAAACCCAGATTTGCAGAACCCTTAAATTTCTTGCTCAGAATGTAAACGACACAGAAGATTTGAAATCACACACACAATGGCGAAGAGTAAGTAAAGACAGAATTAGGAACAACGACGAAGGCAAGAAGAAACAGTGGGTTTAATATTTCAGCATCTCTCGTCCAAAATACTTAAAACCATCATAAACAGGAGAGAAGAACAAGAGAGAGAAACCCTCACTGAAGAATCAACGAACATCTTACGTTTCCACAAATGAAAAAAAAATCATTCGTTTTATTTTTCCGGTCAAGGCAAAAAGAGCATATTGTTACACTTGCATCTCCAAGCTTCTGGGTAATACTCCATTGGAATACGCAGACCTGGCTGAATTGCAACGTGAACTGGTAAACAAGGAGAACAGTTTCCACACTTGGACCAGCAGGTCGGTGGGGATGATCCAGGAACGGCGCGTCCCCTCTGAGCAAGAACTCGCTCCAATCCTTCTGAAGAAGATGACCCACTTCTCTCCTTCCTCTCCCCACCACCTAAACCAAAGCGAAAACCAAAAGAGAGACGATGAAGGAAAATAAATGAGAAAAAAGATTCATATGTGACATAATCTTCGGAGGGCAGAGCAGAAGCCTTACCGAGAAAAAGGGTGGGAGTAATAGCGGAAGCAGAGGCAATAAATAGGAGGAAAGTGAAGAGGGCGAGAATTGACAGGCGATGGAAATGGTCATAAGAGTTCACTAAAGAAACTCCCATTGGCCAATGCTGGAACGAGCATCATCTGAGATTGAGAAACATTCAGAGGAAAAAAATAGGAAGAAATGGCAGTAGATCTTGGAAAAAAGGGAATTTTTCTGCTGTTCAGTTTATTTTCTGCTCCTGTTTATTTCACCATCTTCCGAGTCAAAGAAATAAGTATTCCAAAAGATGAGAGAGAGAGAGAGAGAGAGAGGGCGTTTGTCTTATCGTCCGGCCGACTTGGTGGGTTAACCAGGGGTGAGTAGTGTAGGAGGCCCCCATGAAAAGCTTGAATGATTGCGACGTTGTATGTAAAAACCACTAGAACTGATTTTTAATTACAGAATTACCAATGTCCTCCATTTGTCAAAGTGGAAGAAGAAGTTTCAAAGTTCTGACTGAACAGTCGATCAAAAGTCAAATCTTTCTCCAGTCCAGCCAGGTACCCTCCACGTTAAACAACCAGATTAGCCGCCAATGACATCATAATACGGGTAAGACTAATCCGATTTGCTCGCCGGAAGACAGAAAACAGAGCTATAACTCGACAGAGAAAGGGGCGGATCGGAAAATGGGAAGTGAAGAAAACTCAGGCGGGCTGGGGGAGAAAGATGAAGGGTTGGGTTAAATAGTAATATTGGTGAGAAAAGGGGGGTGTTCAGGTAGAGGTGTACACAGAGAACACACGTGTTGAAACATACGTGTGGGAAAATAGGGATAGGTGCTGTCTGGTGTCTCGTACGGGACGAACATCTGATTCCACACTGTACCCATTCCTTCCCCATCAACATTATTGATCTCCCTCTCTCTCTCTCTCTCTCTCTCTCTCTCTCTCTCTCTCTCTCTCTCTCTCTCTAATTTCAAATGTAAAAGGGTAATTTGGGTGAATTATTTATTGCTCTTTCGTTCACGTAAACAATGAATTCTATGACAGAGTTTCTTCAAGTAAATTAAAAATGTCTATCTTATAATATGTTAATTTTTTAATAAATAATTAACGATAAATCTTTTATTTTTTTTATACTAAAATTGATTTTGAATAAGTTAACATTTCTAAAATCAATTTTTCGTTAAGTTTTTCTAATGGATCGTAAACATGTTTAGCTTGAACTACATTGATTTTACAACAAACAGTTAATTGGAAAATCTTTCATTTTGATACTAAAATCGATTTTGAATAGGTTAATATTTCCAAAACCTTCTATTTTGGAAAGTATTTTCGTGTTTAACGTTTCTATCAACAAGTTAACGGCGATATTTGCGTCGTTTATTTTCTATAGTTGAGTATTTTATTAATTAGCAAAAATTATTTAGTAATTGAATTGTCATTGTGTAAAGTCTCGTTTAAAATATATATATATATATATATATATATTTTTGAAAATCATTTCCTCATATCGTTAACATGTATCATGTAAAACAAACAACTTCAATTTGAAGAAAACACATCAAGTAAAGTGAGCAGAATAGAAAATAAAGTTTTAAAACATAGTTTAAGCTTTTCCACAAAGGTTTGTGTCAACAGTCCGTCTACAACTTTTCAAACAAGATCATACTAATCTCAAAATACCAATATCCAGTGAGCCACAACCATCAGGTCAAATCAGCTGATAACCCAATGAATTATCCTAGAACACCTCTTCCTCGATTTGTACATCACTATTATCAAAAACGTCACCTACATCACGGGGGAAAAATAATGAGCCTAAAGCCCAGCAAGAATAAGAATAAAATGCAATGCAACTGTTTTGCATGATCATACAATGCATTACATAAAAAGAGCTGTATCCCTTTTGGAAGCTAAAAGTGAGATACACCCTATGGTCATGTGACATAACCAGTCACTCCAATAAGAAGATATATCCATCAGGGTGTTCCATATGCCGGTACACACTCTTTTATGAAAGACGTTGGAGATTTCAGAACGGGAGAAGGATGAACCCTATATCTCATGTAGCTAGCTCATATCTCACCGCTCTATGTGTGGGGTGTAATCTACACCGATTTCCCGAACCCACACATACCTATTTACATATATTTTAAGTATGACATACAATATGCTTACAATTTCATAAAATCTATGTATAATGCATGGATGTCAAATAGAGTGCACAAAATATACATAAATCAAAGAGGAAATCACAATATGTAACAACTATAGAGACTTATTGTCAAATAAAAGTTGAACTCATCCAATAACAACAAGAAATCAACATGGATTTACTAACCGAGCAAGTGGTTCTTAGCAAGAGTTGTTACACATGTATCTAACAGATAATAGATCACTTAATCTATTAGTAGTACTCATGACAGGAAAGGTTTCAGTTGACATGTTACATTTAATTGGAAGTGAAACTATTCACAACAGCATGTCATTATACCAAAACTGAATCATAACGTACAATGGAACATAATTTCCTTGCAAACATAATTGAGCGTATTTCCCTTGCACACATGACTCAATTCATGTATAAAACTGGAAGCAATTCACAACATATTTCCTATCTATTAGCAACGGTTTGTAAGAACCAAATAAGAAATCAGGAACAGAATCATCTGCTATTCTTTATTTCACAATCCACATAATCAAAATCCAATTTACAACAGAAAGCATAGAATAACAGGAAACAACCAATCAAACAAACCCCGTGATGCAGAGTTTCCTCTGGCCAATTAATCATCCAAATCCTTACCTCAATTCTGCAGAAATTCAAGATTGAATTTCCAACCCGTACTCTGTAGCTCTAACTTTGCAGTTACTCTTCCATTCC
Source organism: Begonia loranthoides (assembly GCA_022433065.1). Lineage (NCBI taxonomy): Eukaryota > Viridiplantae > Streptophyta > Magnoliopsida > Cucurbitales > Begoniaceae > Begonia > Begonia loranthoides. The sequence continues at coordinate 2,910,075 of CM039474.1, forward strand.
AAGTATCAACACTCAAACGCCAAATAAAACTCAAATGTCTTCCTAAATGTCTCACACTCACAAAAACGTAACACTCCTTCTCAGCTCAGCTTGCAGGATAACCTCTAGACGTAGCCCACTTCCGCATCTTATAGACAGAGGAAGAAAGAGAAAACGAGGGATAAACTTTGCCGGAAGAAGCGATGAACTCCAATTCCAAGGGAGGGAGGTCCAATGTTCTGGAGCCATGTGAAAATCTTCAGTGGCTTAGAGTCGTGTTGCAGGAGGAAGAAAAATCAAAGGGGAAAGTGAAAAAGGAGAGAAGTGACCATCATATTTAAATGGGTTTCTTGGTTAATTTTGACATTTCGGACGAGAGGAAGTGTCCGCGCCTCGTCCACATTCATCTGAAAGTGTCCAAATATTGTATAGATTCAAATTCTCTATGTCTGCAATCGTCCGTACTCATCCGAATGGTGTTTTCGGACGAAGAAAGGTGTCCACAACATTCGTCCGCGGCGTCTGAAACTGTCCACGAGTTGGACAGAGTCGAATTCTTCCCATTTGCAGGCGTTCGCATCCGTCCAGACCTGTCCAAAATGACCCAGACGTAGAATCTCGTCCTCATATCGTCCCAAAGTGTTTGCGGACGGGATATTCCGTCCGCATATCGTCCGCATGCGTCCGAATTCTTCAGGTTAGACAATTTTCATTACATTTTCACACTTTAATTATTTACAAATATCAACCTCATATTTTTCCAACACAATTTAATGCGTATCGTCATACGACATGATATATATTAATTATCCTAAATTAAATACATAAAATATTATTGTGATATTACACATTAATTTCATAGTTTAATAATTGTTTTGCTAATTTTCCTTTTGGTAAAATCCTCGTTGCATACATATTTTGCAGACTTTACAAGTAACTCTATTTCAATCGAAGCACACATGTTTTATTTTTTACATTTGACGATTTTTCAATCTATCTCTTTCGTATATTTAATGGAATTCTTCTGGATTTAACTAGAGCAAAATACGATGCTTTAATTGAAATGGGTTAAAATTAAAAAGAAAGTTTGTCTCGTGTATTCAAATGCTGTTAGTTTACAAATTAAATAACGTCAAAAATATATTTATTAATTAGTTTTTTAAAATAAAAATTGAGTTATCAATAATCATGAGGTAGGCCTAGGTGACTAATTGGGCCTTGAGATGGGCCCAATTAGAGTTGTTGAGGTTGACCCTACGATGATAGGGAAAGCCACTGCAGGAAGCAACCATTTAAGACTGAACTGTGCTGACGTCATTTATTCATTTTTAAGGTCTGAAATCAAAATCATTAATCATTGGTTTAGGTTCGGAATTTGGTTCGGAGCTTGGTACGGAGAAAGCCACGTGTCGTGGTGGAAGCGGGATTTAGAAAGAATAATTAGGACAAGACCCTACTTTAATTAGAAATAAATTATTTTAACAACAATTAGAACAGTGCTTACGTGGCAGCCTAGGGTGAAGCGAAGCGGAGCGGAGCTACTAAAAGCAAACCAAAACTCCCCCAACCACCACCTCCAGATACAGACGCCGTGCCGTCCACCTCTCTCTCTCTCTAGTTTCTTGCTTATGAGTTAAGCCGTGGATTTGCTGATATTTACGAGATAATACCAGTCAGATCAGCTCTACCTTCACTCTCTCTCTGTTGCTATCGAACTTGATTAGGGAAGGCGGAGGGTGAGGAAGTTTAGACGGGGAAATTGAGGGAATGAGTGCCGGAGCGGCGACGTTCCGGTCAATACTGGACAAACCCCTCAACCAGCTAACCGAGGATGACATTTCCCAGCTCACCCGGGAAGACTGCCGCAAATATCTCAAAGAAAAAGGTCTTCTTCTTCTTCTTGTTTGTAAGGCTTCTTTTCATTGAACTTTCAGTAAAAATGGAAATTCAAGAGTTGCAAATGGCGACCCCGTGTCTGATCAGGAATGCGTAGGCCTTCCTGGAACAAATCGCAGGCCATCCAGCAGGTCATATGTCTGAAAGCCTTGCTCGAACCCGGCGACGATTCCAGCTCCACTGCTCTCAGGAAGGTCGGCGTCTCCCCGCGCGTGAGTGCTCTACCTACTCCATTGTTTCTTTCAAAAAGTTGTTCCGGAGAACAGAGCAGAATCTCGATGATTAATGGCTCCATAGTTGAATATTTTGTAACAGTGCTTATGCTTCAATCAAGAAAACGAAAAGGAAGATGTAAAAATTCATTAATTAAGCTGTCATACTTAATAGTGATTAGTCCTTTTATTTTACCATTTGTGAGAACACCTTTGAGAGGGACGTCAATACTGATGGAATCAATTCTTGTAGGTTACTTTAGATCAAGGGGATGATGACCAAATACCATTGTCAGCTGCAGAATCAATTCCACAAAGGAGATTGGAGCCTCCAATATATTCTTCTGAGGATGCAGCAGCTGACCCAGAAAACAAAACTGGGAGTCCGAGGTTTTATGTCAATAAATTTCTTTCATTCTCAACATATCATATAATTAGTTCAGATTATGCTCATCAACAAGCTATATACAATTTGCGGTGACATGATGAACAACTTAATAGTTGAGACTAAATGCTTCGTTTTTTGAGCTACAATACTTCCAATCTAGGAATGAATGTAGTCCTACCGAGAGAGAGAGAGGTCGAGATGAGTAGGTGAAATATTTAAAATATATACTTCGTGTTTCTTTCTTTGCCAAAAAGAGTGTCATTTCACTGGAATTGTTTATATTTTCGTGCGTGTGTGTGTGGTTGGATGAGTTGAGCATACGCTCCTGTCCGTATATTTTTAATTCCCAATCAATCGTCTAAAAATGTTTTTGAATTTCGCAACAGATTTCACTGCGTAACAAAGAAGTTGGTTGAGCAAATGTCGATTTTTTATGGGGGGAAGGTAAATGTGTATGACGGAGTGCCACCGGAAAAGGTGAGGGGCGATCTCCTTATCATATTCATACCTCTTACCGAAGACATCTTCAAATTTTATCGCAATTTTCTAATGCATTGTGCCAAATATGGATTTACAGGCTCATACGATAATTAATATTGCAGCCAGTCCAATACATTTACCTCAAGACGACCGGCTTGATGAAACGACAATAGTTTGGCCTTTTCCATGCCTTTTTCCAAGTACTTACGAAAGGGATTCCACTTTTTCACCTTGTGACTCTATTAGCGAGACCATCCAAACGGGTAACTTTCGATCTCATCCCTTTTTTGAGAGTGATGATACTGATTGTGAGGAAGACTTCTGTTTAAGTTCATTTTCTCCGACTATTAGTAGACCTTTTCGCTTTGTTTTTGATGGATAACTCGTTGGATTTTCGGAGTTCACTTTTAACACGATTATCGCTTCTTTTTATCATGAAGTCAAAAATATTTGCATCTAGCTCTGCATTAACACAAAAATTACTTAGAATTGTGGGAATCCATGTATTCTCACTTATTTTAGAGACTTGAAGTAAAGTTTTCTGCCTTATAATTCTGTCGAACGTCCGCGTATTTATGATAGTTGGTGAATTTGTTGATGTAGAGAGCCAAGTAAACCGAAAAGTCTCGCTCCAAAGATATCTCGAAAAGCGAAAAGACAGGTATTATAGTAACTAAATCATTCCATATCGTCCATGGCATTCGATCATGTTTCTTTACTTCTCTGGTTCTTCTTTTGGTTTTTTTTCTCAAGAGAAAGATTGAAGACCAAGAAAAATGTGGGTTTGACTTCCAGCCTCAAGGTTTATTTTAACAATCACGCCAGAATTCACATGTCAGATGGAAACTCAAACCGCACCAATTCAAGCTTCCCATCTCAATCTGGGTTGCCCCATCGAGCTTTCAATAGGACGGTCAGCTCTCGGTCGAACATCAGCTGTCTTCCAATTGACCTCAACGTCAAAGGTAATATTGTTGATTGCTTTAACGATGATAAGGAATATGACTATGAACTGTAAATCTACCAAAATCGAATCAATTGGTCATTGGAAAATTACCAATCATTAGTACAGAAGTTGATCTGATTATTGTAAATGTAGAGTTGTTTTGAATCCGGATATGAAGATATGATCATATGATTCTTCTGGTTCTCTGCTCTGCTGCAGATCTCCAAGAGTTCTGAATATGAACTCACCCGGGTTTTCTCCCTAGATTTGTTCCAAATCTGACGGCGACAGAGGGGGGACAATAGAGACAGACAAGGGAAGAGAGAGAAGAAGAGGAGAGAGGAACCTATGATGTGATTCAGCTAACTTCAGTGAGTTGTAGTAGTAAACCTTTACTTGACCCTTTATTGTGCAAGTAATGTTCTTCCAGTTTCCCATCACCTGGTCGAGTTTGTATCCAGCCAATATGGTTGGCCGTTGCCGGAATCTAGAATCGTTAGGAATCTCGATGCTTTTCATGTTAAGGCTTCTTGTATGTACCCGGCAATTGTCCATGCTAGATGGTAGCTCATCTTGCCGTAAATTGTTTGTTTTAGCATATACACGCCCCAGACAAGCAGCCTATATTACAAGTAGTCTCCGGTGGTCATCCTCAGCAACCGAGCGAGGTCAATGACCGGTCTAGGCCTGCCCCAGTCGAGGCCAACCTGTATCAATATTAAGTCTGCTCCGATGACTGCTGCATTGGGGCCGTGGCCCAAACTTCTCAAGCCACGGTCCCAGTCATTTGATTGTGGCCACGCCACGGCTTGAGAAGTAAGGGTCACAAGCCATTAGACCAAATAAGAGCGGAACACTCCAACTCCAACCTGTATCAGATACTTATCTTTCGTTACAGAAAGTAAGTCATTGATTATCGTTAATTTATATGCGTACAAAAAATTAAAAAATTAAATTTTTAATAAAAAAAAAATACGATTTCACTTTTCATAATTTTTCGTTAAATTACTGCGTATACACGTGGAGTCAACAGCGGCAAGCGACACGCGATACAATTAATCTGGACGAGGACAATATGGAATTAACAAATATGATGAGGCTATTTTCGTCTTTTCCTTTTACCTTATAAAGGTAACTCGACTTGTTGGTTTTTCAGGGTCGAAGCAACAGAGGAGAATGGGCGGTGCAGAGGAGAAGGTAGTATCTCCGTTTTCTCTTTCTTTTCACCGTCTGATTCAGTTTCTTTCACTTCGAATCTGATTTTCTTGTATATTATTCTAGGATTTTCTGTTTATTAGTCGTTTTGTATTTGTTGTGAGAGATTTTTTTTTGATCGGCGGAGTTAAGAGGATATTTGGTGTCTGGTTTCATCTGCCTGAAATGTTTGCATACAGATATGAGTTTACTGATATGATTTTTCTAATCTGTGTCATAGAGTGGGAAATTCGTTCAAATCTTTACGTATACTCTTAACTATTGCAAAATTTCTATTATCGATTATTTATTCAGGTTTTGGTGATTATTATGAGAAAGAAAAGGGAATAAGATGTTGAAGAATCTATTTTGAATTTTTATGATTTTCTAGATCAATTTTGTTTGATCAGCTTATAACTGTCGATAAGGGATGGTTTATGTTCTGTGCGATTAGAAGTGCTGAATGCTTGTTAGGTAGATGCTATCTGTTATGCAAGAATTGTTTCTGCATGTTATAATTTTCCAATCATGTGGACAGGATACTAGAGAAGAAGTTATTCAGGCATGGTATATGGATGAAAGTGATGAAGATCAAAGGCTTCCGCATCACCGTCAACCAAATGAGTTTGTCTCCCTTGACCAACTTGCTGGTATTTTTTTTTAACATTCGAATTTTATGTTTCCTTATGAAGATTCATGAGAGTTCGTGACAAATTTTGCGAGAGTTCGTTTCAAATTTCAGAACTTGGAGTTCTCAGCTGGAGACTTGATGCGGATAATTACGAAACAGATAAGGACTTGAAAAAGATACGCGAAGAGCGTGGTTACTCCTACATGGTTTGTAGTGACAGATTCTTATCTGCATTAATTTTGCTTTATCTTTCATCCAAATACTCGAACAAGGAATAGTCTTGTGATCTTGTTACCACATTAAATTTATGCTCTTAATTACTAGGGAGATCTATTTGCTTGTTTGATCTCAATTTCATCACTAATGTTAATTTTGCAGGACTTTTGTGAGGTTTGTCCGGAAAAGCTTCCAAACTATGAAGAGAAGATCAAGAATTTTTTTGAGGAACATCTTCACACTGATGAGGAGATCCGCTATTGTGTTGCAGGAAGTGGTTGGGATAATTTTGTTTTTATTTTGTGTTTTTTGGTTACTGTCAAAAGGGTTGCTTAATGTTACTTTTCTTTGTGAAGGTTATTTTGATGTCCGGGATCGTAATGAGAAGTGGATTCGTGTCTGGGTGAAGAAGGGTGGAATGATTGTTTTGCCTGCCGGGATTTATCATCGCTTCACCCTGGATACAGACAATTACATCAAGGTAGTGTTTTCATTCATACGTATAGAAAAAAGTAGTCTGGTGGATGCTGCCAAATAGTGTCAAAATATAGCTTTAGTACTTTCCTTGCCACCATTCTTATACTCAATAAACTGTTGTTTTGCACCATACTACCTGCTTTTATCGCGGTTTCCTTTGTTCGCACTTTCCTGTCCATCTGTGTTTCATCCAATCTTTTCTGTTTTTTATCATTCTATTTTTTATTGGTAAAAGGTACGTATATTGAATGAAAATTATGTGACGATAATGCGGCCTGAAAGCAAATGAGCAATAAAAAAAACCGGGTTTATGAACTACCCTTTCCCCACAAAAGAAGAGTATTACAAAAAGAAAGTCATAATGACTCCATATCTGTTCCATAATCTGTTCCCCTATCTTCACCTGTTCGGCACTTTCACTTCCAACTCATAGAAAAACAGGATATATGTATTTCATATATTACTATTCTACAAGAATAGCAATCTGTAATTTGATTCTAAATATTGCTTCGCACTCTTTTCACGAACCGTTTGCTTATGCAGGCTATGCGACTTTTCGTTGGCGATCCTATCTGGACTCCATTCAACCGTCCTCACGACAATCTTCCTGCAAGGTATGCTTTACCATATGATTCTAGTTCAATTCTTTTATGATTCTTTGGCATAAGGATGAATATGCATATTTGTAGGAAGGAGTATCTGAAAGTCTTTGTGGGCGAGAAAATAAAAAATGATGCTATTGATGCTGCTGCATAAAATCTGCTATACTGCAATCTCTGTGCTTGTATGCGTTTCGACGTGTTCGGAGTTTGGCTTATTGTCGCGTTCTTATGCTAATGTAATGGTATATTTACCTATATAACTAGTAAATTCTAATTATAGTATGGATGTCAAAAGATAAACAGGTTATGATGAATCAAATAAAACATATGATATCCTTTTCAATCCTGTGTTCTTGCCTTGTGTTTTCGTATGGATTGAATTGATAATTTTGGCTGAAATTTATGTACCAAAATATTTTTGACATTTTAATGCTGCAACTATTTTATTCTTATTTTTAGAACTTTGATCGCAGGCTATGAACATTAAGGATTAAGTTAATTACAGTCACTTTTTTTTTAAGACTAGTATATTTTTTTTGAAGACCAAAAGTAAAATTAAAATTTTGGATACTTAAGTTATAAATTTATAGAATAAAATAAAATCCAATGGTCTAACCCAAAAAACCCAAGAATATAAAATTAAAAGGAGGAAAAAATAAAAAGAAAAAAAAAAGAAAATTAACAAAACAACTAAACTATTAAATAATTTTTGCTAGTAAATAAAATACTCAACTTTGGGAAATAAACAACGCAAACATCGCTGTTAACTTGTTGAAAAAATTTAAAAAATGAGAAGACTTTTCAAAATGAAAAATTTCCCGTTAACATATTCGAAATCAATTTTGGTATCAAAATAAAATATTTACCGTTAACTGTTTGTTGAAAAATCAATGTATTCTAAATTAAACATGTTTCTGATTCACTAAGGAAACTCGTCGGAAAATAGATTTTAGAAACGCTAAACTGTTCGAAATCAATTTTAGTATCAAAATGAAAGATTTTCTTGGTTGAAAAATCAATATACTCCAAGCTAAATATATTTTCGATTCACTGAGAAAATTTGTTATTTGCTAGATTGAATAACAACAAAGAATTAAGCAAATAGAGTGGAAAGAGTATTTTCAATTTCCGCTGAGGAAAGTAACTTTTCATGAGTTCTATTCTAAAGACTCACTTTTCGTAGCGGAAAGATAACATTCTACAGTGAAACAATATAAAGTGGAAAGAGTATTTTCAATTTCCACTGAGGAAAGTAACTTTTCATGAGTTCTATTCTAAAGACTCACTTTTCGTAGCGGAAAGACAACGTTCTACGGTGGAACAAATAATTTTCGTAGCGGAAACTAACATTCTGTTGCAGATCTCCTGCAAAAACAAATTGAAATTTCTAATGAAAAAATGTGATAACGATTTTTAATTTAATTATTTTTTATAATTAAAAATTTTATTTGTTAAAAATTATTATTTAATCATTTATCATTTGGTTGAATATACAAAAAAAAGGAAAAAAAGGGTATAATCGTAATTAGCTGAAACTCGGCTATCGTGGTGACGAAAGCAAAACTGTCTCGGAGTCAGAGCTGTTTTCAAAACCTTGGTACCGAAGCCACCGTCTATTCGTCATTTCTCCTTCCACTGCCATTCTCCAGCGGTGCTAACGGTTATGTGAACAGTTTCCCGTGTCCAAGAACCACCGGATCCAATCCTTTCTCGCTTTCTTTCTTTTAGTTTTTAGCCGAATCGACGACGACGTGCGATTCCTCCCAACAGGTCTCTGATCGGTCTTCGCTTAGTGCAAAGAGAGCCAGTCAACAGGCTTGAGACTCGAGGATTTGTTCTTTTTCTTCTGTTTTCATAACAATGGGAGCCGTGCCTTCAACGCCGCGCAGGGCCAGCGGCCGGCCGCAGGAAACGGCGGAGTATTTAATAGGCACCTTCGTTGGAGAAACTTCTTTCCCTATCACCTCTGATTTCTGGCAGAAATTGCTCGAGCTTCCTCTCAATCTGCAGTGGTCGAGTCACCGTGTTGACAAAGCGTGTGAGCTTTTCGGTCAGTAATTCCTGTACCTTTCTTTATTGTTTGTGACTGGACGTCATTTGCTTTGAGATCGGTTTTGGGATTGGATTTGATTTTCGACTAGATTGACATTTGAAATAAATGTTATTGAAATGAAGTATGTTTTTCTTCATTATTATTTTGTTTACTTCTTTTCATATCATATCACGATAAAAGTGGACAAAATTGGAATATGAGTGAGTGTAAGGCCATTTTTCTCCACTTCTCTTAGATGCTTCGGTTTGATCGACAGTTTGATGGAGTGCAACAGAATACTACTATTAATTGAATTTCGAACTATATAACTTTTGGCTTATATTGCTAGAATTTAATCTTCGTTTTCATTTTTTCCTCCCTTATTGAGTTGTTTACGTATCATCGAAAGTTTTCCCACTTGAGATATTTTCTTACTTCGTCTGTGTTGCTGTTGCTCTATAATTCTTTGGCAGGAAGAAACAACTATCGTACCAAGCATCTTGCAAAGATTTTTATACATCTTGTATGGTGCTTGAGAGAGTGTACTTCTACCTCTGGAGCTCCATCCATTATTTACGGGAAGGCAGTTAATGCAGTGTACCTTTCATCTGTTTTTTTGAAGTACTTGATTGAAAATGCCAAAAATGACCGAACTGTGGAGTTATATTTATCTTTGGATGATGAAGAACCAGTATCAAAGGGCATGATAAAAGGTAACTTTTACACTACATATATTATATTGGTTTAGGTTCCCATTGTTTATTACCTTTTGCCTTCTGAATTTGTTGCACTGCTCATTTTTGGCTGATAACTTTTAATTGATAAAATATATGGTTGTTCCTTCATAAGGAAATTTTAGGTGATCAGAAGGTGAGAAGACAATAGTGCAATGAAATAGACTTCTTTCATATGTGCAAGTACTTGATTAATAACTATTTTGAAATTGTTGGAGTTTTGATATTACCCAATATATATTGCATTATGCTGGATTAACTAGAATTCTTCAACTGTAAATTTTATCTATCTTTTGTGATCAACCTAATGAGTTGTTTCTCAATATCGGTTATTTTTTTACAGAAATTGGGTGGCAATTCACTTAACTTCACTGTTTATTATTTTTTTAATTTTCAGATCAAAAGATTGAGGATCTTGTCATGCACGCTGTATATGATTTTATTGTCTCAATAGATGTAAGGTAAACTTCATTATTCATAAGCTCTTTTTTTTTTTTAGATTGAGAATTAGATCTCCAATTTCGCTAATTGCAGCTTTCCTTTGCCAGCGCTCATACATATCTTCTCCATTGGGAACTGCTTAATTTTTTGCTCATTACAATGTCAACTCAGCTTCTTGCCGGGCCATCTCCAGGGCCTAATGATCTTAACCCATTTATTGATGCATCTATGGCTCAGGTTTTTTGATTTATTGTTAGATCAAAATATATTGCTAGTGGTTTCCCTTTTTAAATGATGGTTGCATTTGCAGGAAAGCACTCTGGTTATTGCAGTGGTCCGGAAACTGTTACTCAACTATATTACTCAGTCCAGCATTCCTTTGAATAATATATCATATTCTGTATTTTCTGAAGTAAGTCAGCCTGGTGTTATACAGAGAGTGGGTTCTGCAGCGGGTATGGTGTTTTTTTTGTACATTTTATATCACTTTTTGGAGATTTTCTTTAGTTTTCCTGAAGTGAATTTAATTTCATTCATATGAATTTATATGTAGGATGCATTTGATCTATTGGTCAAAGAAGTACTAATGATTGTTTATTTTATTGGTTTTCTTTGATCCTTGTGCACTTTAGTCTACTCTGATAACTTTTTTTTTTCTTTTGCTCCTTTTAATGTATTTTGCTAGAACTTTTATGGTTTAGGCTGAGAAATATTTGTAGGGCGTCTTTTATCCTCGGGTTAAATGCATACTAACAACTATCTATTTTATTCATGTGCTTTCTATCCATCTGCCCTCTATGCTATGCTGAGCACTTTTGTGCTTGAGGTTGAGATGGAAAAATGAGTGGAATTGAATATTCATGTCCTTCATTCATCAGATTGCTTTGAGCATGCAATTTCGTTATTGAAGAATACTCTACACCAAGCAAAAGTTTTACCCTGCGTAGGACGCCGCATTTACACTAGTAAGGATCCTACTGATTTGACATGTTTATTTTGCAGCGAATTTTGTGCTGCTACCATTCAGCTACCTGGTTAATTCAAGTGGTGGAGGCTCTACAAGTCCATTGGCCGATAGTAGTGTACATGTTCTACTAATTCTCATTCATTATCATAAATATGTTGTGGGAAAGGAGACAATAATGGAAAGAAATGATGACATTGCTACAACAGATTCTATTTTGAAAGGAAATATGTACTTCTCTGACAATCCATACTCCAAGGCTCTGGAAAACGCATCTGATATTGAATGTAAGATATAACATGTTATTTGTATTGTTACCACATTGTTTATGGGGCCATAATGGTAATACATTGTTAATTTCAGTTGATCGGACAGGACTGGAGGAAAATGTTCACAATGGTCCAGTGGTGATATTGCCTTTTGCTTCACTATTTGATACCTTTGGAATGTAAGGACATATTTTGCAGTTCATTGCATAATTTAGAGTTCTGCAAGATATTTTTTGTTTAATGATTTTTTAACTCCCGTGTGGGAACAGAACAACTTATTAAAGAATCATTTCCTTGTTAAAAATTTGGCCTCCTACATAAATTGAAACAAGGTTTGAAAACATAAGTATGATGCTTGTATCTTTTTCTGATGGGATGTTAACTTCAAGAAATTTCATAAATTGATTTGCCCCTTGCCATTTTCTCCCAATACCAGATGCAGAATCTTTTTATTTTTCTTTCCCTTTTTTTTGGATAGAATTTGACTTACAATTACTGCATCTGCAGACGCCTGGCTGATGAGGCTGCTGTCCTTTTGCTTTACTCATTGTTGCAAGGGAATGCTGACTTTCTGGAGTATGTTTTGGTGCGAACTGATTTAGACACAGTGGTATGTGCCAGCAGCTTATTTTGTTAATTGCAAAAGAAATTGCTAACTGTAGTACCTTATTGTAGAAGTGTGGCGTGCTCGATAATATTATGTCATATGGAATTTACCTTGTAAATTTCCTTCTGGACTTGGTTTGGTATTAATATTGTTCCTTGCAGTGCTAAATAATTTTTTTTAAAAATCTTCTTAAAGTGAATCTGATTCCCAGTCGTGTTCGATTATGATACCTATGTTGTGAAATCAACAGTTGACGCCCATTTTGGAAGCTTTATATAATGCTTCAAGGAGGTCATCTAATCAAATATACATGTTGTTGATTATACTCCTCATCCTTAGTCAAGATTCTTCTTTCAATGCAAGCATCCACAAGCTGGTAAGGAGTGTCTTTTGACATGATTTTATTCATTTTATTGCGATCATTTAGTTTACTTTATTTTTATACAGATCCTTCCAGCTGTTCCATGGTATAAGGAACGCCTGCTTCATCAAACATCTCTTGGTTCCTTGATGGTGATAATTTTGATAAGGACTGTGCAGTTTAATCTATCTAAACTCCGAGTATGACTCTATATTGACGAGTTTAATAATTTTGATACCAAATACTCTATGCAAATATGTAACGAAGTTACAATGGACTGCTTCCATAGTGAATGACACATTTTAAAGTAATACTATGAGATCAATCAATTAATTTGTTAGCAAATTGACATTTTTTTTTTGTAACGATAAAATGATTTCTAGAATTGTAGTTGTGTTTTCTTGCGGAACTCTGAAGATGAAAATAAGAAAGGAACATAAAATAATTTATTATCTGTACTTTCTATCAGTACTTTAGAGTTAACTATTGGCTGCATAACCATGCTGCTATTGAGCTTGTCCCAATGTAACGACATAGAAGAATATCATTCATCAAAACCCTTTTTCTTCATAGACATCAAATTCCATGATATGCTGTTCACATTTGATTATACTACAATCTTTTTATTTTTGAAACACTATTTCTTTAGCTGTTAAAGTATATTTGATAACAATTCATTACTCGAGATAACAACTGTTCATGTTTTGTCTCTCCATAACTGTTTTGTTGTTAAATAATAACCATTTAGGGATTCTCAAACACTTGCTTGACTTTTATCATATTATATAGGATATTTATCTCCATACAACCTGCCTAGCTACTTTGGCAAATATGGCTCCACATGTCCACCGTTTGAGTTCATATGCATCACAGAGACTTGTCAGTCTCTTTGATATGCTCTCGCGGAAGTATGTATTGGTTCTGGTATTATATATCATATTGTTTTGAGATACCTATCTATAAATATTTATTCTCAATTGAATTTGAATTCAGGTATAGCAAACTAGGAGTGCTAAAAGATGACAATATGCATGATGCCAAACGTAGTTCCATTGAAGGAAACAGCCTAACAGATGATATGGTAATTACTAGGATTTTTTAGTGCTATGATTTGCTCTTTCCATTTTTATTTTTGCTTAGCTAGATTTCTCTTTTGCAGTCTACTGAATTGCATATTTACACTGACTTCCTGAGACTTGTCCTTGAAATTCTTAATTCGATTCTCACTTATGCTTTGCCCCGAAATCCTGAGGTATTATCTTAGCAATATATATGACAGTTTCTTATTTTTTCCCCCCTGATTATCTTTTTGGATCTCACCTGATTTGTGTATTATTCTTTGGTCAGTTTATATATGCTGTAATCCACCGGCAGGAAGTTTTTCAACCATTCAAGAATCATCCACGCTTTAATGAGTTAATTGAGAACATTTTTACGGTATATCCCAGTATGTTATACCCCAAAAATTTGAAGTTTTCTCTTTTCAGTCTCAAGTGGCAAGGTTGTGTAGTTGGTAAATTTCCTCTATGCTTCTTCAAGCACATATTCATTTGATGAGCAATCCTTCTGATCGTTTTAGGTATTAGACTTTTTCAATAGCCGCATTGATGCACAAAGATTGGATGGTGAATTGTCAGTGGAGAAAGTACTTCAAGTCATTATCATCAACTGTAGATCTTGGAGGGGAGAAGGGTTGAAGGTAATAATGCAATGGCAGAGAATGACGTTTCAAATTTTGGGTATAATGTTTGAATTTGTTCGGTTTTAGATAATCTAGAAATTTGTTTTTTTCAGATGTTTACTCAATTGCGATTCACATATGAACAAGAGAGCCGCCCAGAGGAGTTCTTTATTCCCTATGTGTGGCAGCTAGTGCTCTCACGCTGGTACTTTTTCCTTTTATCTTTGAAGCTTGCAACTCTATCCCCTCCCTTTCTTCCCTGTTTACCATAGTTTAATGCACATATTCCTTGCCATATGTTCTTTCTTCAGTGGATTCACTTTTAATTCTGGAGCCATAAATTTGTTTCCAGCTGATCCAATAGCAGAAGTAAGTTTCCTGTATTTCTCATAAAAGTCTGGCTTCTTTTCCAGCCATTCATTTTCTTGTCTTTCAGATTTCAATACTTTTCCCCCAATTTGAAAATTTCTCTTATTATAAAATACAGATGTTAGTTTTGTGCTATAGTTATGTTTAACGTGCATAAAACTTGTTTGAATGACGGTCAAAAGTGTTTACAGTGTCAGCTTTGGAGTGGAAAAGCATCATTAATAAACATAAGATGAGCTATTTACTAGAGAATGCGAGTCAATTCATTGATGTTTTCCTTAGTTTAATTTTAAGACTCGAGGGAATGGTAATGGTGTCCTAGTTCCAATTTTTGTCGGCCAATTTCGGGATGGCTAGAAACTTGCAATAATGCTGTGCATCCTTGCAGAGTCGAAGATAACTTTTGCGATGATATCTTGGAATCTCATAAATAATTAACTTAAAATTTTGCAGTCAATCCTAGTAAAATCATGACACAGACATGGCATTTTGTTCGGTAAATAAATGACTTATAATTGTTAAGAGCGTCCTCACAATCACTTGAAACTATGCACATTATTGATATGTAGCTGGAAGATGGACTCAATTTTTTTCATCTTTTACTTTGTTACAGAAACGAGACGAGGAAGCTGTAACACCACATGCAGAGTCCCAGAGATTGGGATTCTACCCTGACCCTTAGCAGGCTGGTATGTTGAAATGTGACAGGCTGAATGTGTAATCTAAAGGTTATTCATCCATTCTTTTCTGTTAATAGTTCTTTCTACCTGTTATTTAGATGGCTTTCCAAATAGATAAAATCTACGGTGCATAATGTAATGAACAATACCCTCTGAGCTATTGCAATTTTAAAAATATAACTTGCAGAAAACAGAGAAACTTATGTGCTCTCTACAAGTTGGAATAGTTTGGTACCCGAGGAATCATCGTTTTTGGGTAGTAGCTGTAATAGTTTACAGATCAGACGGGAAATGAGATTAGAACTAGTTCTTCTAATTTATAGCCTCTCCTCCTACCATCTGTTTGCCACCACCATCTGTTTGATACGCTTTTTGTTTTTGCAGATGACAAAATATCGAATATGAATGTCATTATTGTATGTCTTCAAGTGTGTATGTGTGATTGTCAACAGGGCTGATTAATTGAGATCCATCTCCATGTGTGATATCTCTCAGCCTCATCAATGAACCAAAACTAGGGACAAAAAAATGGACCATAAGGTTTTTCAAGTCTTTAAACTAGGGTCGTATTTCCAACATTTTGGAGTCATGGTTCTAATTATGTTTTGGTAAAAAAAGAAAAGATAAAATGAGTCAGGTTTGCTCGTATCATGTGCAAGATTGCTCGTGTTGCAGAGCTCATTCTACAAAGGCCAGCATATCTTCAGACCGGTCGTCCGCATGCTAACACGTTTAATACACTCAAGTTACTTGCTGAATATTCATTTTTCATCCTAAATATTTCCTGTTAAAAAATTTACCATCTATTTTTATTTACGTCAATATGTTATTGTTAAT
Source organism: Begonia loranthoides (assembly GCA_022433065.1). Taxonomy (NCBI): domain Eukaryota; kingdom Viridiplantae; phylum Streptophyta; class Magnoliopsida; order Cucurbitales; family Begoniaceae; genus Begonia; species Begonia loranthoides. The sequence goes on from CM039474.1 coordinate 2,926,071, forward strand.
AAAAATATCTTATTACTCAAAATTAAGTTTGGCTCGGCTTAATCACTTCTAAATCAAACTTAATTCTGTTTTTGGTTTAGTCACATAGCTTTTACTTGTGAATCTATTAATAGAGATTAACAAGATGGTCATTTAAAAATGTAATTATAATTATAAGAATTTTATCAAGAAAATTAAAATTACAAATACTAAATGGGAAAATGACAAATCAACTATTGTGGTTTGCGATCAATGACAAGTCAACCACTATCCTTTATTTTCTAACAAATAAACCATTGACGTATTGAAAAATGACAAAACCAACGTCGCTGTCACGTTTGCTATTAACAAGCTGATGTGGAGGCGCAGTGGTTCGTAGACAAATTGTCGCAGCTCCATGTTTTTTCAAGAAAAGAAGGCCAAACAGTAGCTGTCTCTTGAGACGCAAGGACAGTTTGTTAGGAGACCACCATGGCGGTTTCTCATGAGACCGCGGCGGTTTCATGACTGAAATTTTTTTTATCGCAAATTTAATGGCTTAAACAAATGATTTTGGGGCCGAGAAAGGGGGTCATGGGGTAAGCCCTATGACAAGTGATAGATCTCTATAAGAGTAGTGGATTGGATTAGTAAAACATATAGACTTTGAAGTAGCCATGAAACTCAATGTTCCTATAGTTAGTAAATGGCTACTTCAAAGTCTTTATGTATATGTTTTGCGAATCTAGTAATTTTATTAGATTTTTGACCTCTTCAACTTCAAAAGACCATAACTTTGGCTACGCCAGCCCACCCACTAAGCCCGTACAGTAGCGGGAGACCGTTGCTTGATCCAACGGTTGGCGATTGTCATCCTATATATACTCCTCATTATCTCTACAATTTTTCATCAAAATTTTCTCATATTCTCTCAATCTTTTCACCAATATTTTTATCAATATTTCAATCTTTTTTCCAATCTCTCATATTCTCAATTTTTCCATCAGGTATATTTTATTTTATTTTTTAAATTTAATGTGTATTACGAAACAATAAATTTTTTTTTGCAATTTTTGTAGGACTCTTATTCGTGGAGGTGATCACATCAATTGCATATTATTGTTGCATAATTGGTGTGCGGTATCATTTTTATTATTAATTATTTCGCAGTAGTCAATTTTTATAATTATGGATCCACGTAATTTTTTGCTTGACACTTTCAATGACACTAATGATTATATTGAGGAAATTAGGAAAGATAATCCCGCAATTTTAATTGGTCAATCATCTGTACATGCATCCACATCATCACCTAGAAAAAAAAAAGGAATAAAACGTCAAATGTATGGAATCATTTTGAAATGAAAAATGTCAGAATAGGTGGAAAAATAGAAAGTAGAGCACAATGCAAATATTGTATTAAACATTATACTTACGAATCCGGTAGTTCTACTAGCACAATTGGTAGACATTATACAAAATGTCACTTAAACGAGCAAGTGAGAGACCCTACACAATTACTTGTAAATGCTAGTGGCAGTGGCAATTTTATGTAAATGAGAGAAAGAGTAACAAAATATATATCACAATCGGAGGCACCTTTATCTATGTTTGATAGCGAGTTATTTGAAAATTTTATGAAAGAGTATATTAATTCTAGTTTTAGACGAGTCCCTAGAAGTACGACGCGAAGTGATATTATTAAAATATATAATAATATGAAAAATGAATTAATTGCGTTTTTTTCAAATGCTCTGTCTATGTCTATTTGTATTACTTCTGATTTATGGAGTGCACCTAATGCTTTAGGATATATTGTCGTAACTTCTCATTTTATTGATGACTCTTGGCAATTAAATAAAAGAATATTAGGATTTCGTAGTTGTGAATATCCACATAGTGGCGTTACCATTTATAGATATATTTTTGAAATTTTGCAAGAATATGCTATTAGAGATAGAATTTTTAGTATTACTCTAGATAATGCTTCTACTAACGATGTTGCAATTCTTAAATTTAAAAAGTTATTTCAATTAGATACGACTTATAATACTTTTTTTCATATGAGATGTGTTTGTCATATTTTAAATTTAGTTGTTCGAGATGACATGTCATTTATTTCGCATCATATTGAATCTATTCGATCTGCAATTTCTTATATTACTTCATTTAATAAGCGACAGCAAGAATATAAAGAATATTGTAAAGCTGCTCAACTTAAACCAAAAAAATTAAAAACCGATGTAGATACAAGGTGGAATTCGACTTATTTAATGTTAGAAAATGTTAAGCCATATTGGTTAGTTATTTGTGCTTTTATTAATGAAAAACAAAATGTATTACTCTTGATCATAATAGTTGCGATATTACTAATTTATTTCTTCATTTTTTAAAACTATTTTTTGAAGCTATAAATGTATGTTCGAGAATTTTTATCTCACTACTCATCTTGTTCTCCCAACTTTTATAAAATTAACGGGTACTTTTAAAAAATTTAGACAAAGAAATGAATTTTGTGCATTAATTGAAAAAATGGAAAGAAAATTTAAAAAATATTGGCTTAACATACCTAATATTTTTTGTTTTGCATACATAATGCATCCTAAATTTAAATTAAATGGAGTGTGTATAATGGTTGATAAAATTTCTTCTAATTTAGGTATTTCTTCTTCAATTAATGGTACTCAATTAAAAAATGAAATTGATAATTTATTTTTTTCTTATGAATTTAAATATTCTAATGTTACTCGTTCAATTCCTTCTTCACGTATGCATGCTAGTTCTAGTAGTGATGTTTGTGGTGGAGATCCACAAGATTTTATGGATGATATATTTAAGCAAATAGATAGCAATGTTCATTCTCATACTTCACAAAGAAATGCACTCGATATTTATCTTAACACCTACCATAACATTTCTCGCACTGAGGATTTTGATATTTTGGCTCGGTGGAGAGTAAACTCTATTTTATTTCATATTCTTTCTAAAATGACATATGATCTACTAACACCTCCGGTCTCTACAGTAGCATCAGAGTCTGCTTTTAGTGCAGGTGGACGTATGTACAATGATAAACGAGGAAGACTTGTACCATAAATCATTGAGGCACTCATTTGCATGAAGGATTGGAACGACGTTGTGTGACAAGAGATCAATAACGAGAAGATGACATAGTTGAATAATTCAAAATTTTGGATGTCGAAGACTAAATTTTCATTTAAATTTGAAATTGTAATTTTCATTTTCATATATTTTTTTTATCTTATAAATTGTATTTTGAAATTTTTATTTAAATTTGAAATTGTAATTTTTATTTTCATTTTGAAATTGTAATAAGAATATTTATTCAATTCAATAAAAATATTCATTCAATTAAATTATTAATTATAATATTTTTACATTATAATAATAAATATTTATTATAGTTTTAAATTGTATAATATTGAAAATAATTTATAATATATTTATATAAGATATTATTATTTATATATATTTGGCTCGTTAAGCTCGGCTCGTTAGGCTCGGCAGGCTCGTTAGGCTCGGCTCGTTACACTCGACGAACCAGACTTTTTCAGGCTCGGTCGGCTCGGCTCGGCTCGTTAGCCACCTCTAGCTACAGGTGTCAGAATCAGCTGCAGAAGGTATAAAATCGAAGCTCTCTAAGAGATCTATCACTTATCAAGGGGTTTACCCTATGACCCCATTTCTCGGCCCTAAATTCGCTCTATCCCTCAAATTTGCGATCAAAATTTTTTTCAACCATGAGACCGCCTCAGTCTCATGACAAACCGTCGCGACGGTCTCCTAACAAACTACGGCGTCTCAAGACACCGTCATAGTTTGGCCTTCTTTTCTTGGAAAAATACGGAGCCGCAACGGTTTGTCTACGAACCGCTGCGGCTCTACATCAGCTTGTTAACAGCAAACATGACAGTGATGTTGACTTTGTCATTTTTTCATACGTCAGTGGTTTATTTGATAGAAAATAAAGGATAGTGGTTGATTTGTCATTGATCATAAACAACGATAGTTGATTTGTCATTTTCCCATAGTAAATTGTAACCAAATTAAAAAAATGAGGTGCCAGACGACGTCGTTTAAAGATCTTTAAACGCGACGTTTACTAAATTAGGAAGCGGGAGTCGTCGCACGAAATCGGTCTCCGTTGAGTTCAGCTCTTCTTCTACGCCCAGATCTTGCAAAGACGATATCTGCAGCAGCGACCTGCGAAATGGATTACCGGCGAAGAGAATTGTACAAGCTCGTCTTTCTGTTTCTCGTGAGCTTGTTCGGAAGGATTCAATCCTTGTCAGTCACAGTAAACCAGGAGGAATGTGTGTTCGAGTACGTATTCCACGACGGCGACAAAGTTTCTGGCAATTTCGTCGTAGTCGACCATGATATCTACTGGGGCTCCGATCATCCCGGTATCGACTTCACCGTGAGTAAAGATTCCTCGTTCATTTCTCTTTTCTTTTCTTCTCGCCTTTGCATTCATGTGGATCAGCCGTTGTCGTCTCGTGTTCTTTTATAGACGGATCTTAGGGTTTGAAACGTAGTTTTTTGTTTGTTTTAAAACCTATCATTCGGAACTTAATTGAATCATGTGTACGGTATTGTTTGATTGGAAATTGGGGAACGGGAAATAAGAAATTTATAATTTCCCGTTATCGGTTAGAATGTCTTGTCACTCTACCTTCAAGGAGTGTAAATAGTCTCGATAGGGGAATTACGGATTCCATAGAGAGCAGTTTGATTCCACATTTGGTTTTCCCTCTCCTTTGCTGTTTCTAATATGTGAAACTTACCACTGACCTTTGTTCCTTATTATTGGCTTATAGATTTTTTTTGCATTTTTCGTAAGCGCATTATGGTGAAATGAGACGCCATTTTGCACTCAACATAATCAGTTTTGTACTTCTTAGATGATTGAGAACAAGTGATGGTGGTTTCTCAGAAGAAATGACCGTGTTTTAACCAAATTCTTTGCTTATTCCGCTGTAAGTAAACAAATAAGTTGACGCAGAAGCATAAGAAATTATGTTCTGGTCATCATGGTGCGAGGATTTAAAATTAATCGCGAAGGAGCATAAGAAATGCAGTAACTGATTCAATGGAAACTTAAGGAGCTTGCGAAACAATAATGAAGGTCATGTCTTTATTATCTTAAAAGATAAATTCTAGATTGAATTACCTCTTCTGTTATCCTGCTTTGATTTCATATTGTCCATGCAGATTATTGTTTTTGTTCTTGAAAGGAATGCTGGAACCAAGTTATGTAAAAAGGAAATTCATATCAGTTTGTCAAATATATCTTATCGGATTTAGCTCTAATTTACTTCTGTGCATACTGACCTTGGAGTTATTGACAGGTGAAATCTACAGCAGGTAATCTTGTGAAGAGTATAAAGGGATCGACAGGAGAAAAGTTTGAATTTGATGCTCCACGCAGTGGAATGTATAAATTCTGTTTTCACAATCCTACCACCACTCCAGAGACTGTTTCTTTCTACATACATATTGGTCATATTCCCAACGAGCATGACCTCGCCAAAGACGGTACACGAATAATATTCTCCTGTTTATTATTATTATTTTTGCATTGAGTTCTATAATCAATACATTTTTTTTGGTTTTTTGATATGGGTTTTGACAGAACATTTGGATCCTATAAACGTTAAAATTGCGGAGCTCAGAGAGGCACTGGAGTCTGTTACGGCTGAGCAGAAATATTTGAAAGCTCGAGATACTCGGCATCGTCTTAGTACGTGGCTTCTTTCCTTGAATATTTTGCTTTCTATCTCACCACTCCTGCACCTTCTACACAATGCATATATGGCTGTTCTTCAGTAAGCAATTATGTTTATCTGTCCCCACCTTCTTCCAAGATGAAATTTCTTACATAATTCGCATTTTTGAGAAACGCTAGTTTACTATCTACTTTTACACTTGAACCTTACTTCCAGACGTGACGTGTATTAACTATTGTAATCAATGTTTTGTTTTAACTATTTGTAATTTTTTTTAATAATTTTACCAATTAATGAGTCGTCATATAAGGAGGTAAGATTAGAATGTAAAATTAAAGGATAAACTTAACATTATTACTAATTTTTGTTGCTAATCACCATATGATTGGCAGATTACCTTTTTGTTTCTCAGATGGAATTTTCTTACATAATTCATACTAATTTTTTGATGCAATCATGATTGGCAGACTATTTTATTGCTTATCTTTGTGACTAATGCAGCAAATGAGAGCACGAGAAAACGAGTTATATTCTATACAGTCGGAGAGTATGTCTTTCTGGTCGCAGCAAGTACTCTTCAGGTCGTATTCATCCGTCGCCTCTTCAGCAAATCCGTCCGATATAATCGGGTATGAGATGATTGTTGTTTTAATATGACAAAATGTCCCCCTAAAAACAAAAAAATATTGCACTCTCGAGTGTCACATTTCCCATTTTCTAAGTCTCTAGAACAAACATTGAGCAAAAAGGGTACGTTGTATTTCCAGATCCAGCAATAGAACTTGGAAAAGATGGTAAGATTCCTTCCCTACCGATTTCTGTGCACTTTATTTTTTCTAGACGAAGTGAATATTGTCATTTCGTTGTGGAATGGTGCCTTTGCGCAACGGATTGTTGTTTTTCCACTAAACAGATTTAAAAGACAATGTTCTGTAGCTGAACGACAACTTTCTATCGATGGAAAGTAGAAAAAAAATACTTTTTGCTGTGCAAAATGAGATATTGGTGATGAATATTGGACGACGACGATGATGATGACGATGACGAACTAGGAAGAAGAAAGAGAAGATGGTGACGAAAATTAGATGATGATGATGGACCAGGAAGAGTAATTATGATGTTCAATAACGTTTTCAAAAAATTGAAAATATGAGAATTCTTTCAACAACAAATAACAGTAATTTTTACGTCGTTCATTTTACATAGTTTAGTATTTAAGTTATTAGCAAAAATTATTAAAAAATTGACTGATCTGATAGTAAAGTGGTTATAGGTAATTTTGTCAATTGAGAATTAGTTGGATTAATGTAATATAATAAAGTTATCAAGGAGAACTAGGGGCGTGATGAGTGACGTTGATGCTTTTGATCAATTCAGTGTTCATTAACACGTGTTAACACGTGTTATGTTAATTGTAAACAGGATAATTAGCATTTTTAATTATAATATCTAATTTAGCTGACTGCATTCCTGCGCAACTCTCTCTCTCTCCCTCTGTCTCACAGTAGCTTGAAATCATTAATAATAACGCCACGTCATTGGTGAAGTGTTTTGTAGTTGTGAAGCCACGTTATCGAGACTGTGAATTTGTTTGACGATTTCAAAACCTCAATTGGATTTTTTTTTTGGTTTCTGTGGGAGAGAGGATGGCTGATTCTTCTTTTTAATCATTTTCATTAAACCTATTTATGCATGTTTTATTATTAGAAGAGTTTTTGATTAAACCTATTAAATATTGAAAAATAACTCAAAACCAAATTATAGGATGAGTTGTGTCCTTGAGAAATGGATATCTCCTTGCACTTTACCCAAAATTAGAGAATAAATTTTATAAAATAATGTTATGTTTAAATTTTATTTACGTGATAAATATTAATTAATAAATTATTTTAATTTATTTTATTAATTATATTGATCAATATTTATTGTGTAAAAATAAAAAATAAATGTGTAAATGGATGCATCAATCAATATTTGTTTAAGTAGGAAATAAAAATTAAAAAAAAAAGGTGGGGGGACACAATTTTACAATTATTTATTAGTGTTAAGGTTTGAAAATAAGATGAAAGCCAGGGGTACAATTGGAAATCAAATTCATTAATGATAATTATATAACTTCTCCTCGTCCCAGCAGTTGGAATCGTGCTGTTTCGAAATTGTACTCCCTCTCTCTCTCCCTCTCTCTCTCTCTCTCTCTATCTCTCTCTCTCTCGGTGTTCTTAACAGCATTAGTCTTAATCAATTAAGAATCAAAACGATCTTGCAAAATGCTTGCAGTTTTTGACAGATCAGTTGCCAAATGCCCAGACGCATTGCGGAGCCCTCATTCCGAGGCAGTTTCTGCACTGAAAGATGGATTTCTTCCTCGCCACTTTGGCTCCGTTCACCCTGGCTCTGTCACCGTCAACCTTGGCTCCGGTGGTACCCTAGCCTATTCTCTGGACAGACAGAACCCATTTCTTCCAAGGTACGTTGACCCAATTTTTGTTTCCTTCTATCCGTGCTTGATCTGACGATCTTAAATTCTGGGTCTCTCGGTTGATGTGTTTTTTGTTTCGAGAAATCAATGTTAGACTTCTTAACAGCTGGACTCTTTCTGCGATCGCCTTGTTCTGTTCGTTGTTTTTTCTCCATTGATTAAGTTGGCGATCGTACGGACATTATTTTGTTAGATTAATGCACCGACACGAGAGATTGCTGATTAATCACTTAGTCATTTTCTACTTAAGTATGGTTTTCGCCGATGACAGAGGAGCTTTAAACTGTTTTTAGTTTATGGATACTTGTCAGTTTACAGGCAATTTCAAGAGTTTTTAATGAAAAATCATCGAACTTTAATTAAAGAATACTAGCATTCTTTTGAAGTGAAATTACTAAGATATTCTAGTCTCCAATCCCCTAAAAGTGCTAGTTTTAAACCGATAATGCTAGTGTTAGTAGCCCTTATTGTGTATACTCTCTCATGGTATCATCATGATCTTCATTTGATCACTGGCTAAGATTGATTCCATTTTGTTTTGGGTTTAGAATTTGATCCATGGGTCGATTTGGTAAATTGTTGCTATGTTATCAACTACCTCTTGGGTTTTCTTCTTCCCACCTATATTGTAATTGTGTTGGCTGATGATTCGAATGTTTTCCATAATAATGTCAGATTGTTTGCGGTTGTGGATGACATATTTTGCTTATTCCAAGGGCATATTGAGAATGTTGCTCTTCTTAAGCAGCAATATGGATTGAACAAAACAGCCAATGAGGTGATCATTGCAATAGAAGCTTACAGAACTCTTCGAGACAGAGGTCCCTATCCTGCCGATCAAGTCGTGAGAGATATTGTTGGGAAATATGCATTTATTCTCTATGACAGTTCGTGTAAAACAACATTTTTTGCTTCTGTAAGTTTTACTTATTTGGTCGTCGAGAATGTCATTTTTGGACGGGCTTGTGCTTTCCGGCTTGGTTTGACCTCATCTTTCGAATAAGAGTAATGTTATTTCTACTCTTTAATTTTATACACTGACATGACGTTTACAATCATTAATTTATGTAATCTATTATTTTAAATAATTATATGATACCATAATATTTTTATCAATAAGTGAATAGCAAGCATCACATCAAGATGAGAGTATAAAATTAGAATATAAATATAGTATTACTCTTCAAATAATTAATTGTTTGATTCTCTACCTGCTTTCCATGTTACAAGGATGTCGATGGGAGCGTCCCGTTCTTTTGGGGGACTGATTCTGAAGGCCATCTTGTGTTATCAGATGATGCAGAGATTGTGAAGAAGGGCTGTGGAAAGTCTTTTGCACCATTTCCTAAAGGTATGTTTTTTAATGGAAGAAAGTGTTTTTCGTTAATTGGAACTTCCTTATTTTTGAAGTGTCCAATATGGATGGGGACAGAGTTCAACTGCATCAAAAATCATAATTGCATCCTTTTTTCTACTAAGGGTGAAAATAACATGTACTCCCTAACTAGATGGGGACTGCATATCTTAAAATTCCTGGCTTTTTCTCGATATGGCCTTACTTTTGTGAGAGGCTAATATTCGACTATTGTTTGGTTTTGATCTCTAGGTTGCTTCTATACATCCTCGGGTGGGTTGAGGAGTTTTGAGCATCCTCTTAATGAGTTGAAGCCTGTACCAAGGGTGGACAGTTCTGGTCAGGTTTGTGGTGCAACTTTCAAGGTGGATTCAGAGGTTCGGAAAGAAAGCAGTGGGATGCCTAGGGTTGATAGTGCTGCAAACTGGTCTTCAAACTACTGAGCTTTGGGCTTCGTCGATTTCGAGTGTTCCCTCTGTTGCGGTCCACTTTTTGGGTTAACTCTGATATCATAAATGGATTGCTGAAATTTGTACTACTTTCACAAATCATGGCTTATGCCATTTTTAGACGATGCTCTACTAAAACTTTCTAGATATGACATTACTAAATAAACACATTGTGAAGACAATACTGATATTTCCCCTCATCCGTTCCTTATTAGCCTACATTATTCGTGTTTTCATATAAATCATTGTACCTCAAGTCTTGTATTATTGTTTGTGTGGTGAAGCTGTTTCTCTGGTAAGGGTGTTTGGTTCTTCTCAGATGGGTTAGAAATGCTAAGAACCTGATCTACTACTAGATATACTTTCAATAGAGTTAAACCTTTTTTAACTACCTGGACGTAAAGTTTTGATGGGGGGCTTCAGATATGGTAGTCTCTTTTATCACAAAATCAACTTGCAAGTGGGTATTAGATCATTAGAAATTAAATGTCAAACTTACGGTAGGTGTCTGAAAATTTAAACAATCCTCTGGTCTACCTTCATTAGCGTTCCCCTGTCGACCTTAGTCCTTTGCATCGGATATGCCTCCAGGTGTAATCTGAAATATGTTCTCTTCGGGTCAAGGGTCAAGAAAATCATGCACAGGTTTTCTTTTCGTCTACTTATAAACATCGATATGGTGGTATATGCAGTTTTCCAGGTATTTTATTTTCTATCTAGGCAAAATTTGGGGATCTTATCTTTTTTAAAATTAAAAAAAAATTATTGAGGTTGTCAGTTAGTGGATTGCTGCTCAGTTTTTTGTGTGCTTGTCTATTGTACTAGAAAGGATATTGCTTCAGATTCTGGCAGGTTTGGGGCATCAAACACCTTACAGACGCGCTGTTCACCTTTGCCTTTTCTAAACATCAGCCTAATTGTAGCGGCATGAGCAAGTACATGCCCTCCGGCTGGTTTCTTCGGATCTGATACAAATACTCCTCCTCCTGGGTCCGCTACGACTGCAGTCAAGCAATGCGATAGAGTTCAGCTTTAACGCTGAAAATAGTGCATTCCATTTAAGGCTTATATGCCTGGCAACGAATAATTTTCATTATGAAAATGCACAAAAATGTGTTCTTTTGAAATCTCCTGGTTTGCAGAGTTGAGATATTAACAAGTTGATCAGTGTGAAAACTGGTGTTCCTGATTTGTTTAGGGAATACCTTGGTTCGTCATGTAGACTGCAACGTTAAATTCCTCGGCAATCTTAATTAATCGAGAAAGCATCTGTGCCAGTTTTTGCTGCAAATTCATTCATCCCTCGTCACGAACACAAAAGGAAAAGATCTGAGTCTGAATAATTATGCTTATATAAATAATCTATACGAGCTGACCTGCCGCTCTGCAAGTTCTCCTCTACCTGTGAAATCCACTCGAAAAAGAGCAATAATAGAATCCACGATCTGAAAACAGAAATCTGCAAGGTCAACAACACTCCAGTCTTGGGATGCAGTACCACACGACAGAAACATTATTGGCTACTCACCAGAAGTCTAAATGGTTCTTCAGACATCTTGGCTGCTAGACCAAGGAGGAGGTTGAATTGATGCTCATACGTGTAAGCACGAGCATAAATGATCTTTACATGCACATGAATTGCACATTACAAGAAATAGAAATAAAAAATAGTTTTTTTTTTCAGGGAACTAAAAAGTGAAACAATGAAGCTTACGTTGTCGAGGACCGCTCCAGGATCCATGCCAAATCTTTCTGCTATTGGTACAATTCTGTCCGGCCGGCTACAAGTGAAAGTCAAAGGAAAATGATAGGATAAGAGGATATCACTCGAAGATGATCACATTTTCTTTTTTCTCAGCCATTGTTGCCTCTTTATATGCTAAAAGAACCACACTAAACAAATAGGAAGGATACAAAGTTCCTTCAGTGTCGATGTAAGCTACTTTTCCATTTCCTCCCCGCATGTTGATTGGAAGCTGCAAAGACGTGAATTCTATCTAACTCGTCTGGAATATTAACGTAGAGTTTGTACAACTAGTCTCAGAATTTCGGATTTCGAGTCTGAGATTACACTCAGACTTTAAGCTCTCGCAAAATCTGTTTATATTATTCTACTAATGTATTATTCAGATATAGAATGAGGAAGAAGAATCAGTCCTTAGGAAGCTTCTATGCAGTGCGATTTGGTTTCGGTAAAATGGTCCTCCACTAAAAAAAATTATCAAGAAGCTAACGAAAGTATTGATGCTTAAACTAAGACATATTGGCTTCTGTGCCGTTACAAAACCAAGGTGAGAGATGAACCTGGGTAGAGACGCATAAAGTATGTGCAAGCTGAGTTTTCCCTGATCTGTAATCAATGATACATAATGTCACTTAAATTTATTTGAAGTTTAAAGGCTCATCTTATTATAATTCAAAATTCTCAGTTGAATGAGCTGTTTGAGATGTCCAGATGTCCTCACCTGAACTCTCCAAATGCTTCTGTAATGGCCAATGTTTCGATTCCACCTTTTGTGGTAAAAATCAGATTACAAAAAAACTGTTAGTGCTTATAATTTGATAGACAATGAGATAACTTGTACGTTCCACTCTACCTCCCAAAAGTTCATCAAGGGCTTGGCTTCCTGTCGTGATATGAATCACAGACTTTCTCTGCAAAAGATTACAAAATCGCTTCAAATATGAATATAACATTCGAAATTTGACTATTTCAATTCACTAAGGAGTAGAGAATGTGGGATAGCTTAAAAGCATCAAACAACTGAGAAAGAGAGTCTATAAAATCGATAAATTAAACGTATAGTAAATGAACATGGTTCTGTTGTCACCAGAGAGAATGTTAGCAAACTAGATTTATTTGGAATCAAAACTGTCAAGGACTTACTCTTAATAAAGCATCGCTTCCTGTGATATAACCAAAATTCTGAAAAGAGAAACAAATTAATTAGCAGTACAACCGAAGTCAGAATATTCGGATTTTGAATTAACCTAAAACTACCGCCTAATATCATTTTAAACGATAACTTACGACGATCTTCTCTGCAGCTTCGCATATTTTATCAACTTTGGCCTCAGATAAACCTTTTATCCCTGTCAAGTTCTGCGAAATGGTACGATCAATAATTAATATCAATAAGTTTAAACTCTTTAAGAATTTAAGTGATATTTGTTCTACCTTCTTTGTGTGCATCATTAAGCCATTGCAGGTGTAAATTCCAGCGTCTTGGAGCTTCTTCACGTCTCCGGCATTGATTCCCTGGGCAATTACTGCACAGAAAAAGCGAGTACGATGAGCCAGAAAGTGGCAGTTACCGATTGATATTCCAATATTAGTTATGCGATCCAGACAACCAAAATTCGTCCAGAGAAACTGCTTCCCCTCAATGTAAAGAAATCGAATATGACAGAAAATCAAAATATATCTCGCATTGTCTCAGTAATCCTAGAAAGTTCTACAGAGACGAAATTTTAGATCATGGAGATTTGATATTTAATTTTTTCATTTCTCGAATGAAATTTTTTCATCAACGATGGCAATGCACTTCTCGCTTGACGACTCTGCCTTTTGAACTGCAGGAAATAATCAAAGAACATATAAAGTAATTGATGACTAAGCATATGATACTGACGTTTATCGATAGCTTCGAAAAGGTCTTCTTCATCGTCAATGTCTTCACGCTCAACGAGCTGTAACTGACTCTGTTCTTCAGATCTAAGCACCATTAATAGCCGTAAATGAGAGAGATCGTGAGGTTTTCATTGCAAAAGAGGACGATGAGTTCAAATGGAAGGAACGACGGAGAAAAAACCGGATATTCACTTACTTGAGAGTAGCAATCATCTTTCTTCTACGAAGGAAAGCTGCGAGATGGTGGTGGAAACGAACTTCTGTGTGTGTGATTGAATAGAAATTTGAATCGACAGGGAAGGTTACACTAGCTATATATATACACAACGCGGGAACCTCGAAGGATCTTCTTTCGGCGGGATAAAACGGTGGATAAAACCCGCGTTTTAAGTAACTCCTAATCCGCCTCAGGCATTGGGCCTCTCTTATTGATGCCCGGACATGGCCCATTTCTATGTTTTCCTCCTACGAAGGCCCAGGTGGGCTTGGGTACTCTTCGTCCTGTTTTGGTCTGGCCCCAATCCTCTCCTTTCCTCCTCCATAGGCCCAGTTGATTTGAGCCCCTTCTTCATATCAGAGATGGTCCTCTTTTTATTTATGGGCGGAGCCTAGTCTTCCTAACATCAATAATCCCAAATATTTTGGGCCTTTTTCTTCCATTGACCCAGCTTGATGAGACACTGAGCTTGGCCCATCTTACTCCATAGGCCGAGTTAGTTTGCTCTCCCCAAGTTGGCTCATATTGCCAGTGTAACATTTTTTGTTCTCTCGGTATAATATTATTTGATTTGAACTAAATTTCACACAATTTTATACTTTGAGTTGACTCAAAACACGCTCTTTTTATAAACCATATGTTTGTCACTCTACCAAACAATATGAGATTATGTACCTCCACTGGTACGAGTGTATAAGTTGGACTATCACTTAGGTCATATTTGCCTTAACAGGACGGACTACCACAATATCCTCCCTTGGGAGCTTGACGTTCTCGTCGGCCACACTTCTAATTGGGTTTCGCTTCTAATATCATTTGTAACGACCCCAATACTCCTAATATAATATTGTCTACTTTGGACCAAAAATTTCACAGTTTTTTTCTTGGGATTAACTCAAAACGCGTTGTACTAGATAGGAAAAAAATTCTGCTTATGTATTATACGTTTTTTACTCTTTCAAATAATGTGAGATTGTAATCCTCAGTTGAATCATTGCTTATGTTATCTTTTCCTTTGGTAAGGTGGGTTGCCACGTTAAGTAAGTCGCCCATCTTCATCATATTCAGGCTTGGGTTGTGCCTTTTTTTCGTTTCCAGGCTGGCCCAGTCATCTCCTTTCTTCTAGTTATTGAACAGTGGGAGAAAGCAACGTGACTGTATTTATTCGAAGCTTTGATCTATTCCTCTTTGCCTGTTGCTCAAATTTAGTTTTTGACGTCTGTCACATGCAGCAGGTGCAGTTATTATTAATCCTTCACTGATAAAGGTAAAAGCTTCCAAACTTTCCTTCCCAGTCATAAATGATCTCAGCCCTAGACAGAGAAAGAGAGAGAGAGAGAAAGCAGAGAGAATTGGCTTGCATGAGACCTCTCATTCAGCTAATAATGGACTAGGGGTTTAAATTGTTTAAAAGTTCTGTTTTTTGTTTTTTGCTTTATTCTCCTACACAGCTCCGTGGCTGGCGGTGTGTTGCCTTTTTTCCGTCATGAGGAGGAGAATCGAAGAGAAAAAGGGAGTCTGGTCTGGTCTGGTTTGGACTGATCTGTTCAACTGCCATTCTAGAACCACCTACTTTACCCTCCGTAGTCTGTATATAATCAGTCGCTCCCTTGCCCTAAAAACATCAGTACAAAACTCAGAAGTGTCGACTTATAATCATGTTCTTATTTACTCGTTCTTCATCTGGATTTTCATTAATGTGGTGCGCATTTAATGCAACTGCGAACAGAACAATAATAACTATCTTACTTTGAGTCTGTTGTTTTTGCTTCCACGAACCATGTGCCAATCTTAAATTCTGATGAAACCTCATCAGAGTTAGGAATGCATGCAAGATGGCTTTCATTCTGTGCCTGGGTAACGCCCTTGCAGTTGCAGATGAGCTTACAGAAACGCCTATTCAACAGCGCAGCCGCCCTCATAGTAGCATCAGTACATAGTTTGGTGAAACAGAGGGTCGGCATTCCAGGATAGATGCAGGAAAATAATAATGACAATGACTGTAAGAACATCCATAGGTAACTAATTAGATATATATTTTTTAATTAAAAAATAAAGCATTTGTAATAATTTTTTTGTGTTAGGTGGGTGTCCCTCGTTTATGATGAGGGACCACCTTATAAATTGAAGAAAAAGAAGGATGATTTCTTTCTTGTACAACCTTCTATGCAGCAACAACTTCTGATCATGTTGTTTAAAGGTTAAATTGTAATACCCTGAAATTTTGTCATAGTAAACTTAGGATAAGGGAGTTGATTTTTATATACTGAAATTGTGTTATGTAATAAAATGTGGGAGTTTTATGCTATAGTTTATGGATAAATAATGATTTAAGTGGTTATGGAATTTATGAAGGAGAGAGTGGTCGTTCATGTGAAGGAAATGAACGACCCGTAGTGTTCAAATTGGAGGAATTAGAGCTCTCTATACGTTGTGGTCGATCAAGTAGGATGAGTGGTCTAACGGCTTCATGGCAAAATAGTACAGAGGCGAAATAAGGAATGTGCGGTCGTTCGACTATGTGTGTTGGTGATCGACCGGCTTCTTCAAGAATTTCTTCTAAACGACCATCTCACCCTCACAGTGTAAACATGAAGTGGCATCTCCAAAAACAAAGTTTTGGTGAGTCATCACCATTCCATCAAATAGAAACATGACATTCAACTTATAACAGGTGACTTTTCACATTACCGGCCGATCAAGCTCTTTGAATGATCGACCGCAACACTACATGCAAAACAGACTCTGAATGATCCCGCCAAACATGCACCAAAATGATTCTTAGTACACCTCAAACATAGTTTTGCTTGTGGTGTCTCCTCAGTTGTTTTCTTAATAGCAGTTATCATTTGGAGACGTTTCGGTTCACCCTATTGCTCCCCATCCTCTAACAATCTCTTTGACCTACTATCATTTTGTTCTTCGCCTTTCCTCTATTGTGATTGCATTTCTTCCACAAATTTCCTATTGAATTCTCTTTCCACGTTTTCCTTGAACCAATCATTTACCACAATAAATAAAACAATCATACACCCATTAAAGTAGCAGAAAATATACTTATAGTCAATTAAGTATTTTCACGTTAAGACTTGTGCTAGTAGGAAGTCCATAGAATCGATTTTAGAACCTAGGTGCTCTGATACTATATTTGTAATGACCCAGTTGTAGTACATTTTAAAACATATAATTTGAAAGATTTTTCGTTATAAATTGCGTAGCAAAAAAATTCTTTTCGTTTTACAAATCAAATATCTTTACAAATACAAAATCATTTACATTCATTTTTCATTAAACATTGAGCCTAGCTAGCCACAATGTCCGCAACACGCAAATCCTCTATCAACTGCTCATTTCCTTGTTACCATACATACCTACATCATATGACTTAAACTATAAGTCTAACGCTCAGTAAGAGATAGTAAATATACAATGTTCGTGCTATGCAACTTTATAAAATATATGCTCGTGTTGTTTATTTCAGACAATAACCTATTCTTTTTGCTTATCATTTATGGCCACATAATATTTCAAAACGTTGGAGATTATTAACCCAAGAGAAAAGTTGCATCTTGGGGTCAATCTTGGGCAAAACCATCACTCAATCCCAACGAGGTATGAGTTGCATCATCTCGTAATTCTCCCAAGTAGAACTGTCACTGATCTCCCCATCCTCCAACGCCTATTTACGTACATTTTTCATTTACCTTTAATGTTACAATGGGTAATCATACAACCCAAATAAATATTCTCCACTTTGGGTGAACACCCATTTATCATTTTCAAATCATATGTATAAAACCATTTTCATAACGTTTTCAAAATCGTGATGCATGAGCATGATCACACATAACTTAATGAAATCTAACATAGCGCCAATACAACCTCAAAGCATGATCATAATCTTATCACTTAGAGAAGTAGAATAGAAGAGGGAGATAGGCGAAAAGAGAGAATTATTTTCGAGGATAAAAAAGAAAGAGTGATAATTTTTTCTTTGTGAATATTCCATAGAATATTCAGTTTCATAAACAACACCTACAGGCTCTCTTTTCACGCATATGTTTTCTGATGAAATATCAAACCAGGCCAAGTTTTCCATTTTCTTCGGCAGATTGATTCGTTAGCCCATGCCAGTTGATAAAAAATCCCATTACTAGTTGCATCTCAAGACAAACTTTGGATCGAAGTGAGCACGCCTTCTGCGAAGCTAGGAGTTATAGGGTAGGTTTTATTTTCCTGCAGATGGAGGGTGGTCCTGTTGCTGTAAGCGCACATAATTTAAGCAACTTTCCAAGAAGAGAAATGTCCATATTTCGATGTCTGAATAGCTCTTGGCAAATCCCAGAACAGTGAAATGGTTAGCATGGAGCTATGGCTGGAAAAGCCCAGGCTTGTGGCTTCCATATTTCCGCTGCAGAATCTTGCAGACGCACCATTTTTAAAAGGAACTAAATAACCCCTTTCTTGGATTTCCCAAAATGTTTTTAGGCAATTCACTTTGAGTACTTATATAGAATATATCTTGAGAAGGCAAAGTTATACAATACATTGCACAATCACAAATCATTTAGAAGACGTGAGTCAAAGGCAATGATGACCTAAAATGTTGTTGGTTGCAAAGGCTCAGCCTATACCAGTGGAGTGCACAATCTCATTTCATTTGAGAGAGTAAAAGTAAAAGGTTTATGAGTAGAGTTCTCCTCCAGACTCCATACTTAATACAATAAGTTTTTGGGTAACCCCAAAAAATAAAACCATGCAATTTTCGGGTAAAAGCGGACAATATTACAATAAGTGACTACACATAAATGGTACATAAATAGCATTTATGTACAATCATTTAGGCATTAAGCCTAACTTATATCAAAGAAAATCGCACAATCTCACGCGTCACGGGCTTGCTATTGTTTAAAGAACCTAAACTGTATTTTATTTATTGGATTTCCAAAATATTTTTTTAGTGTGATTAAGAACGTCCTTAAAAGTGCATTAATATGTAATCAACAAAAATTAAATGATTGCAGCATGACAGTTCATATGATTACCTATAATATTCTAAGCTAAATTTCTTACATATTTAATGGTTTAATGCCTTTCGGCGTGAACAGTGAGATGCCTTACAACGTTGTGGCCTTCATGATTCACAAAGAATGTCGCAGTTTCATATATTGGAGAAGCGTAAATTGTAGGCCAAAAATTAAGTTCATAAATTAATTATATTTCTTTGTAATGCAAAATAGATAATTATTTTTTGCTGTAGAAAATATCATTTTCGTAGAGGATACTTGTCTTTTACTGAGGAAAGTAAGTCCGCAACGGAAACATACTTTCCGCTACGGAAAGCATGTCCTTGGAATATGACTTCTTTTCTGCAGAATAATTCGCATTTTTGCTGCGGAAAGAAAGTCATTAGAATATGATTAAAGGTTAGAAAAATTGCAAACCAAATTTGTTCACGCGGTTTGGCAATTCCGGCTAACATCCGCGCTCCAATTTTCTGACTTGGAGATCCTTAATCACCTAATCTTCCCGATTAATGATGATTGACTTCACGAGTGTCAATCAAACCTTTACAATAACTCTTTCTAAGGTGTCACCCTTTTCACTTGACTATTACGGGGCGTCACTCTTGATATAGTGATTTACAATTGCGAGAATAAAAACTATGAATTTAGAACTTAATTCTCTAATATGAGATCTCAAGTTGAGAATTAAGAGAGTTAAGTATATTCACTCATTTGAATATAGAGAAATCGTGTATGAAATTAGGCAGGGCTTCGCTACAATTCTCGCGTTGTTGAAATGAGCTTCGGAGAATTTTCTATATATAGACTCTACGCGACTGGTCGACCACCTTCATTTTGATCAACCGCCATTTTACCGTTGGAACTAGCTGTTACTTTATACAGATTGACCGATTGATCACCTTCTTCACTCCAGTCGACCGCCTTTTTCACATTTTAGTCATTTCTCCCGACTCTGTCCATTTCGCTATTGCTCAATTCGTCTGCCGCTCAACCGCTTCCTCAGCCGCTAAAAACCCAAGCTCACTGTCCATTTTCTGGTCGACCGCCTTCCTCAACCGGTCTACCGCCTTCCCAGTAGTTTCAACATATGAGCAATCTGACTTTACACGACCACCTCAAAATTGGTCAACCGCTTTCTCTGTTTTTCACTAATTTGGTGACCTCTTCAAGGCTTTAGTCAACCTCTTCTCCGTATTTTGCCCTTTTTAAATCTTCCAAGTCTCAATGATCAGCATATAGCTATATGGACTTAGACAAATACGTTCTTAAACATTAGCACTCGTATTAAGGGTATTTTCAATTAATATAAATAACGTATTTATTAAATTCAACAATTACAAAATAAACAACTTAATTATTCAAATAATAATGTCATCATCAAAACAAATAACCTAATGTCTATTAGGCCAACATGGCTCTCATAATCAACAACATCTTGGGTCGTTCTTGCTTTCACAGAGCGGGTTGCCACAATCTCTTCCCCTTCTGGGCCCGACTTCCTCCTCGGCTACACTTCCAATTGGGAAATGCCTCTGATACCATTTGTGAAGTCTTCCAGTGCTCCTAGTCTAATATTATCTACTTTGAGCCAAAACTCGCACGATTTTGTTCTTAGGGTTAGCCCAAAATGCATTGTGACTAAGTAAGGAGGAGAACTCTACTTGAAAACCATTCACTTTTCATTCTCTCAAGCAATGTGGGTTTGTGTACTCCTACTGGTATAAGTTGGGCTTTCACAATCAACAGCATCTTGGGTCGTCCTTGTCTTCACAGGGCAAACTACCACAATCTCTCCCCCTTGGGGGCCCAATGTCCTTGTTGACCACACTTTCGGTTGAAAAACGGCTCTGATATCATTTGTGGAGTCTCCCAATGCTCCTAGTACAATATTGTCTACTTTGGGTAGAAACTCGTGCGGTTTTGTTCTTGGGGTTAGCCGAAAACGCGTTGTGACTAGGTAGGGAGAGAACTCTACTTATAAACCATTCACTTTTCACTCTCCCAAGCGATATGAGATTATGCACCCCCACTAGTATGGGTAGGGCCCTCACAATCAACAACATATTGGGTTTTCATTGCCTTCACAGGGCGGCCTGCCACAAATTATACCTCATTTCTGGTACACCTTGCTGACAATGAATACAACCTTTTTTTAAATGTATTTTGTCACTTATTTGGTTTTCTAATCTATTTAGTATAAATTATGTGACTTCATTACATGTGCTACGCACTTTGGAAAGGAGTCTGCTACCTTAATTGTGAACGTATCCCACACATGAATGACGGCCAAGAAACAACATCATATTATAGTATTTTCTAGTTGTCACTATTCAGAAGGGACCCGTGACATAACGAGAAGCGACCTGACCTAAAACAAAATTGTGTCACCCGAACCTTTGACTTTTAAATTACTTATTTAGGTAGCAAAAGTCTTAGACAAAAAATAATATGTCAGGGTCCAATCAACTGGGTTATACCAAATGTCTAATAGTTACATCAAAAGAAAAATATAATAATAAAAGTGTCAATAGTTACAAGAAATTAATACAAATATTGTTACAGAATTTAACAATTTAGTCCAATCTCACCAAATTCTCTAAATAAAAATAAACTGAAATAATAAAGAAATGCTAGCTCCATTTTGCAATGGCAATCGATGATCGTCCAAATTAATACTTGAAGGAATGTCATTAGGGTGAGTCGACTAAACTCAATAGGGGAAACAGTCGTTGTCCATTTAAGGGCGAGGAGGAAGGCTTCATCCGAAAGGAGAGGGAGATAATCGGCTGAAGCGAAGGAGAAGTCACAAAATTTTCAACAAATTTAAATGTTTGTGGGCTACTCCAACACCACAGACATTACACTAGTGGAAATAATTACACATATAAATGTCTCGTTATGTTAATATTGCAAACAAAATATGTTCCAAAGTACCAAAAACGTCAAGTAGAAAAATATTCATTAGTGGTTTAACGGAGAAAGGTCGTGAATTATTTGTTTTTAGATTGCAAATTAACTTGAAATAATCTTTCAAAATGGAAAAAGCCGGATAAAAATAAGTCGGAAATTAACCCGTTTTAGAGAAGTAAATTACAAAATAATTCTATATTTATAATCTAATCTTACCAATTCATATAATGTCACGTTGGAAATTTGAGAGTCTAATAATTACTTAATCCTAAAACATTTGAGGAGAATTTATAATACCGAGAAGAAGTATTAGGTCAGCCATTTGCACTTAATTGTCGTTATCAAAGTTTCCAATTAGTAGAACTGTACACAGGCTGGCACACTAATAAAATCGAGGGAGGGAGAGAATGCAACAGTGATGGCATCTCAGCCAAGAATAGGATGATCCAGCGATCAAAGAAAGATGCTCTAATGGACTGGATTAGATGACCCATTACCTAAACTTAATCTACAAGACAGAGAGAGAGAGAGAGAGAGAGAGAGAGAGAGAGAGAGAGAGAGAGGATTTACTTTTGTTGAGATGCTCAATTCTATCTTTTTTAAATGATCAGTTTTAAACCCTAAACGACACCTAAGAAACCATGCAAGAATGGTCGCTGTCTCTTCTGTTCTGTTTTCCCATTTGGCTTCTGGTTGAACTTTCCTTCTCAGTCCTCAGAGTCCATAGATAGATTAGATAGATGTGGAGGTAGAGAGAGAGAGAGGGAGGGAGAGGGAGAGAGAGAGAGGGGGGGGAAAGGTCCCCCACTCCCATAGGCTGCAACCCAAAAGTTATTAATGCTCTTGTATATGGAAACACTCACTAATCGGTCTGCAAACTGCATGGGAGCTATTCTTGGCGTGATAATATTCAATTTGAGCATCATTTTAGGGGACCACTTTTCACTTCCGTTTGCTTTTGTTTTTATTGAATTTAATTTTTTTTTTTTTCATTTTTTCATTTTTCTCTACCTCTTCCCCATCTTCTTATGCTAAGAAAGAATCAATTTTCCCTTATTTCCTGCACTCCATTTCTATATATACCCTCCTTCCCCCTCACTCTTCTTCATCTAACCTAGCTGGAAGAAAGCAGCTGAAAACCCTAGCTTCTGTGTTTTATCCTTTGCCCTATCGAAAACCCTCCTCAAGTTTCAATTTTTTTCGTTGTTTTTTGTTTATTGTGCGCCACTACCAGTTGAAGCTGCCAGCATGATCTTAATCTCCCTACTTTTGATGAGGAAGGATCAGATCATGGGGCAGTTTCACCTGTTGATGGCCGCACAGAGAAACCCTAATTCCAAAAAACGAATAAGTCCCAGTTGATTCTACCTCCTATGTATTCATGTAAATTTGGGATTTATTTTGTTCGATCCGTCTCCCAGCATTACCTTCTTTTATGTAACGCTACTGATCTGGGTTTCTTTAGTTTTGTTTATGTCCACTAAATTGAGAAGAAATCACAGTTTAAAATCAAATTGTAAGATAATAGCTTTTAATTGAACTGATTACCTCCAGTTTTAATTAAGCAGTTTCAGAGAATTTAGATCATTACATTGTTTTAAATAGATTCGTCCTTGAAAGTTCGAACTCGATGCCTAATCCTGGCTCTTAATTTGGTTTTCTAGGGCTTGGAGGTTTGCTGATGTGAAACAGGCAACGCCTTGGTGTTTATCGATTCAGTAAAGCCTACATTTAATGAGGTTAGTGAAATATTCGTAAATCTTCCACAAACTTATGCATATCAATTGAATTATAATTAGAGTTTTCTGAGAAAAAAATGTTTAGAACATGGTATTGGTAAAGCGACCAAGCTTTTGTTAGAGATGACTGTTGCCTGCTTCTTTAGGGTTTCTATTTTCACTGTTCTAGGTTCCCAATATCTCAGTTTCTGCTGAATTCTAACCGACCAGCGTAGCTATATTTATGATAAAAATGGACTACTCAGAGAGTGAGAGAACAGAGATAAACTGAACTCCTGCAAATCTGTCCTGTAAAATTTCCTGGATCTGCATGTTCTTCTGCTGTCTAGGGATTGACGCCACTGGGGTTTCTGCAGATTGAGCGAAAGATGGAGAGAGAGAGAGAGAGAGAGAGAGAGCAATGGCTTTGTTAAACAAGAAAACTGCTCTGCACCATCGATCTCATCCACCCTTCCTTCTCTCTCCTAACCCTAGCTCACCTACTAATCCATCGCTCACTGTATAGCATTTTTCCATTCTCATCCTTCCGCAACTATTCTGCTTTCATTCAATCCACCTGATTTCGCTACTCTCCATCTCCATTTTACCAAGCTCCACCTCTTCTTTTTCTGCTGAAGAACACAACAAATGAAATAATTGAAGCACATAAAAAAAACACATAGTTTCGTGAACAAATATACAAACTTACCCTCAACATCTCTTGTAAATAATGGAGATGATGAGATACTATTGAAATGGCTTTTCTCAATCAAGACTGTTAAATACCCTGGGATTTCCTCTTCTTCCAAGTTTCTTCAACCCTAGGTTCCTATTAAACCACAGGCAGATGAAGCTTGATTTAATTAACAATTGCTTCCTCTGTTACTAGACTTACTAATCAATGCACTTAAAGTCTTATTTTGTTCTTGTTGGTTTTAGTTTTTAAATACTGAGTGTTCAACCAACAGACCATCAAAACCCAGATTACCAAAATAAGAGAAAATCCATTTGTTTAATGTACTCTTGAGTTTTATAATCTTTCATTTTGAGTGAGTCAAACTTCTTGGATTCTAATTTTGTGAATCTTTATACTGTTCACATTAGTTTATCAAATGTAAATGTGGTATTTTGATATTATTACAAGCATAAAAACAGCAATATTGTGTTTAGAATATTTAAGATTTATGCTTTGCGTTTTTCTTTTGTTATGGTCTAAAACAGTCAAGTTGGATTCGATGAAGTTTTGATGAAGATAGATTAATTTCCAAAGATGGATAGTTGATTATTCCGTATTCATTAAAACAAAAAAAAAAGAAAAAAAAAAGAAGAGAAAACGCTAGTAATCTTTATACAACTCAATGGACGACTCTAAATTCACAAGTAAAATTAAGAGATTAGTCAAAAAAGTTGTTTGTAAGTAAGTCGAGCGTGTTTTCCCTAAGCTAATATTCATCAAAGAGGAAAAAACCAAGAATTCGAATATAGATATGTTTTTATACGTCGCAATTGTGGAGTCCCTTAGTGTTCCTTGTACAATATTTTTCGTTTTGGTCCGAAACCCGCATGGTTTTGTTCTTGGGGTTAGCCCAAAACACGTTGTACTAGGTTATGAGGAGAACTCTACTTAGAAACCATTTACTTTTCATTATCTCAATCGAAAATGTGGCCGATGAAGATGTTAGGCCCCTACGGGGGGAGATTGTGGCAGTTCGCCCTATGAAGGCAAGAATGACCCAAAATGCTGTTGATTGTGAAGGCCCAGCTCATACCAATGGGGTGCACAATCCCATATCGCTCGAGAGAGTGAAAAGTGAATGGTTTATGAATAGGGTTCCTCTCTCTACCTAGTACAACGCGTTTTGGACTAACTCCAAAAACAAAACCGTGGAGAATTCGACCCAAAGCAAATAATATTATACTAAAAGCACTGTGGGACGTTACTGCAAGGCCCGGTAGTCTTCCTTAAAAATCTTATGCCTAAATTTGTTCAGTCTTTTAATTTTACTTTATTCAGTTAACATTCATACATTATGATTGGTTTTCTGGACTCTAGATAGAATAATTACTGTTTTGGTTGCAAAAAGAAAAAAAAAAAGACTCTTCACATCATTCATTACTGCAGTACTCAACATTTCAGGTTTGCTCCTGTGGAATTCTATGCAATGGAGAGCTTAGATTCAACAATGTCTATTAAGAAATCTTCTTTAATGGATGGCTCTGAACTTTGGCAAACCCTTTGATGATCGATATTTCGAGTTCCATTGACGGGACGATTTCGCCGTGTCATCTTGTTATATTGACGATATATGAACAGCTTTTAACTGTGGTAAATCTTGACCATGTATTGCTCAAAATTACAGGCATGGATGGTTGAGACAGTGTGTTAGCTTCAATCTGAACTAACCCTCCTTGTAGACTGCTAATGGTCAGATATTCTGATTAATAAATATAATATATTTTTTCAAGACCTTTGACATGTTTGACCTAAGCTGAGTTGCAGTGAGGGGACAAATTTGTTGGGATACCAGTTAGCTGCCGGGGCAGAGAATCTACGCGAAGATTGTGGTGAACTTATCCTTCAGGGAATGACATTGTAATTCTAATTTATTCTTAGAATTAGATAAAAATATATACAGAAGAAAATTTTAATTATAAACTAATCATTTTTTTTTTTTTGAAGCGATTGATATTATATGATGTTTACTTAGAGTGGATCATGGTCAGCCTAGTAGGTATTGCTTACTTTGGCCAAGGGTCTCCTCAGCCATACTCGCACAAATTTGTTCTTGAGGCAGACCATCTGAAGAGAGCTTAAGCCCCAAAACGTGTCTACTGGGAGAGGGTAAACCCACTATAAGTGCAACTAGTCCAGTTGTCCCAAATTCGATGTGGGATGACAACATCGCACATCACCAAAGGTCTTGAGCGACCGATCCAGCAGAACAACTCAAAAGATAAAAAAAAAAGTATCGTTAATTTCTTCATGCTCGTTAGTGGAATTGTGCATACCCACTAGTATGGACTAGACCCTCACAATCAACAGAATATTGAGTTGTCCCTCTCTTTATAGAACATGCTACC
The DNA here is from genome assembly GCA_022433065.1 of Begonia loranthoides. NCBI lineage: Eukaryota > Viridiplantae > Streptophyta > Magnoliopsida > Cucurbitales > Begoniaceae > Begonia > Begonia loranthoides. The sequence goes on from CM039474.1 coordinate 2,952,645, forward strand.
ACAATCTCTTTCTTTGGGGGTCCGACGTCCTCGTGACAATGCTTCGGGTTGGGTCTTGACTCTAATACCATTTGTTCTGCTCCTAGTACTTCCAATACAATATTATCTATTTTGGATCGAAACACGCACGATTTTGTTCTTAAAGTTAACCTGAAACACGTTGTAGTAAATAAAAAGAATAACTCTATTTTTAAGTCATTCACTTTTTACTCTTTCAAGCAATGTGATATAACGCACAACCATTTGTAAGAGATGATCTCTCACAATGAGCATAGTCTTAGAATCTTGGATTGTCCTTGTCAATGGATGTGATTTTCTAAAGAAAATAGTTCAAATTCAATGGCTCATGCTCCTAAAATGGAGGCAAAATTTCCTACAAATACATTAACTTACTAAAGTACTTTACATAACAAAACCAGGCTTATCAGCTATGATGAGCCTGATCTAACTGATCCGAAGTTTCGACAAGATCACAAAAATCATTCGATTATCTCTAGATTTTATCGATAAACCATGCACAAATGATTAATGTACAAAGGCGGGAGTGGCTGGACCGGACAGGACCGGACCAGACCCGAACTTTAGCAATAAAACATGACTCTCTTTACGTTCTCCTTCAAAGCCGGCAATGGTCGAACTCCTGACTCTCCTACCGGCCGAGTCATTTTGGTCGATTGATTAGTCGAGTTGTTGTCTTGCATCTCCGGTTCCAAGTAAAATCGTGCTCGAAAAGCAGCTAGATGCGCATAATACGCCGGAGGAACTGTATTGGAAAGACAGCAAAACGTAATTTACTTCATCCAAACACGAACACTACGAAAATCATTATGGAATTCAAGAGCAGTGGCTCACCAACAGAAACGGATCGAGTACACCTCGCGTAAGTGTAACATAGATTGTTCGTCAGCGACTGAATCCCATCGGCCGTAAAATTGTTCTCGTCCCAAAGAACATGGTAATGAGCCGGCCGACTCGTCCCCTTCGACACGAGAAAACAGATAAAGCAAATGTGAAGCAAAGAACATAGAATTTTAAGCCTGCCACAAAAAAGTCTCATTTCAGCCAATACTGCAAAAAAAAGGGAAGAAGGTGATAATATACCTGGATACCAGCATGGCTGCAAAGGTAGAAATCGAATTCGGTAGGATGACATATCTTGGAATCAACCACAGTTCCTGGCAAAATATTCCCGCTCTTGTCGGTGCTGCTCCGGTCTCTATGATTGTTGGGAAAAAAACGAGTATGGTGTCGTTTTTGCACGACTATAAAAGTGACGGGCGGTTGATAATTTGGTTCTAACGATGCACAAGCCTACAAAGAAACCGACGTGCAAATGTTTCGCTTTCAAATACATTTATTTTTTTAAATATACAAAGCGAGAGAATAAGTTTCGTTATCACCTTCCTGATTGCGTCTAGCTCGTAAAGTAAGACTTGATAAAACTGGCCCTCGCTCACTCCGTCCCTGCCCAAAATCATAAATTTATCGTCATATTTCGAAATCGCGGTAAAGAATTATGTTCTTGATCCTGCAATAACATTCTGGTTTAAGTGCCGAAACGAAGACCAACCTGTAAAATATAATCCTCAACGGCTTCTGGCCCGTTGCCTTCCTGAACGATACCAGAAGGTCTCTGAATGTAAAACAATGTCAAAATTAACTCGTTATTAATTAAAAATGTCAATGCTTCCGGCATATACGCAAACTTCTGATAGGAATCAATCGAATCCTATCAACTTCTACACACTTCTTATACCTGATCATGCCACCGCTAACTGCACCTCGGACGGGTTCGTGCCAAGTTTTGTACAAGTCTTGAATGAGTTCTTGTCGGTGGGCTTGAGCACAAACCAGTCCGGCATATTTGGTAACTTCTGGCCAATCCTGTGAGGCTACTACCTGCACAACCGATGAACATTACTTACAGAGTCTAGCAAAACCATGAAAAGGGGAGATAATGGAAGTCTCTAACAAGTTGTAGAATTATACAGCAGCTATGGAAGGGCTAGAATCTTCTCCGTTTTCTGGGTGAGTCACGTCAGCTCCGAATATTATGGTTGGTATGTCACTGACTAAAGGTATTCTGCAGCTGATGGCGTCAAGAAGAACAGTGTTTCTACCTCCCATCTATGAAAATGATCGATAAAAATCTAAAAGTTGATACGAATTCTGCAATTTATCGATGCCATCAAAGCACGGATTCGAAACAAACCTTGACATTGATCTTCAACGACACGTTTGCTAAGTATTGTTTGCTGATCTTAAACACGTGTTTTGTAAGACAACATTGTGATATCAAGCCAAGATCTGTCTCGCAAATTCGCTTGAGATCACCTGAAATATAGATTCGGGTCATCGAAAAATCTTATTCGATGACCAATTTGTCAAATTTTTCTGTCACAAGAAGCATACCATAGAGGGATCCGTTGTTGTCGGGTAAAATAGCCAGTAATAGCTCTAACTCTTTTCCTTTAGTTTTGTTCATAGAAGCATGTAAAACATGCTTCAATGATCTCTCCACTTGCTCGGGCCGAGCATTGTATATTGGAATGACAGGTTCCGGATTAAATTCCTTTGTCATCGAACAAATTATGCGTAAGCCTAGAGACTTAATCGACACTTACTCTTGAAAAAAATTCTATATGTATACTTTACCATTCCGGAGACTTGACACATTTGAGCCAGTTCGTTACAAAATCCACGAGCCACGCTTTCTTGCACGCTCCTCGAGAAGTTAATGCATGCCCATCGACTGACAGTCATCCCATTAATCATTTTCTGCATTAGAAGAAACCAAATTCTAATGGTGATCTCAAAACCATTTTGCAAACACACCGATCAGGGCCGAGAATTTACCTTGTTCATCATATTCCATTGGCCTACTTGAGGCAAACAATCCTTTTCCTTGCCGGTCTCGTGATATTTAAGCTGCGCACGGAAGTTTCATCACAGTTCTCATTTCCAACAATCATGGAATCAAAAGGTATTTGAAGATGGAAACATTACCCAAGGAGCAGGAAGTATTCGAGCCTCGACAGAAGCCATTTTCTCACTGATTTTGATACCAAACTCCTTGGCGTAAGGATCTTGATCATAGTTATTATGTTGAACAGTCTGCACATTTGTAGTATACAAGAGAAAACCCCATGTTTATACATGAACTAAATCAAGAATTAAGACCTGTAAATGCAAAGCTCGTTTTTAATGATCTTATACCTGAAGAATGTCATTTTCTCGGTCCCTCGGTCTTTGGCAGGTAACTTTTAGGAGGGCAGTGATCTGTTTCTCGTTTAATCTTTTCGTATACCGTTGACCTTCAACAATTTTGCAGGCCTGAAAATCAATAACGTCAAAAACAACACTAAAAATTCAAGAAATTGAAGATTTTCGGTCAAATAAAATGGTTCCAGTACCTCCATTGGCAAATAATTGGCCTTCTTCTGATTTCCTACTTGAAGACAAGGGAGATGTGCATGTTGAATGGTGAATCCATACATCTCCTGGAAGTATTCAACGACCGACTTCATCGTTGAGTTGTCATCTACTGGGAATCTGAAAAAAAATACACAATTAGTGATAAAATCAATTGCTGGAAAATATATGCGACAAAGAAACTACAAATTACATGAGTTCTCGGGTTGGCTGAGATGTCAATCCCGAAACACGATACTTTCTTCGAACATTTCCTCTGTGGGTGACTTCGACTTTCACTCCTCTCAAGGCCTTCTTGATCTGGTTTAAAGTTTCAAATGCACAATCTGAAATTAATCGGCCGCCCATGAACAAAACAATATAGCATCAGCCCCACCTCATGATATCAAGTAAAATATACCTTCACACGATCGGAATCAGACAATGGCCTTGACAGAACGTCCTTGCTGAGAAGCTGGCCGACAAACTCAAGTACCGGGAGAGGTTCGATAAATGCAGCCGATGCCATGTCTAAAATGAGAGATAATTAATGGCCAACTAGTTAAATATCTACAGAATCAACTGAAGTAAGAGCAATACTCATATATTACCAATATTCAGTGACAATCCCATCTGAGTAGGCCTTATACTCTGGTAAAACCCACACCATGATTCTAAGCCATCGCCAAGGCGCTGAGGCGATCTAATATTCGGTGAAAAAAAGGACCTTCCCACGGGGCACAACCTAAAAATTACGAAAAACGGATTATTTCTCGACTATTAATGGTAAAAGAAGACATAATCACAAATCTCACCGTATTTACCTTTTGATCGATAGCTCCCTTAATACAATGTCGAGTATTTGCAAAGCTTCTTGAGGGGCGTCTGCTCGCCGACCAGCTAAGAACTGGCCGAGATGATGCAAATTGGCACGAGCTACAAATTTAATAACGACTTTGTATAGCCTTACCCTCCTGAAATTGAATCCTCTCAATATACTTAGGATGATTTAAAGGAAACTCAAATGAAAACTAAGGATTAATCCTTGAAGATTTTTTATATCGAAAAGGTCAGGACTCTGTTCTTACTTGGGACCATTGATTCCATCTTCTTCATCAATCAGCTTAATATCAAACTCTTTCCAAACAAAGGGAAGCTCCCCAGCTGTGTATAAACTCTTTCTTCCATCGTAAGCAGGTAATCTCATTCCCAATTCAGAAGCTTTATATAATCTAACCAGTTCCGCCATTATAGCTCTGTTTACAGTTCTTGATGCAACTTCAGGAGTTATACTAACCTGGACCAAGGTTAGACTGAGGTAAAAATAGTAAACAAACAAAAAGAATAAACTGGAAGGCTAAATTTAAGTCTCTTAATTGCCAGTGTAGAAAAGGACAGAAACTTATTCATTTTCTTCTGCAATTTATATCAGGATTAATAAGAAACAACTCCGCGAGCAGGGTAGATGTCAGATTAAGTGGCCCCCAAGTAGTTATGAAGCAGGAAAAATGGATACGTTTGAAGACTAAAAACACCATTGATGGGGCTTACATCATATTGATTCAAGTCTTTTTCTGGTAATTCTGCAAAAAAATGGTTGGCCTTTACGATACACTTCGTTCCAGTCTGCCCTTGCCCGGGCCTAGGAGTAAAATTTAAAGCTTTGGTTGAACTAGGAAAACCCATCGCCGTTTCACACAAGTTGCCACCGTCTGGCGGCTCCGGCGTAACCGGTTTATGCACCACTGTACAGTGACGGGAGCTTGGCCGGAGATAAACGTCGCTCTGGTCTGATTTCCTGCCGCCTCTTCCCCTTCTTCTTCCCTTGATTTTCGTCGGTGGAGAAGCTTGGTTTTGACACTTACCGTTGTGGGTTTCGTTGTGGGGCGGACCTTTACCGTTCTGGGCGGTTTTTGGAGCTTTCTGAGGGGGATTCATGGAGTCTTGGAAATGGGTTTTGATTACAAGGTGCTGCTCCGAGCTCTCTTTCATCTGCCTCATGGGCATACTGATTTTTTTTTACGGATTTAGGACTTTTTTCTCTGCAAAAACAAAGCCAGAAATGGAAATGCACGTCAGTGATGATGGCCAAAAACCAGAAAAACGGTGAAGAAATGGAAATAATGATGAAATCAAATTATGGGTTCATACGCCACCGAAGAAAAAGGAATGGGTAAAAACCAGTCATTAGTCGAAGATTGCAAGCATTGCCATTTTTCTCGTAAAATGGAAAACCCAGATATTCACCTTCGTTTCAGAACATTTACAAAAACTAACAAATAAAACTAAAAATTCTAAAATTTAATTCTTCAAAATTTCAGAAACGAACTAACCAGAACCCAGAATCAAAATGCAAGCTCAAAATCAGCTCCGCCGCAGGAAAATTTCAAACGAAGAGGAGAAAGAAATACAGATTCAAGGAAAAGCCAATCCTGTAAAAAGCGGATATGAAAAGAGGCAATGCTAAGTAAGCTGGGTAGAGACCAAAAGGTAGAAGCAACCAGAAGACAATATTTCCATAGCCTTGTCTCCAATCCAAAACTGAAAATCTACAAGAAGATGAATAAACCCAAGCAGATAAAAACGCAAGGAATAAGGAAGAATGGTTTTATTTCGAACAAGGTATGAGAGTAAGGTACTGCCGCAGGAAGAGAGAATAAAACCATTCAGATAAAAACAAAAATCAAGAACAAATCCAAAGAGAAGGAATAAACATTGAAAAGGGGAGTAAAATCGCTATCTGCTGATATCCAGAGAGTTTAATGAGAAAGTGGCCCATTGAATACCCAGGAATTTAAAAACTCACCAACCAACCAATACGCTGAATCAGTAGACGCGAGAAAGGAGGTGAAAAACAGCTCTTCAACTTCACCCAAACTCTGGTCTTACGCTCATTAAACACAGAGGAAGCTGCAAATTAAAGTGGCAAGCAAAAGCAGGGAGATGATGAGAGAGAAAGAGACGATTGTGAATGGTGATGATGATGAATCTCTTTATACACGCATGCAAATCGCTTTTGGTGTTTTCTTTATCACGTGTAAAAGCCTTGTAAGGCCTTGCTCATCCAGTTTTGCTTTTAAATTGAGCTCTCTCTCTCTCTCTCTCTCTCTCTCTCGTTTCCGTTTCTTGACTGATCGCGCAGCCTCGGGGTTCTACCATAAAACTAAAAATTAATGGAAAATGAAAGATGGAGTAGTGGGTATGAGTCCAAAACAGCTACTGAATATTTATAACAGCAAAGCAATCATACCCAGAAGAATAATTCGAACTTTCAGTCCTCTCTCCTGCAAACATCTCTTCTCCCCGTCTCCTCTCTCTCTCTCTCTCTCTCTCTCTCTCTCTCCCCCCGCCCCCTCCCCCCCTCTCTACAATTTTTTAATGATCAATCCAGTTCCACGATACCCATTACTCTCCATCCCAAACCCATAAAGTACGTGGATTTTGCAGCCTTGCAACGGTCCACCCGATGATGGGTTTGATAAATTCAGGCTACTTTTCCCAAATTGCTTTTTTTAACCAAATTATTTATTCTCAATCCAACGGGGGGATGGTTTTGCCATTTTGGTGAATGTTCCTTCGACCATTCTGAGCCACAGCATGATCAACGGCTCAAAATGAATACGAATAATCCAATGCAATTTTTAGCGGTCGTGATTGTTTACGAATGATGATGGCATCCTGGACTTTGATCTAACTTTTTGGGTCCCACGACAATACGTCCATGATGATGGATATTGGATAATCGAAATCTAATCTCCCGAGTCTGATTCATTTTCCACTCATTCTAATTTGGACGGTTGTGATTGGAGGATCCGCATGCAGATGATTATTCTGTTGACACGTAATTCTTGAGTATAACGTACTGTCGTCCATCATAGTGAAAAGTGGTGGAATACAACTCCTACATGGTCCTAGGCTTTGACACCTTTAATATTAATCATAATCTGTTAAATTAAATGGCAAATATCAACAATTTTGTAATTATTCGTACATAAATTAAATAATTAAAAATTTATTTTTTTGTAGTGAAAGATAAGTATTCACTATCAAAAATATGTGTCCTTTATTGCAAAAAAATAAATTAATTCTAAAGATAATTTTCACAGATAATTTTCGTCATTTAATAGACCCCTTAATTATGAGGGTGTTTGTTGCTAACGCCTCGAATTTTGAGGTATTACCAATTGTCCAGGCGGTAATGATAGTATCTTGTACTTGAACGAATGAATCACTTTTTCTAATTAATGGGGAAGAGGAACGAAACATACCACTGAAAGACTCTACTGAGACAAAGATGGACTGTTAATAACGTAGAGGAGGTAGGATGGGCAGTTGGTCAGATCTAATACGGATTGTACATGGACGATAGTTGGAGTCAGCGACTCTCTTAGGGTTCCCTCATCTGGGATCCCTGGGGAAGAGGATCAAGTTGGCCCTTGCGAACTCAACGTGTCATTTAAAAATACTCCCATTTTTCAAGATTTATATTGATAATTACTCAATTAGTTAATATATAGCCCATGATTAAAAGTTACCCTCTTTTATTTCTTGCAAGATTAAATTTCTAATTATACACCTTAATTTTATTTTTTAAAGTTTCACTCATCAATTGATACAATAATATTTTATTTTAATTATTTATAATTTATCTTAATTATTATATAAATAAATTAGTGATATGAAAATGTTCCGATAGTAATTAAGATTGTTACATAGATGTAGAACTAGAAGTTAACTTAGTGTTATTCTTTGTAAATTAAGGAAAGTTGTGTGAAGGCATATCAACAATAAACCAAAATAGAAAATTATGAAAATAAAAACTACACTAACACAACAAAAACCAATTTAAGAGTGATAAAAATAAAATCAAGAAGAACACGAGAAATTCGTAGAGAATCAAGAGTTTGATGTAGTAGATCGACAATCGCTACGACTCTCCTTTGGATTTCTTTCCACGTGTTGTAATCACAATAGTCTTCTCTTTGAGTTGTTGTCGAACTCACCCCGATAACTTTCACATTAAACAATTTCGTATAATAATAATAATAATTGTTAAAAATCGAACGATAACCGGAAAAAGAAAATACGATGTAGGATACCAGATTTATGTGAAAAAATTCTTTCAGAAAAAAATCACGGGCAGAGGAATAAATCTATTATGAATATCAAAATAAAACCACTTTGCGACTTTAGTTTACATCAATTTATAGAGAAAACAAAACTCTAAATGAGATTTACAATACAGACCTACTAGTCTGGCTCAATAGAATTCGGATCACATCAAAATATAACAATAATCATCATTTTATATATTTCATCGAACAATCATATAATGTAATTTAATTATAATAATATCATTTTATATAATACTAGTTGTTTTCAAATACTAATCACAAGTTTAACTCAATTTCCCGGTAATTACTTATTATTGTTACGCCCGTCTATGGAGATTGTAACATGAGAGAGTATCGTTTAAATATACAACTCAAGTATAGTAACGTAATTAAACTCTCATTTTGAGTTGAATTAATTATCATTTTTGTGTAAAAATCAATCTTTATGTAATACTAAGTGTACAAAGCTTTGCTTGATGTCTTGGCAGTTACTTTTGTTTATTAATGAACCGTCAATTTTTTGTCTAATTTTCTAATTGATTTTCTAATCGATTTTTCATTAAGAAAAACTATTTGGATTAGAATTAGATAAGTGCGCAGTTTGAAACTCAATTTAAATATATATTTTTTATGGGAGAATCTATTTTGAATAAAAGATCTCAAGAAAAGTGAGTTTTACAGAGAGTTTTTCACCTAGAGAAAAACATTGATTTCATTCAGAAAAATACATAATCGTATCGAAATTGATTAGCTAGGAAGAAACTCTGCAGAAGAAGGAAAACAGTTGTCCCTGATTTCAACATCAATAGCTGGAGGTATTTTCGATAAATTTCTGCATTTGATCTGAAAGCTTTGATTTTGTTATGAAAACATGTTTAGATTATTTAAGAATGTTATGATTTTATTATTAAGAAATATCTAACATGATGATCTTATGTTTATTGCAAACATTTTTTTTTTCCAAATAGGGTGAAACTCGATGACATGAGATTGGCTTAGACAATAAAGCACGTAGACTAAAATTTATCTGTGACATGAACTACTGATCGATTACATGATAAATACAGCTGACCCATTGGTGGAGATGTCATGATATGAGGACCCTACATCGTTGAACAAGTGATGGGATGATAGATGGACAATATTTGTTTTGTAGTAGGTTTGGAATTTGCTTTTGTCTCCCCCAAAAATCATGTCATAGCATGTAACGTTTGTTGCAGTCTTTTTCCCATAATGCTTTTATGTGTCATTGCACCATAAAAAAAGATAAGAGGATGTGATAAATGTGCGTGTGGTGGTCCCTCACCCCTTAACACCATCACCCTCCAAATAGTTAATATTATAATAATGTGGTATGATACACGTAATTAATAAATTATTTTAATTATTTATAATATTTATAAAATTAAAAAAAATATATATATATATATATATAAATTAAATGCAACATTACTGTTGAATACCAAAAGAAAAAAATATTTTAAGAGAAAAATCTTATCAAAAAAAAATTATAGACACCAGAGAAATAAAAATTCATTATGTTAAAATCAAAATATAAATTAAAAGTTTGTAGGTTGAACAAATATCTGTTAGAGTTTAGAGTAACCCAAATTCTAGTTGCATCGGATTGAGCCCATATTCAATATTAGAGTTATTTATTTTCTTTATATATTGATGCTTGGGTCGCAAAACTCATTGTACCTTGATTTTCAAATTAGTGATTTCTTCTCTGCCGGTGGTTTTTTCCCGTTAGGGTTTTTCATGTAAATCTTGGTGTCACTGCTTCTACAGTTTTTTTTTCCCGTTTCGCGTTCAATTCTCAACAATATCAAATTGTCGAAAACTTAAAGCAAAAAAAAGATAAAAATAAATTTATTTTCAGACCTACGTAAATTTAAACTTTTATTCCATATATTTTTATCGCACAGGATCTTTACGATCGAGAAAATCTGTGTCACTAAACTCTAACATCAACATTTTTCACGATTTTGCTGAAGTCTAAATCGTGTGAAAATGGAAAAAATTGACCATGTTAAAAACACGTAACGAAGCACTATCAATTCACGTCATAAATAACATAATTTTCGGATCAAACCAAACAAATTCGGGCTAGAACTCTAAATTAACAATTTGTCCCACATCAACGTCTAAATTAATAGCAAGAAAACAAATTTAGAGATGGAAGTAATATTAAACATTCCAAACTTAACACACGTTCCCATAATTCAAGGCTTTCTCTCACTTCGAGACTAAGCATTAACTATATTAATACATATTATTAGGGTTTTGGTTAAATTTTAATAATGATTATGCATGCGAGTGTATAAACTATGTTTTGATAAATAATATATTGTCGTGGAGAAATAATTACTCCATTCTCTCGGTCTCTTAGTCCTAGGAACATCGATTACTTAGAAATTGATTTATTTAAGGATTTTTTTTGTTTATAAATTCATATAAACTGGAGTCGCAAAACTCGTGGTTGTATTTCAATGTTCATAATAAATTTATTCATTTGCCCGTGAATTTTTTTCAAAAAAAGTTTTTTTACGTAAATCTGATGTCCTCTTTTTCTGGGTATCATTTGATCTCTAACATAATTAATATTCTTAACATTTTCTTCACAAAAATAAAGTAAAAATTGATTAATTGCGTTAATAATCAGCTACGAAAAAAAAATAAATAGAGAAATAAAAAACTTCTTAGAATAGATAAAAATTAAAAAAGGGTCGTAAAAAGTAAATCGTTAAATATATTTATTTAAAAATTTAAATGATAAAAAAATTTATTTTACAATTGAATTTTAAATTATTAATAAAATAAAATTTTAAAATTTTTATTTTTGAACTTATCAAAATTATAATACGAAAAAAAAAAAATCTTTTTGTTACTAAATATTTAATTATAGTTAAAATTATGAACAAATACTTATAGCCCTCTAAAAATAATGTCTAAAGGATCTTAAGTAGACTATTGTACAACTTGAGACCATCAGTTGGCATCGTTAGTTTAATAAATTTTGATCAATAAATATTTGATATAATAAAAGTGTTTATTTTATTCTGAAAAGTAATACGTTCTACTATTCTACTTATATCAGTGTCAATTTCTTTTTGAAAATGACAAAACAACCATAATTTTTTATTGTTTGTGACAAACTAATAATCATCTTTTTTTTGTTAACAAATTAGCCATTGAACTATAAAAAATGAAGTCATTACAAACCATCGCCGTGACATTATCGCTTTTAACAGCAAATGTGACAGAAATGTTGACACCGTCATTTTTTTATAGTTCAGTGATTAATTTGTTAATAAAAAAAATTATGGTAATTTATCACTAATAATAAAAGATGATGATTATTTTATTATTTTTTTCTTAGTTAATTATCATAGAATAACACGTTGAGAACATTTAATTCAGTTTAATTGATAATTAATTAGAAAATTATAATTTAACGACACGTGCTAAGCTGGGGCTGGCTCTCGCCTCCTACGCGTAGGGAGCTCTGCAAATGGCCTCACCTCCTCTGCTCCTTCAATATCACTAAAGTAATTTGTCCCTAAAAAACAGTCCAATGCCTCCTCGTCTAGTCCCCCTCTTGATGTCCGCCACGTGTACTTTTCCACATCATAGGGTAAGACCCAAAATTAAAGACTAATTTGGGAAATTCTAATTAGAAGAAATAAAAGGGTGGTATGTTATATTTTTAGTGGACGTCAACTCGAGCTTTGGCCCATTATCACTTTGGCCCACATTACCACCCCAATGAGCTAAAGTGGGGTCCATTATTCCACTTCAATTTATAGATCATTCTTTTAGAGCCTATTTTATTCTATTTTTATTGTCTATTATTACTTGTTATTCTTAATTATACAAATTTGTCTAATTAATAACTTATTTTTTTTATCCACCACCCGCCATAGACGTCTTTCAGCCATACGATGACCCCAAAGTTGATCTTTGGACACCGCTTCACATGGATCGGTCTTGAACATCTCTGGTCGTTGAAGAACATATTTTTGGACGTTTATATGACCTCTTTGGAGATTTTTAAACAGAAAACATGTGTACGACATTTACCTCGATATCTTCCAGCCATACGATGACCCCAAAGTTGATCTTTGGACACCCCTTCACGCAGATCGGTCTTGAACATTTTTGGTCGTTGAAGAACATTTTTTGGACGTCTATATGACCTCTTTGGAGATTTTTAAACAGAAAACATGAGTACGACATTTACCTCGATGTTTTTTTTTTATAGAAAATAAAACTGCGACGTTTGTTTTCTTTATTTTTTATAGTTTGATATTTTAATTGTTTGTAAAAATTTTTAAGGTTTGACTTGTCACTGATTCAAAAGTCTAAGATTTATTTTATTAATTTTTTTTTATTTATTATTATTATTTTTTGATATTGTAATTATTAATTAATGTGATTAATAACTAAGTGTAATTATTTATAATTGATTATATTAATTATATTATTAATAGTTGAATAAATATAAAATTACTCTCGGTATTATCTTCGTCTAAATACTAATTTTAGTTTTCATAATGGATAATATTTACCATTTACTGCCTTTAAAAAAGAGTAAAAATCAAAAAGCAAATGGCATTTTTGTCTTTTTCTTCAGTTTTTATTGCAACTTTAAACAAATTTTTCAGATATGTCGGCATCAAAAGACACCAAAACCTAAAATCTTTCGCTAAAAAAGATAAAAAACAAAAAAAAAAAAAAAAGCAGAAATAAACGGTCAGAGCTCGGAAAACCCCAGAAAGTACTTTCAAAGCCCCTTTAATCATCGCCTCCGTCAGGAAAAGGCAGCAAGGGCATTTTCGTCCGTTCATCTTTTTTATTATTTCTCTTTACCAAAAATAATTAAAAAACAAAAATTCTCTGTTTTTATCGTCTGTTGCGCGGCCCACCAAAATCTCCCAATTTCGAAACACATCCATCCAGGGCCCCACTTAATCTCCTTGCCGTACGGTGATGCTTTCACCTTAATCCTCTAAATTAATCGTCCTTAGATGATCAAGATGATGAGTATTACTCAAAAGGGAGGACCCCATATCCTATCATTCGAAAACAACCCGAAACTGACCACTCGAGACTCGGATCCAATTTTTGTTGGTCTGAGTTCTAACTCGCCGATCTTGGATCATCGAACTTGCACGTGGACTCAACTTGCCAAAATATTATCTGATTTAAGATCAGTCGAACTTGAATTCGACCTCAGACCATGGATGCAAAGCCAGGATCCTCGGGAAAATGAAAAGTGGATGTAACCGTACAATTAATGTAAAACAATGTTACAATGTTACACTAAAACAATGTTACACTAAATTTGAAGCCACGTACAATTAATGTAACCGTGATTTTGGACAAAAGTGGATGAACTTGGAAAAGGGTATTTGTTTGGACTTTTAAAAAAAAAAAAAGTAGGACATTTAAGCTGCAAAAAGGTTTATAAAGTAAAAGACCAAAACGTTATCGTTTTGCTTTCTTTGACTGGTGTCCAGTCCACCTCCACATGCATGCTTTCAATCACCCCACTTTTAAAGACACCTTTTCCCCATCTGGCCATCTCTTTTCTTTGTTTCTTTTGTTTGCTATAATTATTGTTTTTGAGTGATTAAGTGCTTACTTCTTTTTAGTTGATTAGAACCTTTTGTCCCAAGCTTTCCATTTCTAAATTATTGGTCTAAGATCATGTGGGTAATATACATATTCTTTTTTAAGTTTCCGAAGACGCACTTGTGTGGGAGAGTTTTTTCGGCTCCTTGGAATCGGTACTGTAATTTGAAGCGGTAACATGAATTTTGAAAACTGGTCTAGATTGAGTTTCTCAAAACTAGAAGTGGAGATGAATTCATCAGCATATACCCAAATGGTTAAAAATTGCAATAGCATTAAAGGATATCTGAATAGATTGTTTTATGACACAAATAAGATTATTCATCAAGATCGTCATATCTCTTAAACCACATTTTTATTAAGAGTGTTCATGGTCCTGTTCGGTCCAATTCCAAAGTGGAACTGTACTGAACCAGTTAGTTTCAGCAGGAGAGAGTTGCAGTGGACGTGGAGTCGACCGTCGGGAGCATTCGATGTTCGAGATTGGAATCGGGACTAGAGTCGACCGTCGGGAGCGTTTGCTGTTCGGGATTGGAATCAGGACTCGTCTCACCTCTTTGGACTGCAACTGAAGCGAAGACTCGAGTGTCAAACTGGAGAGTGGAGATTGGAGAACAGAAAACTAACACGAGATGCCCTAATTAGTACATCGCACGGTTCGGTACCAGTTCTCTGGTTCTGATTGGTTGGAACCGATAACCGGACGAAAATTTCGGTTATGCATAAACAGAACCGAAATTCAGTTATTTAGTGGGTAAAACCGAACCGCACTGTCTCGAAACCGTCGATTCTAGTTTGATTCTTCGATTTCAGTTTGATTTGCACACCCCTAATTTTTATGGAAGAAAATAGTCCATCCGACTGGTTATCGAACCTAGCCATCAAAAAAAGAAATTCATCATTATCCGATAAAGATATTCCACCATGTTTAGTAAGAGCCTAAACTAACTTTTCTATAGTTGAGATCTAAAAAAGAGTGACAAGGGGTCAGTCACATCTTTTGTCAATAATGCAATTATTGGCCCATTCAAGGCCCAATAGTTTCAACTCAACACAGTCCCGAGAAAAGCCCATAATGGTTTAAAAATTAGTCATACACAGGCCCAGGAATATCAAGTATGAAAATATTTTGATTCACTAATTAAGAAACAGCATAACTTGAATTATTTTTAGGATAATATGAACCATTTGTTACATTAATTATTGTTTCAGATAAACACTTCCAAATTATGTGTGTAATTATATTTTAAAATAAGATTAAATTATTTTCTACGGGTAATTATCAATATGACCCATTAAGTATGAAATCTCTTCAACTGATATCTTGAACTTTAAATTTTGAATTATGGCTGCTCAATGTCTGAAACGTTACCAACTAATACCCTAAACTTTAAATTTTGAATTCTGATGACATCTCAATGTTTGAGGTGTTATCAATTGACACTCCATTCGTTGCTCAATCTGTTAAATGATTATTTTGAGTTGCATGAGGAATGAAAGAAACGCAGTGGGCGTCTGCACACTGTATATCAGTCGTCTACAGAAGTGTTAATTTATGTGTTATGGATATCTGCGTTTCATGCCCGGATATTCACTTTTTATATCTGAATCTCAACATCTAGTTGTCTGCAAATAAAAACTGCTCTCCAATCTGAACAACCACCACATAACATTTTCTCAGGTCTGAGCGTCTGCATGTTGAAACAGCACTTTGATCTGGACCACCACGAATCGTTTAAAGGATGAAGTAATGAATGAGGTATCAGTTGCTAACGCTTTAAACATTAAAGTGATTAAAGTATTAATTGGTAATCTCTCAAATATTATGGTGTCAAAATCTAATTATTTAATATATTTAATAAAAAAGAAAAAAAAGGAAATGCAAAGACAGTCGTCAGCGATGGCTTTTGACTTCTGTACTATTATAGAAAGTGTTTGGGTGGGACCCACAATACGACGAACTGTCGGTCAAAGTCATCCTCCAAAGGGTCGTTTTAAGTACTCATTTCTAAGTCTAATTACTTGTTTTATTATTAATATGAAAATTAATTTATTTATTTTTTAAACAAATTGGGTAAAATATAATTTTTGATTTAGACATTATTTCAATTCATATCTTGCTGTTTAATTTTCTCATCTTCATATTTTTAGTTTTATTTTTCAAATGATTTTTTACTTTATTTTCGTCATTTAATTACCTTTATTTTGAATTATTTTAAAAATAAATTAATTAAATTTTTTTTTTCATCTATTCTCAATTATTTATTATCTGACGTACATAATTATATGGGCACGATAAAAATATATTATGCGAGTATTTAAAAATATAATTAAAAAAAAGTATAATATAATTAAAAAAAAAAGGAATTTAATCTATAAAAAAATAAAATAAAATAGGATAAATTGTTCTTTAAGATTATGCAAGTGTTATGGGTGAATATAGACGAGAAAAGAGGAAGATTCAATTGAACAAACAAAGTATGCATATATAATAGAAGTGTAGGGAAGATTCATGCGTAATTCATCCCATTAGAGGACGGCTGATACGTTATATTATTATTATTATTATTTTGTGGTAAATAATATATTTCATATGGTAATTTAAAGATTTATTAATGTACACTTTGTACTTAACACAAAACATTCTAACACCTTTCGATTAAGTTTAAGGCCTTCAACATAGGAGAAAACGACGTAAAGTAAGAGATTAATATTGTGTTGACTTAACTTATGTCGTTGAATCAGATCATTTGGAGTCCGTAAGATTTAAGCAAAAATTAAACAATTTTCTCTCATTATTGATTCGTCTTTGCTAATTAACTCTATCGGTCTGTATTGTGAAGGCAAGAATGACTTTAGTGTGGATTCGGCTCATATAAGTAGGGATGTGCAATCTCACATCGTTTGAAAGAGTGAACAATGCATGATTTATAAGTAGAGTTCTCCTAGTTACCTAGTACAATACGTTTTGAGATAACCCCAATAATAAAATTGTGCAGACTTTAATCCAAAATAGACAATATTAGACTGAGAGGACAAGGAACATTACATTAACTAACCTCATTGTAATATCTAGCTAAATATAAAAAAAAATAGCAAGAATTTGAAAATTTAAACTTGAGAAAATATAGAAAAATAGAAATTATTAAATTTTAAAAATAAAGAAGTAGATTTTTTACAATTTTAGGCTGTAATATCAAACCATCATTAATAATACATTGCATGAATTGTCCCATGTGACTTTATTGGGTTGAGACAGGCCGATCAAATAAAATCTCTCTTTTTTGGTAATTCAACCTAGACTTGTTTTTGAAGTTAGGCAACCAAAAATGGAGTGTCCCGTGCCTGCCTCCCATTCTTGCAGTACATCTTCGTCGAAGGACGTTCGTTTCTTTATTTGTTGGCTAATATAGACGTCCATCGACTTCATAATGGCCTCAAAAACGCCCATTTTCGTGAATCAACATTAGAAATTTCTCGTTGTTGAATGATGTCTTGTTGTTGATCATTAGACATCTCCATTGGATAATGTTTGACGTTTTTAAGTGAAAAAACATAACTGAGACATTTGACTTCATGTATTTTTATAAGAAACGTGATTGCGAGGTTTGTATGGTTTATTTTTTATTTTTTAAGATTTAGTTATTTATTTTATGAAATTTATGGTAGATTTACTTATAGCTTGTCTCAAATTTATTTTGTTAATTTGACTTTTTATAAAGGTAGGAAACCAAAAAGAGTGTCCAGGTTCATGCTCCCGACAATCGCTTTGATTTTGCTTTTTCATCTCAGCTCCTATAAAAGCACGTCAACTTAAATTCTCTTCTTGATCATTCATCTTTTTGTATAAGCTGTCGAGCAAATACTGTAAATCCCATTTTTTTAAGATTTCTTTTTTGGCCCAATTAACGCCTTTTCCATTGCTGTTAGTAATCTTTCTCCAGCTTAGCAGAGAGAAGCCAGATAGAAACAATAACTCGTCTGCATCTCCAATGGCTTCTTCAATGAGTAGTCTTTTTACCAAAACCGCGTACCCATCTCACTGTCTTCCCAAATCCTCTACTTTTCTCTTTCGCCCTCCCCTCAAAATCTCTCTTGCTTACGGTTCCGAGGGAAAAACCCACCGGAAACTCCGAGTTTCCGCCGGATTAATCGAGCCGGACGGGGGGAAGCTGGTGGAGCTTCTGGTGGCGGAGCCGCTTCGGGAGTTGAAGAGGAGAGACGCTTTTTCTCTGCCGAGGATCAATCTTTCGACGATTGATCTTCAATGGGTTCATGTTCTCAGCGAAGGGTGGGCCAGCCCTTTGTCTGGGTTCATGCGGGAACAAGAGTTCCTCCAAATGCTTCATTTCAATGCACTACGGCGAGACGATGGGTCCGTCGTTAATATGTCCGTCCCCATCGTTTTGGCCATTGACGATTCCCAAAAGAACCGGATCGGCGAGTCGACCCGGGTCGCTCTTTTCGACTCGGACAAGAATCCTGTGGCTATTTTAAAAGAGTAAGCTCAATTCCCCCACTTTTCCTTTCGGTTTCGTAATTTCATACATTTTCAGATAAACTTGGCCAATCTGTGATGAAAAGTAGCTAATATTTGTCCAACAATTTTGACAGTATTGAGATCTATAAGCACCCAAAAGAAGAAAGAATAGCTAGAACATGGGGAACGACGGTCGCCGGCCTTCCTTACGTCGATGAAGCTATAACCAATTCCGGGAATTGGCTAATAGGAGGTGACTTAGAAGTTATAGAACCAATCAAGTATCACGACGGCCTTGATCGTTTTCGATTGTCTCCGGCACAACTCCGGGAGGAGTTCGTTCGTCGGAATGCAGATGCAGTGTTTGCGTTTCAGCTGAGAAATCCCGTACACAACGGCCACGCTTTGCTGATGACTGATACTCGCCGGAGACTCCTTGAGATGGGCTATAAGAACCCCATTCTCTTGCTTCATCCGTTGGGTGGCTACACGAAGGCCGATGACGTTCCTCTTAGCTGGCGAATGAAACAACACGAAAAGGTACATTCCCTTTTAAGGGGGGTTCAAAAGATTGGATTTTTCGGTTTTGCTGAACTCATTTGATGTTTCCTCAGGTCCTTGAAGATGGTGTTCTTAATCCAGAAACAACAGTAGTTTCTATATTTCCATCTCCGATGCACTACGCAGGGCCAACGGAGGTGCAGTGGCATGCAAAGGCTAGGATTAACGCCGGCGCTAACTTCTACATCGTCGGAAGGGATCCGGCCGGAATGGGGCATCCAGTTGAGAAACGGGATCTGTATGATGCTGAACACGGCAAGAAAGTATTGGCCATGGCTCCCGGGCTTGAACGGCTGAACATCCTCCCTTTCAAAGTACATAGTTTAAAGCTGTTCATGGAACTTTTAGAGATAAAAGCTTATACAATTTCTCCTTTTTTCAGGTTGCTGCCTATGACAAAACTCAAGGGAAGATGGCTTTTTTTGACCCCTCGAGAGCTCAGAACTTCGTCTTCATATCCGGCACTAAGGTAAACCAGTCTTTGACAAGCTGATAGTTTGTGAAGAGCAATCATGATTGAGGCTTTCTTTGGTATTTTAAATTAATGAAACCGATTTGGGATTGACAGATGAGAACACTTGCGAAGAAGAAGGAGAATCCTCCTGATGGGTTCATGTACCCTGGTGGGTGGAGAGTACTGGTTGATTACTACGACAGTTTAGTCCAATCGGAAAACGGCGCCGCCGTCCCCGAAGCTGTTCCGGCTTAAAAATGGCGTATATCTCTTAATATTAGTAAGAAACCCATAATTTATTCTTCTCCAATAGAATGAATGGCTGGCCCAGATATTCGATCCACCACGCAATCCAATATCCAGTGGTTTCTGTTTTCTGGGAATGATTTTACTTAGAGATTTCGTTCTTCTAGTATGCAATCCAAGATACAGAAATAATACAAATTACAACCCAAAAAGCTAAGGGAAGAAGAGAATGCAGTGGGTGAGAGGCAACTGCAAGAGAATTTCCGATTCAGACATTCAAACTTGCATCACATGTTGAAATCATAAACGAGTTGGGCTAGAACAATCTTTTATAATCTGAGCTTAACCCAACATATTGGATTTGCGAGACAGGCTTAGAGCTATCCCTTGAACATCATGCTAATCGTCTATAAATACTAAACGATGTCACCTCTCAATATCAATGAACGTCTCCTAACATTCACAGAAATCCCTCAATGCCAAACAACATCGCAAGTTAAGGATGTTTGCTGTGGGACGAGAAACATCCGTTGTTGAATAAGAGACGTCTGTCGTAAGTAGAGTGAGTCCATTCTCGTTGAGAGATATCCGTCCCTCGATTCAATCGGCATAACTGTAACAGCCCCGTTTATTAACCCAATGATTTTATTATTATTATTGTTAATTACTTTTTTAATAATTCTTGTTGAGAATCCAATCTAAATAAAAAAAAAGTAATTATTTGTTTGTAGATTAGTTTTCCTCTACTATTTCACACGTTAACGCAAAGTTTATTTAACATAAATATTTAAATAATAGATCTTAATAATGAAAAATGAACAAAAAAATTTATTATTGAAATAGTTTTTATTAATAAATAAAATAATTAACTATAAAAAAATAATAATGCAATAAATGAAAAAAAAATTTAAGGAATTGAGATTGAATATATATGACAATTTGGTACAGAAAAGGGCCGTTCGATCTTCATCCAACGGTCATCATCATCTTGACGAATTCATCATAATTGACTTGACCATCTCCGTCCAAATCTGCCTCTCCGATCATCTGCTCCACTTCTTCGTCTGTGAGCTTCTCTCCCAAGCTGATCATCACGTGCCTCAACTACTCGCTCGGACAACAGTCTTCCCCAGATCAGCAATACTACTCTAACGTAAAAACTTCAAGAAAAGACATGAAAAACAATCACCTCAGTTGCTGATATGAATCCATTCTGGTCTTTGTCGAAGACTTTGAAAGCCTCTTTAAGCTCCTCTTCGTTGTCACTTTCCTGGACCACCGGATAAAGGAAAGAAGAAGAACTGTAAAAACAGCTCTGATTAATTAATTTCTTTTAAATAAAATAAACCTTCATTTTCATGGCCATTAAGGTCAAGAACTCAGGAAACTCAATGGTTCCATTGCCATCTACATCGAATTCTCTGATCATGTCCAGAATCTCTTCTTCAGTTGGGTTCTGATCCAGCGACCGAATGACTGACGCCAATTCTTCGGCAGTAATGCAACCTTAAAACACCATTATTGCTTTAACACTGTTTATTTGATAAATTAAAAAGAAAAAGAAGAAGAAGGTGGCTAACCATCTCCATTCTTGTCAAACAGACAAAAAGCTTCTTTAAACTCAAAAACTTGCTCTTCAGTAAACACTTTGGCCATGGCGCCTTCCTGTGGACCTGCAATAACACTTCACAGCCTAGAGAGAGAGAGAGAGAGAGAGAGAGATGAGAGGCGTAAAGATGAATCTAAGCAGGGTTTATGTAGAATTCAAAAGGAGACTTCTAGTAAATTTAGATTTAATAGTCAAATCTAAATTATAACTTGAAATTTGGTTGTTCATTCGCCTTCCTTGATGTAGAAGAAAACAATGACTTTTCAAACGTAGTCTTTTAGCTTCTGATCATCAAATTAAAAAGCAGAGAAATTGGTATGAAAATGGGAAGAAAGTTTAAGTTCGAATTAATTTATTTATTTTGAAGTTAATGGCACGGTGTATGAATTCACGTGACAATTCCAAAATGATAAACAAAGGCTGTCACATTGGTGAGTTTATAAATCCATGCTTGAATTATTCTTCTCTTGCTCTAGTTTAAATAAATAAATAAATAAAATTAACAAAATAACTATTGTATTATTAGATCAAATGACAAGTTAACCACTGAACAATTTTTGCTAATAACATAAACACTAAACTATGAGAAATAGACGGAGCAAACATCGCGGTTACGTTCTTTGTTGAAAAACGTTGTCGTTTCATTGCAGAATGTTGTCTTTCCACTAAACAGATTTAAAATATTATTTTTCGCGTATAGAACTATTACTTTCTGCTGCGTAAAGATAACGTTCTGAAGAGAAACGACAATGTTGCACCAGTAAAAAGATTACTTTCTGCAAAGGAAATATAATTTTCCCCAGTTGAAATATTACTTTCCTATACGAAAAGTGAAACATTAGTGATGAGTACTAGTGAACGACGACGGCGACGACATACCAGAAAAAAAAAAAAAAAGAAAGAGAAGAATTGGACGAAGAGGACAAACTAGGAAGAGCCATGTGACGTTCGAAGACATTTTCGAAAAATCGATAACGTAGAAATTGTTTTTGATAACGAGAAGACCAGACCGGAGCTTCCTGACATCATATTTGCAGTAAGATTACTTATAAAATTAAATTAAAATTAGAATGGGCGAGAGTATGTCGTCTCACTGTAATGTTTCTCTCAATAGGTAATTGACAAATTTCTTAATTAACGTGTCATTGACTTCATAGGATATAGTTTTTTTTGTTAATTTCCTAAAATAAAACATAGACAGCTGTAAAGATGAGGCTGGTGAGTTTAGAAGACGAGGGCTTTGGAAGACGTGTAGTTTTTTCAAGATCCCAAATAACGAAGCTGCTTTTCAAAGCACCAGAGAGAGAGAGAGAGAGAGAGAGAGAGAGAGAGAGAGGAGACTAAGTTGTAGTGCTCTGAAAAGGCCTTCAACTTTGTTGCTGCTTTACCCCATCTTCTTTGAAAACAACCATTTTTACAAGTGAAAAGACTAGAAACTCCTTGACATAAATAGCTTTGAATATTATTTAAAAAAAACAGTCACTTTCAGGTCATAATTAGGATTTCTAATTAACTGGTATAAGGGTACAATGGTAATAACAAATCTTAGAAAAAGTCAATTATCTTGAACCGATGCAAAAAGTTAATTTTCAAATTACATTATTAACTCTTGACTAGGAATCAACGGGAAGCACAATTTCCTTTTAAAGTAGTCGCCGACCACAAAACCCAGCAGCGTATTCATTGAGCCAGACTGGAGACCCGGTCTCTCTCTCTCTCTCTCTCTCTCTCTCTCTCTCTCTCTCTCTCTCTAACAGTCAGTTTCAGAAGCAAAGAAGAATTCAAAGATGGAAGAGTAGAAAGGAGCAGGGACTTCAACGGAAGAGACTGGAAAAGGCCGACAGCTTTTGGTCGTCTAATAAAAACAAGGTTTAAGAATCATCTTCCCCAATCTGTGCCCACCTTCTGGTTTGATCGTGAGTTGAGAGCTGCCGGGTTAGCTGACTTTTTGAGATGATAACATGTTTCTAATCGTCTTGCACGAACAAATGTAACCATTTGAACCTAGTGTTGTAAATGTTTTTAATCTCACCACAACAAAGTGTTGACTTTGGTCCTAAACGATCTCACTTAAAATTTAATTTCTTTAGACAAAACTTACTTATACAATATAATTATACCATCAATCGATCTGAAAAACAATAATAAGAATTTTTTTTTTTAGAAATTTAAATTGAGAAAAACAATGAAAACCAAGTAAAAAAAACAAGTCACTATGAAAAATAGTATTTTTAAAAAAAATAAATATGCACACAAATACATCTCACAACATATTCACATGCGTCTTATTACTATTAAATTTACAATAATTGTTTGTAATTCCAATTTATTATTAGCATATGTTAGCAAGCCGTGTGCTTAACATACGGGCTGGTCCTGGTCCATGATATTGAAACGATCCATTGAAATGCTGCATGATCGGCCCACGTCGATCGATGCTCTCCTAAAACTGTCATCAGCAGGTGGGTGGGGTGATATGTGGAGGCGACTGCGGCGGCACAATTTCTGGACCAGGTGGTATTGGAGGTACCACATCCGGCTGCGGCGGCGGTAACTCGACGGGTCTCCTGAAATGGGGGTCCACTTCCGGAGGTTTAGGAAACGGGATATCAGGAGCCGGTGGGGAAGGAGTTGGAGGCCTTGGCATGTCTGGTCCCGGAGGTGACGGTAGAGGTGGGACAGGAAAATCCGGGCCAGGGTTCGGACCCGGGCTCAGAGGTGGAGGGTCCGGGCTCCCTTCCGGCGGGGCTGCCGGTGGGTCAACTTCTGGAACAGTGGAAATTTCTTGAAGTTCCAAGGGAACCGAATGCCGAAAATCCTGGTTCCGGTTCGGGAATTCCGGGGGAGTTTTGTCCGGTGACCCCGGCGATTCAGGCGGTTGTTGGGCAAGTGACAAAGGCGGGAAAGAGAGAGGTTTTTGAACCGCGCCATAAGAAAGAAACAGAGAAGGTTCTACTGAATTAGCAGAGGCGTTAAAGAGCTGCAAAGGAAGAGTTTTTCTGCCGGCGAGAGTTGAAGAAATTGCAAAGACAACCGACGACATAATGGGGAAGACGATGAACTTATTCATTCTTTTATCTTGAAACGATGGGGGGAGAGAGAATTATCCATTCGTCGATCAAAAAAAGAACACAAACTTCTGTGCAGACGCCACGAGTGCGACACCTGCAATCCATGCAAAAAGACGACATTTTTTATTACCAGATAAACACTTGTTCTTCTTGCAAGCCATCCTTACTTAATGAATCAGCTCCGCCCGTTTAATGCAGTTTTTTTCTGTTGTGTGTTTTTTAAGTTGATGAATCATCAGTGACCGGCCGACCGATCCACCCTAAGCCAGCAAAGTGCAGGCAATTGGCCCAGTTGGTTGGGAATTAACTATCTAATCCAATCCATCACAGTGTAACCGATAAATTTAGGGGGTCAGCATAACCGATACCATAAACTAATATTTTGAACAAAATGATGCTCGAACTATAACTCGAAAGAAATACGACTAGTTGTATGATGGTCGACCAGTTTAAATCCGGATTTGGTTCAAGGTTCATTCGGTCCATATGTATATCTATTATTAAAATAATAAAAATTTGATTAAAATTGATATGGGCTTGGCCGGCCCACCATTATTTCAAAAGGGGCCCATTTCCTAAGGCCTACAAAAGGAACCCACCAACCCAATAATGAGACATATAAACAGTGCAATAATGTTCCTAAAAACCAGCTATGGCTTGGTAATAAGTGGGGGACAAAGGGCAACACCCATCATCTCATATGAACACACCTTTCTTTTTCGAACGCCTTTATGTCTTCGTCAATCATCATCTCTTAGTGTAAATCAATCCAATTAGTCTTTTAATGGAGTCCCCCCAAGCTATGTCGTATTTGATGCAGCCAAGCAAAGCTTATCTTTTTCACTCACAGACGTTGGCGGGGTCGCCCTATATCTTGGATAATAAAGAGCCCAATTACATGCAAAACTTCTACCACCGAGCACACGCAACGAAGCTGTAGTCCTACGAGATGTGGGGCAAGTGAAATTCAGTCCAAGAAATAATTGAATCTGTTGAAATAACAAACGAGAATCAGAAAAGAGAAAGAAAAAAATAATGAACACTAAATTTATGTGAAAAACCCAAGACGGGTAAAAAATCATAGGCAAAGTAGAGAAATCATTAACTGAAATCGGTACAATGAATTTTACAGTTCAAGCATATATTTATAGCATACAAGAATCTCTAGTTATATTGAATTAGGAAACCCTAATCCTACATGAATTAAGAAATCCCTAATGTGGGTCAAACAAGTCTGACCCAATTAGAATCCGGGTCACACTGAACTCTAATAGAATCTATGGACAACTTCGTGTTTATTTTAAGATTTTTTTTTTAGCGATTAATTATGTTCGCGTTATTTTTTCAATTTTCGTTTGTATTCACGTTCTACCATTTTTCATCAATTAAAAATAATTTATTCTTCTCTTTCTAAAATAATTGTGTTTGTTTAATGAAACCAAGTATGAGTTTTGGATTATTATCGTATATAAAAATAATAATTAAATTAATCAAACTTCGCAGTCACGTTTTCTGCTTGAAAACCTTCAAAGATTTAAGTTCGAGGTTTTAGTTGTTCAAGGTTTTGGTGATTAAAAATATTTTTCGTAGTTTGAAATTTTAGTTGTTTGTAAAATTTCTTTAAAGTTTCACTTGTCATTGATATCAAAGTTCATGATTTGTTTTGTTAATTTTCCTAAATCTAATAATAATAAATACTAATAAACAATACCATCGACAAAAATCATTAACAATAAATCATGATTAAAGATTTAGAATATTGATTAAAGATTCTATCTTTAGATTATGGTTTATGGTTAATCAACATGTAAACTTACTAATCCATTTTTTATTTTATTTTCTCACCAAACATTCCCTGGATTAAATTGGGCTTTCGATGAACATGACAACATATTTTGTACTTAAAATATTGCACTAAAGATTAATTAATAAAATATATTGTGGGGGCATTAATATGTATGACCCATGTGAGTATTAGTTGAGATTAATTATATTTTTTAATTTATTAATGTATAAAATCCTCTTTAATCAAAGAGGTTTAGTTTGGCCAACAAAAAGGGGTTAGGAGGAACATGTATGTAGGGCAGTGACAATCAGGTGGGACAATTAATTACATATGGTTATGTTTTTAATAATTAATGGATTGGTGGGATTGGGTGGTAATATGTTGGGTTGTAATTAATTTCGAGGGTTCTGTGTAACAGGACAATCGAGTTATGACCAAGATCGTCCCGGGTCAAAATTTAGAAAAGGAAATTGTCATCGAGTTTGAAACGGAAGGATTACGAGCATGTTTACACGTCCAGATCGTCTCAAGACTTTGGTAGAATGTTATGTAACACAAATCGAACACAGTTTACAAATAACTCGGACATGTTACAATGTCTGATTTCATGTTACACATATAGTGTTGAGAATCAAACGCGAAACGAAAACAGAAAACTGCGAAAGCAGAGACATCAAGATTTACTTGAAAAAATCCTTACGGAGAAAAATCAAAAGCATAGGAGAAATCACTATTTGGAAATGAAGGTACAATGAGTTTTGAAACTCAAATATCAATATATAGAGAAAATAAATAATCATAATATTGAATATGAGTCTCACTTGACCCAATTATAATTCTGGTCACACCAAAATTTAACAGACAACGATAAGGGTAGCATCATACTAAGCTCAACCTCATCATTGGATTAAGATGGGATCGACTTGCTTTGCAGAAATGAGGCCCGAGTCTTTGCTCGAGCGTGGTTCGCCGACATTTGTTTAGAAGAAAGCCAAGGCTCGAGCTAGGACTTGCCCAACTAATAAAGCATGCAGGTCGACATTCCATTTAAAACCAGTAAGAATTAAGTTCGAGTTTAGTTAAAAATAAAGCCGAATTAGTCTTGTATTTATTGATACAATAATAAAATTTCAGCACGATGTCAATGGTTCAAGCCTGGACTAACCTAAAGTGGTCAAAACGACCACATTTTTACCAACATTTTCTTTGTGTTAGGAGAGTGGATAGATCCCACTATGTACTACGACAGTAGTACACTTAGAACACCAAGTTTATCAATGCTTGTACTTCAACTGTCATGGGACGTGACACTAGTCTCTAATGACTAATACAATCCCATTAAAACAATCAATTATGGCTTTTATTTTCAAGGGGTATAGTAGTTGTCCAATTCTTGATCTAAACAATCTAAAACAAAATCAAATGAATACAATCGAGCATGACATAAATCAAATATGGGTGGGCAAAAATTGCAAAGAATCGAGAATTGGCCAGGAATCGAGATTTAGCTTTGGTTCTTGGTTTTCAAATTTACAAATGGGTAGGAACCGAAAATCGACTCTTGATTTTAAGTTGGTTATCAGTTCTTGGTTTGTGGAACAGAGAATCGGCCTATGTTTTACGAATAAATCTTTTTATTAAGTTATTGTTGAAGATTCTTGAGTTCTTCAATTTCAAAGGACTATAACTTTGATTACAGATGTCGAAATCGGCTCCATAAAATATCAAATCGAAACTCTCTTAGAGATCTATGACACATCACCACATTTTTACCAAAATTTTCTTTGTGTGTAGGAGAGTGGATTGATCCCACTATGAACTACGTCAGTAGTACACTTAGTACACCAACTTTATCAATGCTTGTACTTCAACTGTTATGGAATGTGACATTCATCCACGTTACATTACAAGCTCTAGTCTCTAATGACTAATACATTCCCATTGAAATAATCAATTATGGCTTTATTTTCAAGAGGTATAGTAGTTGTTCAATTCTTGAGTGACATAAATCAAAGATAATATAAGTTTAAAATAATAAAAATAATTTTATTAAGAAAAAAGAATTCATTGTTACAGTTAAAAAAGCCAAATAATGACAGGCCATGTTCCCAAAAGGAAATGATGTGTCTAGAAAAAGAAATTCAATAATTGCACCCCAATTTTTGAAAATAAGGTTTAGTAAAAGTAAAAAGTGCAATTAACAAACCATTTGCTCAACTATGCAATAATTAATTAACCATTAAATAATTTTTATTAATAAATAAAATATTTAACTATAAAAAATAAATGATGTGAATATCGTTATTGTCTTATTTAAAAAAAAGTTAAAAACGAGAATACTTTCTAAAATAAAAGATTTTAGTTAGCTTGTTCGAAAATTGATTTTGATATTAAAATGAAAAATTATTCTTGCAGGAAAATTGATTTTAGAAGTCTTATTTTGTGCGAAATCGATTTTGGTATCAAAATAGAAGATTTATAATTATATGTTTGTTGAAAAATCAATATACTCTAAGATAAACATATTTTCGATCCACTAAGGAAGCTCGCTGAAAAATTCATTGTCTGCTACATAGAAGAACGACAAAGAATTTAGCAAATAAAGTGAAAATAGTATTTTTCACAATGGAAAGAACTCGTTTCCGGGACCAAAAGAATAGATTACGTTGTAGAAAGTATTTTTTTCGCTGCGGAAAGCGATTTCTATTCCAATAATTCAATTTCCGCATCGAAAACTCACTTTATGCAGCAGAAAGAAAACGTTCCGTAGCGGAACGAATACTTTCCACAACAGAATGATTAATTTCCATGGCAGAAACTAGTATTTCGATGCGAAAAATAAATTCTTGATCGTTTCGCTGCAGAAACAAATTGAAACCTTTAATAAAAACTGTGATAGTGATATTTGCATCCTTTTTTATAACTAAGTGTTTTATTTGTTAACGAAAATAATTAGTAGTTAAATTATTATTAATTTCATAGTCCGGTGGTTATTTTATTAATTTTTCAATAACTCTCAAAATCCTATTTTAGGTTTCAAAAGTTAGTTTAATAATGTGATTAATCTTTTTAAAAAAAATTTACTGCTTAAGAATGAAGCTAAGAATAATGATTAGAGAGGGATTAAGGTAATAATTTTATTCTTGGGAATTAGTCAAAAATAAATTATTATATATTAATAATAGTTTGCTTTAGAAATATGCATTTAAATTCAGGAAAATAAAAAAGAAAAAATTAAAATTATGTTTTTGAAAATTAATGAAAAAGAAAATTACTGGGTAGCGTGTTCTGGAATAACGTACGAGCCCTTACGTTGTAACATCGCACGTGGGCCCACAAGCCCACGTCCAATAAAAATGTGTGGTTTTTTTAATTTGGTTTTCTTAAGTTTGTCGAAAAAATCACACATGTCCCACGATCACTGCAGACGGTTTTTGGATGCCCCGAAATCCGAGGGGCATCTGCCCGATATTCCACAGTACTGGAAGGGTATAACTGGTATTTCAGTATGACGTGCAAGCCACGTGTCACTGGGACTCCTAGTTTCTGTACCACGTAATAGTCCATGTGGAAATTATTGGTCCCAGTCAGCAACTGCCATGTCAGGTTATCCAATAAATGCCTAGCTCGGGCCTCCGGTTGAGCTCACTTCCTTACTTTCCCTTCAACACCAAACCGACCGAAAATTCTGTCCCTCCTCTCTCATCTTAGCCGGCTAACACAGTATCGCCGTGAAATGAATCTTCTGGAGACTACTTTCAGTAGTTACTATCCTGGTTTCCGATCATCGGCGCGACGCTTTTCATGATAAACTCTGATTGTAATTCTCGTCTTCCCCGATTTTTTTTTTGTTGACATTAGGGATGGGGTTTTCTTTTGCAGTGCTCTGAGTTCTGGTCGATTGTCGTTTCTTTTGTGAGTTTGGAATTGTAATCGGAGAATAGATTTAATTTTAGCCGGGAGAGGAGAAATTAATGATGAATTTGGACGAAATTTGCAGAGCAGTAACGTCGCTTTATGCTAATCATTAGCGTAGCAGTAGTAATTCAAGTTCTGGAGAGGAGAATCCTCAGTTTTTGTGCGAGAATCGATGTAATCGGCCTTAGGTCCATTTTCTCTGGTCTAGTTACTGGTAGATCTATGACCATGAATGCTACTTAATCTCTGAAAATGCAGCAGCTCTGAGAAGAAAGCTTCAGTGACTACAAGGCACTTCTGGAAACTGAGATAAAGCCAGAAGGTTAAACTAGACCGCTGTCTGATCCATCAGGAAAACAAATCGTTTCTAATGAAAATCCAACCCGTCGACAAAGATTCCAAAACAGTAGGAGAATCGGTTCGCACCGATTCAGTGAAACCGGTTCCAAAATCGCGTCTGAGGAAACTTTTTGACCGACAGTTTCCAAGCGTCCTTAGGATATCTTCATCGGAGAAGACGACAGTCGATGAAACAGGGCATTTCACTATCAGAGATTCGGCTGCTGAATTCGAGCCTTCATTTTGTTTGGATAAACTGGTGCGTTGTTTTATCGAAGGCAATAATGAGAAGCAACCGCCACCTGGGGCGGGGAAATGCAGCCGCAATCGCTGCAATTGTTTCAACGTCATCAGCAATGACAGCTCCGATGACGAAGTCGATACCTCCGGTGACTCGGGCGAATCTATGGCCTCCGCGTCTTCAAGTGGAGATACCTGCGAGATCCTTAAGGTAATTGACGATTCCAATTTGGCATTCTGAGTAGTTTCTGTAGAAAGTTTCTGACAGCGAAGAACTTGATTTTGTTAACAGAGCTTGATTCCAAGCGCGAGTTCAATTGAGAGAAATCTCTTAGCTGACGCTGCGAATATCGTGGAGAAGAATAGCAGAATTATCAAACAAAAAGACGATTTACGAAAGATAGTCGTCGAAGGTCTTTCATCTCTCTGCTACGACTCTTCCGTCTGTAAATCCAAATGGGAAAAAAGTTCGTCCCTCCCATCTGGTAATGCGTCCTCCATCTTCTCATTTTTTCTCTTAATTATACCTAATCAATCAAAACCAAAGATTTTAATGTTCAATTTTCCGACTCAGGTACATACGAATACATCGATGTGATAGCGGAAGGCGAAAGATTCCTTGTAGACATAGATTTCAGGTCGGAGTTCGAAATAGCCCGGCCGACGGGACCATACAAAGCAATCCTTCAATTGCTTCCAAGCATTTTCGTCGGCAGATCAGATCGTCTCGGCCCGATCGTTTCGATTGTATCGGAGGCTGCAAAATCTAGCTTGAAGAAGAAAGGTATGCTCCTTCCACCATGGAGGACATCTTACTACATGCGAGCCAAATGGCTCTCTCCTCCGACTAGAATCTATAAGCCAATCACATCAGAAATGGCGGAGGAGAACGATTCGGAGATCCAAATCAAGATCGAAGCTCCGGTCGAGGGCGAGATTGTAACAGGAGAGAATGACCCGCCTACTCAAATCAGCCTCCATTTGGATCGATCTTATCCTTCAGCCAAGCCCGATGAGAATCAGAATAGTCCGGAAATTGTCCCGGTGTGGGAACCTCCGGCGATCAAGCCGAGGAGCGTTGCCAGAGGAGCTAAGATCGTCACTGGTTTAGCTTCCCTACTCAAAGAAAAACCATAAAAACTTCGGAATAAAAAATAAAAATAAATACGACTCTTTTTTCTGTTAGTCAAATTTTCACTGGGCAACAACGGAAGATAATCTAGTTTAAATATTTAAGATAATCAATAATTAATGAGTTAATTAATTAAAACACTAATGCATTTACAATGGCAACGATCGGAACGACGGCGGTGAGAGGGTGGCGGGACAGAGAACGTGGCATCTCCACCGCCGTGGCGACGAGGAGCGACGGAAAGCGGTCCACTGATTAGAACAACGTGGTTTGTGCGCCTTTTCCAGATTCCTATCTCGTAGTGTTTTCGGTTTTCATAAACGACAATGATTGTCGAGGGTAGTTCTGTAATCCACTTGGAGAGAGAGGAGTGTGGAGCCCACATCTGCAACAATAAAGGCCGTGGGGTCCATATCGTATTAGCGGTGAAAAGACAGATACCGCCCTTTTAGATCGTCAAACTAAACGACAAATGCACACATGTTATCATCATCACACGACACGATGAAAGCTTCCTGCCACCTACAAATATATTCATCCTTTTTATTTATTCATTTATATATATTTAATTAATTAATTTTGTTTGTAATTTTGGTTTGTTTGAGTGGTTGAATTAATTTGACTTAAATCGTTTATTTGTTTTAAAAATAATAATAATAATATAAATTGTTTGATTCTTTTAAGAAAATGTTTACATGGGTGGGTAATCATAAGGATAGACCAAACATGAAAAACATGCATCGTCTAGAACTCACGATGTGAACTTGAAGTCTGGCTTTGAACAACTTCTATTGCTTGCCATGGGATATTTTTTTATATTAAATATTGATAAACAATTAATTCTAATTAAATTAAATATTGTTGGACAGAATATTAAAAAAAATATAAATTATTTTTCCACCCATAAAATTAAGCTTTTGAGATGGTTGATAATTTATCATACGATAACTAACAAAAAAAAATGCTGAATTACACAATCTGTGACAAGTCAAATACTAAATAATTTTCGTTAAAAATATAAATTCCTCTGACCGGTATGCTCTATCCATGTGAGAATGTAAAGTTATACACTAAGGTTAAGGAAACTCCATCGTTGTACATATTTTTCTCAGCGAAAAATACGTTTTCGTTAAGAAAACTATAATTCTGTAATAGAAGGCAAGTATCTGTTGCGAAAATTTTCATTTCTGTCTATATTATTATGAAAACAAAACTAAGTAAATCTTGGGCCTACGTTGGGCCAGACAAGGCCCAGTTTAAAAATCTTGAAAGCCCATTATCTAATATGGGCTTAGAAAGAGGCCATGGCCAGCATCAGCCCAGAATATGAAGCAGCGTTACAGCGACCTTTAAAAGACTGTCCTTTCTTCTGGTCCGATTACAGGCCTATTCGGACGGCGAGGAGGTTCGTTCGTCACTACGAGCAGCAGCTCAACGACTTCAGAAGTAGCCGATTCGGCGTCTCCGGCGAACTTCCTCGGTCCTTCTGTTCATGTTCACAGCTCATTTCCCAGTAAGTGAATTGAAACCCTATCTTCAATGACCATCAATATTTTCAATTTCGTTTCTTTCAGTTATGCCCAACACTTTATACATTTAGTCCACCCCATTAATGCCAAGGTTTGCCCAAGAATGGACTGCTATGATTCAAATTGTAATGAAGATTGTCACTGTGTATTTTAAGATTGAAGATAGTAGTTAAGATATACTGAAACAGAAGATGATTTGAATGATAAATCTCTTCTAGATGAGCTTGAAGCTTTGGGCTCTAATGGGTATGGTTAATGATAAATATCTCTACCTTCTTCCATATTCAGACTTTAGCTCTTAAACTTATGCTCCAAAATTTGCTCTTCTACGACATAATCGTCGAGATATATGGTGGCTTGATGAGGAGCAAATCTCCAAAACTCGAAAAGTATGGAGTTAGCATAATGAGAAAATCAAGATCAGGGAGATTCGTCTTATTTTTTGAAAGTTCGACATACAGATTTTGTTTTGTATCGTATGATTGTTCCACTGAAAACGTCTTCACATAGTGAGAAACATGAGAATCAATTGCCAATTGTAGCTACTTTAGGCACATGAACTGGAAACTGATCAATCTCATCGATCCATGGATTCTTCTCTTTTGCAGGATCAATGGTTCTCATCGCACGCCACACAGCGCTGTTACACTTGAAGCCTGATCCGAACGCAATCTGCCACATCCGATCGCCTTTTCGGATCCGCCCTTTTGCTTCTGTGTAAGCCAGCTCATACCACAAAGAGCTACTCGAAGTGTTACCGAATCTGTAGAGTGTCATTCGAGAAGGTTCCATATGCCACTCGTTGAGCTCGAGATTCTTCTCGAGCTCGTCCAGCACGGCCCTCCCTCCGGCGTGAATGCAGAAGTGCTCGAAAGCCAATTTGAAATCTGGAATGTAAGGCTTCATCTTCATTTTGAACATTTTTCTGGCCACTAAAGTGACAAAAAACAGGAGTTGTTCAGACATTGGAAGCACGAGAGGGCCGAGAGTAGTTATATTCGTTTTGAGGGCTTCTCCAGCGACTGCCATCAAGTCTTTCGAGAGCCTTACTCCTATTCTTCCGTTGTCGTCCTCTTGTTGAAACACGCAGCCGAAACATTTGTCATCAGCACCCTTGTGGGTTCGGACGGTGTGGATCATCTGGTATTTCGATCGGCTTCGATCAGCCGGTCGATTCGAGAGGAGTATGGTGGCCCCGCCCATTCGGAAGAGGCAGTTGGAGAGGAGCATCGATCGGTCGTTTCCGGAGTACCAGTTGAGAGTTATGTTCTCCATGCTCACCACCAATGCGTACGAATTCGGGTGCACCTGTATATGTGAAAGACACGACAAACAAGATAAGACAAAGCTGTGACAACAGCATGAGATTTGTCTGGTAATACGATATGCCTTCCTTGCTTTGCATGGAGATGTACTTTTTAATCAGGTCTAAGATTCTGCGAAAACACCCTCGTCGAAAAATCCATAACTTGGTCAAAAAGATTCACTGTCGATAAATCGAAGATCAACGACAGAGACAGAAAATTCACTATAAAAAAATCTTAAGTCGACGACAGAGACTGCGAAAATAGCACTGTCGTAACGTTTAGTAATTTGCAAGAGAGAAGAGCCAAAATACAGATGGGAAGCTAACCTGTAATAACTGCTTGGCAAGGTCAATGGAGATGAGTCCAGCGCTGCAACCCATCCCGCCAAGATTATAGCTAAGGATATTGCCTCTAAGCTTGTAGTGATTCACAATCATGGCCGAAAGAGACGGCGTCGGATTAAACAAACTACAGTTCACTACCAGAATCCCTATATCCTTAGCCTTCACTTTTGTCTTCTCCAGAAGCTCATCAATGGCGCCAAACATCACCGCCTCCGCCTCCTTCCTCGCCTCCGCCATACACGGGTTTGGTGGCAGCCTCAGCACCGCCTCCGGTAAATACGTCGTCTGTCCCAAACCCGACCGCTCCAGAATCTTCTTCTGAAACGCCAGATTCTCCTCCGAAAAACATCCCGTCATGCCTGATCTCTCCATGAAAATCTCTCTGGTGCACATTCGAGCAGGTTCCGGCTTGTAGCAGGAGAAATTCACGAGGTAGATTTTTCTGGGTCTGCTCATGAAGTAAAGGGTGGCCAGAAAAACTATCAGACAGGAACATAAAGTGACTGAAACGAGATTGAATTTGAGGTTGTCCCATAGCTGTTCTAGATCTTTGATTTCCAGCGTGGAGAGGTGGGCTGAAGCCATACCCAGCAACGGAATTAGCAGAACGTACATGGCATTTGAGATCAAATAATGGTAGCCGAGCTTCACATACTTGAGTCGAACGGACAATAAAAAGTTGGGGAGTTTGTTGTTCCTCCTTCCTTCCGGCTTAGTTTGACCGGAGATCGACCCAGATTGGCCATCCACTTTCATCTCCTCCGCCATTTTTAGAAACAGTTCAAGAACAAGAGGAAGAAGAAGAAGAAGAAGATTAATGGTTTCCAGCAATGGAGGAGAGGAGTATTTATAGAGGTTGCGAGGAAGGACAGAAGGAAAGGGGAGGATACAACTACCCCAACGAACAATTAATTGATCGACC
Organism: Begonia loranthoides; assembly: GCA_022433065.1. Lineage (NCBI taxonomy): Eukaryota > Viridiplantae > Streptophyta > Magnoliopsida > Cucurbitales > Begoniaceae > Begonia > Begonia loranthoides. The sequence continues at coordinate 2,988,745 of CM039474.1, forward strand.
TTGTTCGCATTCAATTCGCCAACCCGGAAAATAGAGCGCCAGTGCTTCGTATTGTTGTTATATTTATTCCTCCATCCATCCAATACATACACACATAATAAAAAATAGGATGATTGTCAATATGGCATTCCCTAGCATCAAGTACATAGTTACTAAATTTTCGATTTTGTTCTTGAGATTATTTTAAAATATATTGTACTAAGTTGGGAAGAAAATTTTATTTACTTATAAATCAATCATGTATTTACTATTTTTTTAAGCGATGTGAAATTATGTACCCCCACCGGGGCTTTTTCTAGACTTCACAGGGCAGACTGTCACAATCTCCTTCTCTTGGGGACCTGATGTCTTTGTTGGCCACACTTTCAGTTGAGATTTTTGCTTTAATACCATTTTGTAATATCACTGGTGCTCCCAGTACAATATTGTCTACTTTGAACCGAAGTTTTTATGATTTTGTTATTGGGGTTAGCCTAAAACGTGTTGTACTAAATAGGGAGAGAAATTCTACTTGCATATGCTACTCTCCCAAACGAGGTGGGATTGTGCACTCCCACTGATATGGGTCGAACCCACATCTGGACATTTCCTGACATTCACAAGGCGGGCTGCCACAAGTATGAGATCTCTTAAAACTGATATTTTGAACTTTAAATTTTGAATTATGACACCACAATATTTGAGGCGTTATCAACTGTTACCCTAAATTTCAAAATTTGAATTCTGATACCTCAATGTTTGAGGCGTTACCAATTAATACATTATCCATTACTCCATCCGTTAAAAAATTCGTGGACGTCCAGACTAGAGTGCTATTTCAACATGCGGACGCCTAGACCTGAGAAAATGTTGTGTCGTGGTTGTCCGAACTAGAGAGCAGTTTTTATTTATGAATGATTGGACATTGATATGCAATGAGAAGCGTATATCCGAACATGAGACGCAGATATCCAGAACACATAAATTATCGCTGCGGACGACCGATATATAGTGTGCAAACGCCCACTGTGTTTCTTTCATTTCCTGTGCAACTCACACGAATAGTTTAACAGATAGAGCAACATAGGGGTGTCAGTTGATAACGTCTCAAACATTATGGTGTTAGAATTCAAAATTTGAAATTTAGGGTATTAGCTGGTAATGCCTCAAACATTGAAGTGTCAGAATTCAAAATTTGAAGTTTAGGGTATCAATTGGTAACACCTCAAACATGGAGGTGCTATAATTCAAAATTTGAAGTTCAAGTTATAAGTTGAAGAGACCCCTATACTTTACTGACCATATTGATAATTACCTCTAAAAAATATATAAGAAATTAAGAAAAACAACCGCTAGACTATAAAGTCAAATTAATCACTAAATAATTTTTGATAACAAATAAAACACTCAATTAAAGGAAATAAAATGAGCAAACATTGTTATCACGTTTTTCGTTAAATATTCCAATTTGTTTATGCAATGGAAAGATCAAAGATTTACTTTCTTTAGCGGAAGACTAGTTTCTTTTGCGGAAAGTATTTGTTCCGCTGCAGAACGTTATTTTTCAGTGACAAAATGTTGTCTTTCACTGCAGAAAAAATACTTTTCCCAATGGAAAATATTATTTCTGCTTTATTTGCTAAATTATTTTTCGTTGTAACGTGTAGCAAACAATGAATTTTTCAGCCAGTCTCATCAATATATTAGAAACATGTTTAGTTTAGAGTGCATTAACTTTTCAACAAACAATTAACTGAAAATTTTTCATTTTGACACGAATATCGATTTCGAACAGCCTAACTAGAAATTTTCCATTTTGGAAAGTCTTATTTTTTTTAATGTTTATTTCAACATGTTAACGACGATATTTACATCGTTTATTTCTCATAGTTAAAAGTTTTATTTGTTAGCAAAAATTATTTAGTGGTTGACTTGTCATTTATCCTACAGTTTACGGGTTGTTTTGATAATTTTCCAAATATATATTACTAAAATAATTATACAAATTAGGAAATTGCCTTAGACTTACACGTGTCCACATAATTATTAAAAAATCATCTGTTTTTTAAAATAGCCAGCTATTTCCTACTTGCCACGTGTCAGCTACAGAGTGGCAGACAATTCCAGCGTGTTAAATAAATGGTAATGGAGATGGACGTGACAATTATAATAATAAACGTTACAGGTGAACTACGTGAAAGCATGGCCAGAATTTCAGTGCAGATATCACGAAAGCTTTGACCCCCCAAAAATCTAAAAATTCATTCTTGTAAGTTTTAACTTTGTCATAATTGACAATTAATTAAAGTTAATTAAGCTTGGCCTACCCTACCGGTTGACCAAACCCTAAGGGTTGGCGGCCGTCTTAAGTAATGAGACAGCTGAGGGTTTTGCCGGAAGAAGCTGCAGCAGCTTCCTCCTCAGACAAAGCGGTGTAGGGTTTTTAAGTAATGTGCATTTTATGTGGACTCTCTTCACATGATGAATATGGTATAAGACAGTCTGTATATACGTAAATACCTAATATAGAAATGGTCCATCCATGACTTACTATTAATTTCTTCCTTTAACTTGGGTAATTAATGATACCAATCATGTGGAATTAGTCCAAATGGGCGTCTATTGTCTCATGAATTATGGTGAGCAAGAAAAAGTCCCATAATTTGACTCAAAGGATGGCGGTATGGTCTAGGGCCAACATGGTATGCTCTACATTGTGGAAGACTTTTATCATTCAATTAATATGTTCAGACTTCATCTGGTTAGATCTTGAATCATACAAGAACTTTGAAGAGAATCGAGCTGAAGGTCTGCCCTTAGGTCGACCATTGTGTAACTGGTCGATGTAGTCTTGCGCTACAACACTACTGTCTTATTGTTTTTTTGAATGAAATGTAATTGGACTGAGATGTTAGGGCCAACACTCAAGATAGTAAGGCAACAATTCGAGATGCTGAAGACGCTATCTTGATATCTTGAGCACCAACACGGTAAGTATTGCTTGCTGCAACGTTCATTTGGAGTTATGACTCCAACATCATGAACCATGGTCCCAATTTAGATAATAAAAAAAAGAACTAAAAACTAACTTAAGGGTCAGTCTAAATATCGTTTAATGGTTCAAAGTAGACAAACAAGACGTTGAACCGTCGTATTTGTTATGGGTCACATCGAGCTTATCCAAAAGTTTCGGCAAAGGCCAATTGAGCCTCACTCGGGCGTGATTTCATGGATTAAGCCAAATCCGGCATCCTCTATTGCCTAGGTTTAATCTCATTTTATAGTAGATAAGCAAAACGTTAGACCATCATATTTATTCTGGGTCATATCGAACTTATCCAAAAGTTTCGACAAAGGCCACTTGAGCCTCACTGGGGCGTGATTTCATGGATTAAGCCGGTCCGGCATCATCTATTGCCTAGGTTTAATCTCATTTAGCTATATTTGTGAAGCCTTGTGATATACAAACCTTTGACTTAGAAACTTAAATTTCCCTTCCAAGAGACACGTGTCAATGTTTAAGAAGTCATCATTCTTGTTTTTAATAGAAAGTTGAGGAAAGCAACAAAGCTCAATTTGCATGCTCAAACTTCCAACCAAACACCCACCGCCTTTGGCAGCCAAATTGACTACTTTTGAGTGTGAGTTGTGAATCTTTTCCAACACTTCATCTGAGCAGAATTTCTTGCTAACTTCTTCCTTCTCCTCAGCCATCATCACAAGTTACAAGTTTCCATGGAGTAGCCTATCCTCCGTCCTTGCTTTCTTTTTGTAATATCCGGCTTTGTAAAAGAGAAAACGACCCCAAATTCGATAAATGTTAGACTCGATAAATGTTAGACTCGATAATACACTTCACTACTACGCATTTTAGAGTAAAACTTAAGAATAAAACTGAACGAACTTCACCTTTGAATATCGTTTTTAGAGTGGCGATGCTCTACACTTCTCTCTTAAACCCAAAATAATTGACGTATAAGTCTCTTAAGTCACGCATTCTTCAAGTTGTAGATTATTTTTGAAATGGGTCAAATCACGACATAGCTTAAGGGTTTGGTCAATAAATTTTACTCTTATTTGATCGAGTCGAGTCCTAGTATCATTAATTTTATCCAATTTCTTTCTTCTTTTCGCAAAAAAAAACATAATAATTTAAGCCCAGTTTTTGTTTAGTTTGAATGAAAAATCTTAATTCAACGAGTATACTTTCGGGTTAAAAGCTAACAAAATTGGTATAGGGTTGGTGACACACGTTGAATTTTGTTTGTACTATTGTGCTTCAATTTTACTCAAGCTTGGTCTCTCTATAGTTTCAGCATTTTATAGTATCGCAGTCACGTTTTCTGTCAATATAGATGTCTCTCAATACTAAACGAGTCTATCAGGTCTTGTTTCATCATTTACTTAATATTTCAATTTATTTACTCTTTCTTTTTTTAATTTAATAATATCACTATTTCAATTAAACAATAATAAAACAAACCCTGACGACCTCGTGTAGTGATGAGAGAGGCGTCTATATTGACAGAAAATGTAACTGCGAGGTTTGCGTTTTTTTTTATTTTTTATATTCAATAGTTCGAGATTTTAGTTGTCCGTGAAATTTCTTTAAGATTTGACATGTTATTGATACCAAAATTCAAGGTTTATTTTATTAATTTCTCTAAAATTAAAATACCCATGACCCCGTCATCACTCATCATTTTCCAGAAGCTCCGAGCTGTGAGTTGTCTTGCTCAAACGAGATTTTCTTATCCAGACCAGAGTGTTCATGAATGCCCTTCTTCTAACTTTTCTGTGGAGTGGAGTCCAGTTAGAAAATTTCAATAATATTAAATATTTTCATTAAATAATATTATTTTTATTATTTATTTTTAATTTTTGACGACAGAGACAGCAACACGCTAAATCTTGAAGAAATTTCATAAGCAACTAAAATATCAAAATATAAGAAAAAAGTGACGCAAATCCTGGACTGCAAGATTTGCATCGTTTTTTTTTTTTATAATTCGATATTTTAGTTGTTCGTCGTCAAATTTCTTTGATACCAAAGTTTAAAGTTTATTTTATTAAATAGGCATATTTTCCCTAAATTCGGCAGTGGAAAGTTAAAATTTTCATTAAACAAAACAAAAATAAGTGGAAATGGCAAAAATTTGGGCTCAAAACGTGGACAGTCCGACAGACTCAAGCCTGGTCTGCATGGGCTGAGGTTACGTATGGAGCTTAAATCTTAGGCCTCTCTTATTATTTTTTTTCAATTGGGCCACTCGAGGCTTGTAATTTTAAAGCCACTTTTGTTTTTTTAATTAAAAACGTTAAAAAAATATATAAATAATTAAAATTTTGAGAAATTAACAAAACAACCATTGTACTATAAGATCAATGACATGTTAACCACTAAATAATTTTAGCTAAAAAACATTGTATTTCCGCTGCCGAAAGTGATAAAAAATTATTTTTCGCAGAGCAAAGACAACTTTCTGAAATATCTTTCATTTGTAGATAAAGAAAAAAATCTATTGCCTTCTTTGTGAAAAATATACAGACAAATTGTGATTCTCTCATGGATAGTAAAACAATTCTAAATCATCCGACATCTATACAGTGTTTTCTCAAATTCATTGTTCATGGGTATTAATTCTTTTCCATTGAAAGTCTCTAAAATCAGGAGTTCTTGCAATTTTTTTTTTTATGTGTATTAGTTCTTTTCCGCTACAAGTTTTTTTAAATGATATGGTCCTGTCATTTCTTTCAAGTTAACAATGTTGTTTGCATCTTTCATTTTTCATAGTTTAGTGTTTTGAGTTGCTAGCGAAAATTATTATGTGATTAATTTGTAATTGTTTTAATAATTTCTCTAAATTTTTATAAATTTTGAAATTATTATTAAGTTATGATGATATCAAAGAGTTTTGGTAATTCATAAAAACGAAGATGAAAACAAAGAAAAGTAAGAGTCTCTCGAATCAGAGGATGGATGGACACAAGGCCAAGCGCAAGACTTCCTCCAATGGCGCCCAATTTCCATGAAAATTCCAAAATGACTGCAGGTTGGACTTCCCAAAGCCATCGTCAATCCCTCCTGGACTCTCTATTTTCTTTGTGGGTGGGGTATTCATGAATTTCCCACTTGAACATCCCACCAAAGAAAAACTACTAATATACCCAATTGGTTTGTTTTTGGACAAATACGAGGCAAACAAGAGGTTTTCCAATGAACTAATCCCATAATTAAGACAATTGTCATGTAAAGATGAGAGTTTTTTCGCAGTTGTTTACCCTTTTTCTGTTCAACTTTGTGGACTGGAATAACATGATCGAAGTGGGACCAAAAACAGTGGACTACTGCGCAGAGAAATGGGGTAAAAAAGCAGCGATTTTTGGATCAGTTTCGATGGAAAACAGAATGAGGGTTGGTTTACACTACGTTTCCGCCATTTTTCTGTGTCTCTTCTGTTGCCTTCATCTTCTCCAGAGCTCTAATGGGTTGCTAGACACCCAAGGCTACACCTGCGAACCTAACCAGACCACCAGATCTTGCCAAACCTACGTCTTCTACCGAGCCACCGCCCCTAATTTCCTCGATTTAGCCTCCATAGCCGACCTTTTCTGGGTCAGTCGGCTCCAGATTTCCCACCCTAGCAACATCTCCGACCCTTCTGCTCCACTTCTCCCCGACCAGCCTCTCTTTGTCCCGATAACCTGTTCCTGCAACTCCGTCAACGATTCCACTAGCCTGTCTTATGCGAATCTCTCTTTCACGATCAAGAAAAACGACACTTTCTACCTCGTCTCCACAAATAATTTTCAAAATCTCACAACCTACCAGTCCGTCGAGGTTGTGAATCCAACTCTCAACCCCAACAATCTTTCAATCGGCGTTAACGTAATTTTCCCAATCTTCTGCAAATGTCCCAACTTCACTCAATCGCGAAATCGAGCCAATTTCCTCGTTTCCTACTTGTTTCAACCTTCTGATAACTTCTCCTCAGTCGGTTCAAGGTTTGGGGTCCAAACCCAGTCTATAATCGAAGTTAATGGGAATAACAGTCAACCTTTCGACACCATTTTCATACCAGTCAATCAGCTCCCGAATCTTACGCAGCCCATCGGAGTTCCCTCCTCTTCTCCGGGGGCAACGACTGAGAGAAAAGGGGTAATTACCGGATTAGCGATTGGGGAGGGAATTACTGTTTGTTTGCTTCTTTTTGTACTTGGACTGTGGATTAATGGTGTGTTTTTGAGGAAGAAGAAAAGGGAGGTAGGAGAAGGGGAAAGTCTGAAATCGCAGGTGAATCATGAAGGTAAAGCGAAGGGGATGAGGAAAGAAATGGAGATGAATTTGATGGCTGATGTTTCAGACTGTTTGGATAAATACAGAGTGTTTGGGATTGAAGAACTAAATCAAGCTACTGATGGGTTCAGTGAGAAGAGCTTGATTCAAGGCTCTGTTTATAAAGGGTGTATTAATGGAGAATTCTTTGCCATAAAGAAGATGAAGTGGAATGCCTATGAAGAGCTGAAGATCTTGCAGAAGGTATAACCAGAACTCCTTTTTTAAAAACACCCACCAAAGTTTTGCTGATAATCTTCAAATTGTTGATACTTTTCATTGAATTGTGCAGATTAATGATAGGTTTAGGAGTGGTTTATAGATTAGTCTTGGGTTTAAACTTGGGCAAAGTAAAAATTTACACACTAACGCCTTGATCATGACAGATTAACTCTTAAATTACTATTTACCCTTTAAACTTTGATGTATCTTCATTGAAGGTAAACCATGGAAATCTGGTGAAGCTAGACGGATTTTGTGTAGACCCAGAAGACGCGAGCTGCTACCTAATCTACGAGTTTGTCGAAAATGGTTCTCTTTATTCCTGGTTACATGAAGACCAGAGACCAAAACTGAGTTGGAAAAGCAGATTAAGAATCGCCATTGACATAGCTAACGGCCTGCAATACATTCACGAGCACACGAGACCAAAAGTCGTCCACAAAGACATAAAAAGCAGCAATATTCTATTGGACGGAACCATGAGAGCCAAAATTGCCAACTTTGGACTAGCGAAGTCGGGCTGCAATGCCATTACGATGCATATCGTCGGAACTCAAGGCTACATTGCCCCGGAATACATTGCTGACGGGGTTGTCTCAACGAAAATGGATGTTTTCTCATTTGGGGTCGTTTTGTTGGAGCTTATTTCGGGGAGGGAAGCCATTGATGAAGATGGGAGTGTGCTGTGGATAAAAGCTGGAAGAATTTTGGAAGGGAAGAGGGATGAGAAGGTGGAGAGGATAAAGAGGTGGGTGGATGAGATTCTGTTGGAGCAGGGATTGGCGGAGAGCTTGATAGATGTAATTGAAGTAGCCATTGCTTGCATTCAGAAAGAACCTTCGAAGCGGCCGAGCATGGTGGAAATCGTCTACGCATTGTGCAAAAACGACGCAGATCTGTTCGATGTTTCTGGGGATGGATTTTCGGCTTCCCCGATGGCGACCAGGTGAAGAAATCACTTACAAAACCAGGTTTTGTATGGCGGAGAATGTCTTTTTTGGTCTAGGATGTCATTTGTAATAAAACTCATTTTATAGCATGAGAGTTAATGTTACTCAACAGTCAACTCTCCCACTCTCTTGTCCTCTCCCCGACCTTGATTTCCTCCGTCTCTCTCTCTGCATTTTTCTTCCGAGTCAGCCGATGGGGGTTTATGGGTAGTGGGAGAAGTTTTAGATTTCGCCTGTGGTAGGATTCCAGCGACCTTAGGGTCTGATTAACTGCGGAGGTGGAGTGCTCGTGATAGCATCTCCCGACAAAGTCGAATAAAACAGAAGGATTCCCATATTCGCCGCTCCAACAAACACTGGAAGCTTGCTAATGATCACCGCGCGCACTCAAATATTTGCGGAGCTCGGCCGTTGATGAATTTGAGCGGAATTTCGGTTTGCGTCGACGAAGGCAGTGGAAGTTGCGGGGATGAAGGCGAGAAAAAGACGGCGGCCGGAAGAGCACAAATCACGCAAGCGAAGGAGCAGGAATGGCCCAAATGCAAGAATAAGAACCAGGCTTGGGTTTCGGCCCACGGAAATGAATCAGTCCAACTACATGACTAGGCCTATCAAAAGGCCCAAGTTTTAAATATATGGGCCTAAGTTAAGAACCAGGCCTGGGCCTGAGCCTAGTACAAGAATCAGGCCTGAAACTGGCCCACGGGTATCAATAAGGCCAGCACACGTGTCTCAATGTAGAGGTGGGCATTTTGCGGTTCAGTGATGGCCGAACCAAACCGAACCGGAACAGAACCAAAAATTTGGTTATGGTTCTGTTTCGGTTCTGGTTTTTATTTATTTATTTTCAACAGACGCTTTCTACAAGCTCAAATGAGAAATTTGTGAATTTCATTACACAATTACAGACTTACAGCCTCTAACCAATCATAATTATCATTAGGGGTGGGACGGTTCAGTTTGGTTCGGTATCAAATTAAGATCAAATCGATTCGGTTCGGTTTTTCATTTTAGAAAATCGAAATTGAACCGAGAGAGTTCGGTTTCTCCTCGGTTCGGTTCTAATCGGTTTGGTTTTCGATTCTAATCGGTTCGATTTTCGATTCTAATCGATTCGTTTTTTATAGCATCAATTTGTATGTTTTCAATTTAATTTTTCAGCTTTGTACTCGATTTTGAGATTGGTTCGGCGGTTCGATTCTTTTAGGTTTTTTCGATTTAATTTAGTTATTAACTTTCCTAATATATTTCATGTTACTTAATTTTTTTAATTATCCTAATTATCTCTTTTAAACTCTGATTTGGCACAAAAAAAAAAATCAAACAGTGCACTATTACATAACAACAACTAAATAACATATCAAACTCATAGTTTCATGATATGAGTAAATTTAGAGTTTCCACAAAGATTAACAATTCTAATATTCAAAACAAATTCTAAACTGTGAATCAATAATTAAACAAATAACAATTTCCTAATTAAGAGACAAAAACAAAGAATACATGTATTTATAGATCTCCAACCAATCAATCTATGAACAAATTTCAAAGTTCAATCATTTAGGCAACACTCAACCTTACCATACAAATATTTTCTTTACCACTAATTGAAAAAATTTTCAATCCTATAATCCTAAATACATAGCAAGAACTTCCCTCGACAATATAATTACATATTTGATACAGTTTATCGTCGTAGAAAATATAAAAAACCCACAAAAGAAAAACTCAAATTCACTCTATCTATAAGTCCCCAATCTGTAAACACATACAAGAAGAAAATAAATTTGTGTGTAAGATAGAAACGTTGGGTGGGGTGGGCTAATTAAGATTTTCAAGAGAATAAGACTAAGAAGAATAGGGTAGAGGAGAGAACAATAAATTTTTGAAAAAATAATCATTTATGTCAAAAACTTTTTACCATAAATTAGGGCGAGTAATTAAGAAATTTATGGGTTTTTGAGGTTTTTATATTTTTTTATTTAAGTTTTGGTTCGGTTCGATTTACTCGGTTCTTAAAAACAAAAACCGAGAACCAAACCGAACACCTTAGTTCGGTTCGGTTCGGTTCAGTTCTATTTTAAATTTTTTCTTCTAACGAAACCGAACCGAACCGATGAATAGTATTCGGTTTAGTTCGGTTACCTGGTTCGAACCGAACTGATTCTCACCCCTAATTATCATGCCCGATAACTCCTCAAAGCAGCAAACATTAAATAAATCAACTTTAACCAAAATGAATAGCCAATTTAAGAGGTGAACTGCTCGATGAGTGCGATTTTAAGAGCTTCACTCAATAATGGCAAATCAAGCTCAAAATGTGGAGCATCAAATTCCTAAAGTGAATCGGAAGAATAGATTTAGACCTAGGGCTTGAATCATGAATGAACCAAAAGAAATTTCAGAAAATAAAAAAATCAACGTTAAAGTGAAATCCCAAAAAATTTTGCCTAAGAAACTAATCTCCACACAAAATTCCCAATGAAGAAAATAGAAGGAAAACAGGTAAAGAAAATGAAAACACAATCCAAAAAATCAAATTCAAAAGTAAAAAAAAATAAAAGAGTGAGCAGAAACCAAAAAAATAACTAGTTTTATGGATTACCAAGAGGCGACTAGCGACTGAGAGAAGACTTTGGAGACCGAGAGACGACTAGCGACCAAGAGATGACCAGCGACTGAGAGGCGACTAGTGATGTGAGTCTTTCTCACTGAGCACGACGACACAAGAAGACGAAACGAAATGGGACGTCATTGATGGTTTACAAGAGTGAAGACTCTGCACTCTGCAGTACTAGAAGAGAAAAGTAAACGAGCCCTAAGAATTAAGAAATGCTGTTGGTTTCGGTTTTGAGAAACCAAAACCAAACCGAAATATTCAATTCTTACCAAAATGAACCGATATTCAGTTTTTTTTGTGGCAAAACCAAACCAAACCGAATCAACCGGTTCGATTTGGTTATTCGGTTCTAATTCAATTTGCACACCCCTAACACAATGTAGTGAAAACCATTTATATAATTCCTTTTTCTAGATTAATTTAACGCTTAAAATTTAGTAAACACAATAATCGAAATAAGTTCAACCATTATTCTGATCAAATTTTGCAAAAAATATGTAATATTCATAGTTTCCCAATTTTATTTGATGAAGGAAGAACACCTGAATTCGTCACACGGGTTACACACATAAACAATTTGTTCCCTCCCTAGGAGACTCGACGTTGGTGGAAATTGCTCGTATAATTACTACATGAAATTTGATATAAAATTCAATCCAAGGACATACTACTAAATTTTATTTTTTTTAAATTTATATATTTTAGGATAATTAACAAAAAAAAATTACTGAACTATAGGACTTACTTTCCTCAACAGAAGAGTAGTTTTCACAGGGAAAATTATATTTTCCGCAGGGAATACTTGCCTTCTACTGCGAAATTTTAGTTTCCTCAACACAAGTCGAAGATGAAGTATGACTCAAACTTAAAGCACAACTTCAACCTCAATCTCACGCATAAGCAGTATCTCAATTGATATGTTTTCAACCTATATCAGATCGTTTCCACTCACCGATCTTCATGACTAAATCGACAAACAATAGGTACAAAACTAATATTAAAAATATTTCGATTATTGTATCTAGAAGAGTATATTTCGATAAATTGACTGATATGAGAATAGAATACACGTTTTCGCTGTGAAAAAATATCATTTCCACAGTGGATACTTGCATTACGCTGTGAAAAGTAAGTATTTGATTATAACTACTTTATGTACAAGTCTGTTGCGAAAAGACGACTTATCGACTGCAGAAAAAAAAATTTAAATTTTTAATGAAAAATATGACTGCGATATTTACATCGTTTATCTCTCATAGTTCAACATTTTATTTGTTAGCAAAGATTATTTAGTGTATGACTTGTCGCTAAATTCATAGTTCAATATATATAAATAATATTTTAATTATTTATAAATTATTAAAAATATTTTTGAGAGAATTCGGGTCGGACCCTGAAAAAAGGAAAGCGAAGACATCACCATCATTCCCCTCGCCACCATGTCCAAACTCCAAAGCAAGAAGAAGACTTGATTAAAGCTATCCAATAAAGGATGAGGACTGAGGAGAAGGAGTCCATTGTTCTTTTATATTAGGGCAAACACCACTAATCTTCTCTCTCTTAATCCTCCGTTCTTCCGCCCTTGAACCTCCCTTGCTTTCCCCTGACTGATCAGTAAAGCCATGCCGCATGGTGGCTATGGCAAGCGCAGAGAGAAGCCCGCTGCTCGCCGTTCGAAGGGTTTGGCCGTGGCGAAGAAGCCTAAATCTGTATCCCTGAAGAACCAAATTCGATCTATTGAGCGAATATTACGCAAGGTAGTCTTCATTTTTACCTTTTCTGTTTTGATGCTGGCAAAAAAAATCGATTTGTTTGTAAGTTTACGGTTAATATCCTAGTCTGTAGAGTTGCTGTACAAATTTGTATATGTTGAAGTTATGGTTTTTTAAAACATAGCGTAGCTGTTGGAAAATTCTGAGGAACGAAGTTTTATCTTGTTAAGTGCCTTGTGATTTTGTAGTTATGTAGTTACAAGTTGATAGTTTGTTGTCTTGTAATTCAAACAAGTTCTACTGTATTCTTATTTAAACCACATGAATTCTATTGTTGGAAAGTCAGCCATTGGATTTCACAGTGAGTTTTACTCTTCAATTGGCACTCTAAGAATTTGGTTTTAATGGAGTTAGAACAGCACGTTTGATTTTTCTAATGTTTTTTCTCTTCATTTGTTGCCTTCTTTCATTATTGGGAGGAAGTTAGGAAGCAACGCTGTTTTAGAGTAATTTCCTTATACTAGATTGTTTGTGTTAACAGAATTTACCACCGGAGGTGAGGGAAGCTCAAGAAAAGAAGTTGGAAGGACTTAAGAAGCAACAGGAAATTCATTCCCGTCTTGCTGTAGAGCGCAAAATATTCTTGCGAGATAGGAAGATAAAATTTTTCGGTATGATTTGGTGATGAGTCCAGTGTTATATGCTTTACGCAATTTCATTGTACTTTCTGGTTTTTCTAATTATTGGTAAGCAATTTTTAGAGCGAAGGAAAATTGAAAGAAGGCTAAGGCGTTTGGAAAAGCTGCAGCGATCTTCATCCAATCAGAAACAAGATTCGGAAATTTCCGAACAACTTTCTAAGTTGAAAGAGGATCTTGAATATGTTCGAGTAAGTTGTTTATGAAGACTAAAAGTTGTTTATAATGGTTTATGTTCTCGTGATAAATGTTCTTGCCATTTTCGGATTGTAGTTTTTTCCCAAGACAGAGAAATATGTTTCTTTGTTTACTGGAGGTGACGAGTCTGAAATAGTGGATCAAAGAAACAGATTACGCAAGCAGATAAAAGTGAATCTAATTGCTGCTGCAGCCAGCGGAAAAGATTTAGAAGGTAGACCCTTGAATTTGATTGTGAAGTTATTGAAATTAAATCTATGTTATTGAGGATTCGAGCTTATACAATATCAGTGATCTTGGAGGTTGTGATATTCCAATTGGACAGCTTATAAGTAGCATTTCAATCTTGCTAACATATAGATTGTTAGTAAGCACTAAATGTAAACGGCCTTGACACAACTCTGTGTAAAATGTTCTTATACCCATTCAGTCGTGGCTTGTTTATAATATAATTTTACTTTATAGTATAATTTTGTAAGTGAGAAGATATTTGTGTGATTATGGGCTTCGATATTCGATTAAGGTAAGAAGCTTTTTGGTTTTATTTGGAATTTGACAGAGACAGGTAGTGAGGATGATGGGCTGCTGGACCTGAGTGATGATGATTTCTTCCTGTCTGGTAGCTCAAGCGACGAAGCGGATGCTGATGATGAATGGACAGATAAAAGTACAAGGTATTCAAGTTTATTCTAAATTATTTGAGTTTAATCTATTTGAACTTCTGGCATATTGAACTTGCATTGGCAATGTCATTTTATGCCGATCGTTCGAGAAATGAGCAAGATTCACCCCTTTTCTTGCAGAGAACAGGCTTCTAGTGCTTCTGGAAAGGCAGCGTCTGGAATGTCCAGTGATGAAAGAAATCAGGTCCTGTTTGTTCTACATAAGTTTATTTATTTTTTGTATTTTCAGTCTAAGAATGTTAGCTAAATTTGTTTTTCCGTCCTATTTGACCAATCTGTTTATGTAGTAGCAGATTTCAGCCAGTCTCTTAATGCCTCCTCCTCGGCCAACCAATTCACGATCAAGTTCAGTTCGTCCTGAATCCATTGCAGGAACTTCATCAGGCAAAAATTCCATCCTGCAGAGAGCAAAAATATCTATGTCTAGCAAAGCATCAAATTTTAGAAGTGGATCATACTCCAATGGCAGCGGATCCTCTAAATCTCGAGCAACTCAGAGCAGCAACGTAAGCTCCAATTCTGATGCCCACAAACCTCGGAGAAAGAGGAGACCAAAAAAGAAAAACCAGAAGGTATATAATTTTTTATACACTTTATATATAATGTTACTGTGCTCCAAGTCCAAAATCTGATCTCTCTCTCTCCTCTCTCTCTCTCACACACAAACACAAACCCAGGTGAATACAAACATCTATTCGAAATCTTGTATATGATATTGAATTTACTGGTGTATTGATTTTTGATCGGCTACTTGTTTTGTTTGATTATGCACAGGCATGAGCAACAATGGCGGTGCCCACACCCTGCGACAGCTCAGATTTGGATTTTTGAGGGTACATTCGCTACACTGTCGACTGCCCTTTTTCATCAGTCGGTTTACTGGTACTGAACCAGTATTTTCTTTCATTGTTTGTCAATGACTCTGGGATTAAATCCAAGTTGTTTCCTTGTTTTGAACTGGGCTCTGCAGCCCTTCTTAGTTGCATGATGAAGATGACAAGACTTCTTTCATCTCTTATGTTAGCTCTGCGCATAAAAGCTTTTTGAGAATAAATACATTGCATTGATCCCCATATTAAAATTTTGTTGTCTCCGGGTGTCTGTGACCAAAATTGATCTCGGAACTGACTGTTTGCGTTCATGTCTGGGTGTTTGCGACCTTGGAACCGAGCCTCTACGTTCTCGGGACTAGGAGTCTGCGTTCACTTTGGAGTGTTGGCGCCTTCGCAGCCAAAATTGGAGAATAATTTTGGTCGCAGGTGCCCGGAGTTGAACTATGGATGCTTAAGAATGGTTAATTTGTTAAAAAATTATAGTTTGAAGAGCAAGTTTCTCACTAATTTGGTAATTTTGATAAGGGTAATTATCAAGTACACCTTCCCCTTAATTTTCCGTCAAATTTCTCCACTACCAGCTCACTCCCGAAGACGTTCTGTGCCGAAGACGAAGCTGCCAAGGCGAAAATCGGCTAGGCGAATGCCGCGAAGACGAACCTTTGCTCCGCGATTCTGAACCTTGCTTGGCGAAGGCGAAAATCCAGTTGGTTTTTGTTCCATTCGGAGCTTTCCCAACGTAAAAGATCAGAGCTTTCTTGATACCAACTTTACGTCCTTCAATAGAGATGAAATCCTTCCAATACCCTGTTCCGGCCACACGATTCAGCCTAATGATCTGCAACCTGAAGTGATGACCGGCCACTTTCCGGCACAAATATTGAACCAGAAGCTTCTCGTCCGTCGGAAAAAAAAAACGGAAACCCGGAGGTAAGCCCATCTAAGCAACTGGGTCAGTCTCCGAAACACCCATTTCCAACCGCAAGAATAAGAATCCGAAGAAAGCAATAAAACCATTTCCACATGATTTAGCGAAAGGCTCTCCCTCTCTCTCTCTCTCTCTCTCTCTCTCTCTCTCTCTCTCTCCTCCTCTCTCCTCTGAAATTCTATCATAATCTAGTAGAACAGTAGGAGCCATTTTCATTCACTTGGGAATATTCTGAAGATGTGATAATGCAGAGTTCTTCTAAGTTAGTCCAGAGAGGCCTGAGTTGCCATGAAAAGAAGTAATTAGATTGGAAGGACATGTGTCGATAGAAGACATCATCTTCTTCGATACCCTAAACTTAAAGGTGAAATTTAATAATTATTATTCTATATAATATTATATTTATTTATTTATGGACAGCACCAGCACAGTCCACAGGCAAGGTTCCCGAAGACCAAGAAAATGGACTCGTCGCTCGGTGAGATTTGTTGAGCAAATCTGATTTGTGTGGGTCAGCTGCTGCATCGTTTACGTCAAATTGGATCTCTTTTTGGTTTTTGCTGCTAAAGTGTTTTCCAAAAGTAGTTTTTAAAAGCAACTTTCACAAACCAAATTCCAACCCTCCTTTCCCAGCTCATTCCTTGCCAATATACCAAAGAAGATGAGCATTCATACATTGATTTATTTACCTAAGATTTGTAACTCTTGTTATTTTGTGTCTTGTCAAAGAAAAAGTAATCTTTTCGCTGTGAAAATCTTATTTCAAGAAATCATTTGTTTAAGCAAAAAGTCAATGTCTGTAGTGGAAAGAAATTGTAATATCGATGTCCTCTCCGAAAAAAAAGTAATCTTTTCACTGTGAAAATTCTATTTTAAGAACTCAAACGTTCTACAGTAGAAAAAAATTGTAATATCAATGTCTTGTTCGAAGAAAAAGTAATCCTTTTGTTGTGAAAATCCTATTTCAATTGTTCGGTGTGACCCAAATTCTATTAGGTCAAATTGACAGGCTCGCATTATAAATCTCATTTAGGATTTTATTTTCTCTATAAATTAATATAACCTAAAATCACAAAACTCACGATTATAATCATCTGCCCATAATTTTTTTTTGAAAATTTTTTTTTTCTTAAATTGGGTGTTTCAGGTCTTTTTTTTTTTTGGTACGAACTTTCGATCTCTAACAGATGTCTTGTAATAAGAAAAGCTTGAACATTTAAGGGGTTGCTGTTGAAAAGTTTGATTTTTTCTGGGTATAATGATGTTCAAAGAAAAGCAATATTTTTATACAACATCAAGATCCAAAAATGTTAAAAGCTGAACAGATTCATCCGTCCAACCTCCTCCACCAAACTGAGTCTAACTTGTCGCTAAGTTTCCTGTAATTTCTGACGAATCGTGGGTTTCATCTGTTGGACAATCTCTCAAGAACTCCAGTTCAAGCCTCCAGCTTCTGAGACCCTTTTCATTATTCTCAACCTCTTGCACGATGACATAAACATTCTGCAAAAAAATTATGGGATAAACTTTAAGATTTTGAAATTGACTGAAATGGAATGACAAGTCTCTAGAGAGAGATAGAGATAGAGATGTAGAGAGAGAGAGGGTGCTTACTCCCATGGAACATCTCCGACCAGCATCCAGTCACCGTCTTTATCCTCGTACGTCGGTGAATGTTTGGATCCTTTGTATCCTTCTCTTTCTGAGTATTCACCTGCAAATATTTCAATCAAAGCCAGAGATTGTTATCTTAATCTAATCACAACAACTACCCAGATCTGCTATTATCGTTCATCAAACGAAAACCGACATGGAGATAGGCATAAATTGTTGTCTTACCGACAGTAATCTTAAACATGTCCTCCAAAGCTTTCAGAAGTTCCGGGTAGCCTTCATTAATACTTAAATCGATCTTTCTCAGATAAGGAGCTCCATCCATGCTTACTTTTACATAAATCCCAGCCTTCTCACTCTCAGCCTCGGATTTCTTCGGCAAAAGGCAGTTTCTCCGGTACGATCGGATCGGAGGCCATCCCACTATTTGTGCCCTGAAAATTCCAATTACATAACACATAGATCAGTATCTCAAACCCAGAAATAAGCTTCAGAGGACGAAGAAGAAGCATCTAAAAGGACGACGTACTTGGATGGAGGGTTAGTCTCGTTGCTGAAGCGTTCATTTTTATCAGAATCTTCGCCTGATCCACATATTTGGCTACTCTCTGATAGAACTCGCTTGTTACTTCGAAAACCAGATGATGATTCTTTGTCCTTTTCGTTTTCATCTCTTCCAGGTAAACCCAATCTCAGTTCTGTTTCCTTCAGGTTAAGTTCGTTCCCATACAACCCCTTTGCATCCATTTTTTCTCCAGATGATAATTCTTCGAAGAACCAAACCAAATCAAACTGAAAGAGAAGAAGACGAGATTCAGAAGACGAAGGTTTTGTTTAGTACAGAAAGCCAAATCAAACTAAAAGAGAAGAAGACGAGACTTAGCCGAAAAAGGCTTTGTTTGGTATATAAAAAGGAAGAAGAAGAAGAGTTTGATATTTGAAGGATTGGAGAGAGTCGCTATCTGAAATCATCCATGAATTAGGAAAGGGGAAGTTGTCGGTAGCCATGGAAAGAGCTGGTTCTGCATTTAGGGGACAAGGGGAAGACAAAGTCAGCCGCTTATCTTGAAGTTTGAAGATTCAGTGTACGGTCGAGATGCGTTTGATTGAAATCGTGATCGTTGGTCTGGAAATCAAACGGTGACCAGAGAGCAGGGGACCATCACCATGTGAAGTGGGACCCAGTCTCGGATGTGTTGGGTAAGAGCCTGGCCGGTCATGTGGTGTGGGCCCTATTCATTAGATGGCAGGTCTCCTAATCAATATTAATGCATTATAAGTAGGTTGACCTTCCTCTGTAACATTTAGTTTAATTCGATATATTTTTAAAAATTATTTATAATTTATCTAAATTATTTTTTAATTAATTAATGACAATTTCAACTTTAAAATTAAAATTGCTAGGCTGCAATTGACTGTTGTGTCTATGTTTTAAATGTGCAGAGCAATTGATAACTTGTCAAACTAATCATTTAATTAGAGTAAATAATAAATTAATCATTAAATAATTTTTATCAATAAATAAAATATTTAATTATAAAAAATAAACAACTTGTTAATCTATTAAAATAATATTATTGTGAAAACGACGTTCATATATTACTTTTTACAATTCTAATTTTACTTTAGCATTATGTTAAAAATGTAATAATTGAAGCAATTTTAACGTAAAGATGATGCCAAGAAGTTTCGGCGTGGTCTTCTCGACGTAAAAACGAATATCATGTTTTCAATTTTTTGGACATCTTCTGGAGATTTACCTGTTGAGTTCTCATTAGTATCTTCTCTTTCCTTTTCCTAGTTCGTCGTCGTTAACCGGTTCTCATCACTAATATCTCATTTTTCGCAGCAGAAAGTAGTCTTTCAGCAGACAGAACGTTGTTTTTCCATTGCAGAACATTATCTTTCAACGGCGGAAAGCAATCGTCATGCCAACGGAAAGTATTATTTTTTTAACGGAAAACGTTCCACAACGGAATGACAATATTTTTTTAACGAAAAACGTAACCTCGATATTTGCTCTGTTCATTTCATATGGTTGAGTGTTTTATTCATTAGCAAAAATTGTTTAATGATTGACTTGATTAATTTAATAATTCAATGGTTGTTTTATTAATTTTTCGATAAACAATTAGTCAAGTCACATACACAATAAAAGAAAGGTTAATTGTCAAGATAATCTTTCAATTATATGTATCACTGAGCCTTAAACTATTTTTGTTAATAAATTAACCCTTATACTAATAATTTATCTAGTTTTAAGTTAATTATTTTGTGCAACAATTACATACGGTCTATGTTTTAAATGTTTTGAGGGCTTAATAACTTGTCAAACTAGGCTTGTTTCTAAACTATACTCTTATTTATTGACGTGTTAAATATTAATCGGTGTAGTTAATGACTAGTTTTAATTTTTTGTAATTTATTACATTAGAAAGTAAAAAATAGAGAATAAATATAGAATTATTCGTATGATAAAAGTTAAAACTTGAAAATTTAAATGGTTTCCATGAAATTTCTTTTTCTTTTTTTTTTAATTCATTCCAAATTATTTAAATTATTTTCATCTTAAGACAAAGAGATTGATTCACGAGTAGAGTTCATGTTATTGAAATTTGAACGAAAATCGAAAAAAATAATAATAATAACAGACATCGAGATTTACTTATAAAATTCTAGGCAGGTAAAAAAGAACTACAAGCAGATGAAAGAAATCACTAGTTAAAATTGGTACAATGAGTTTTGCGACTCAAGCATATATTTACAAAAAAATTAGAAACCCTACTCATACTAAGATTTCTAATGTAAGCCAAAACCGATCTGCCTCAAACAGAATTTGAGTTATACCGAATTTTTAGAAATAAAATTAAAAACAAAACGGGACAAAACATATCGTATTGTACTAGTGGAGATGAATCACCACAAAAACAAAGGACATGGTTCTTAAAAGTGGAGGAATAGAGAGAAAGCAACTTGGAAGAAGAAAGCCAAAACTTGTGGTGTTTAAGGAATGAAGATGAACATCAGAAGTTAATATCTTATCTCTTGTGGTGTCAATCCAGTGAAGATGAACATCAAACTTCTTATATCCAACTTGCTTACATCAATGGAAAACCTCCATCTGTTTTGCATGGTCGATTTTCGAATTTCGAGTAAATACGTCTCATGAGTCATTGTCTGCTTTACTTAGAAGAACAAATGAACGAAGATCAAAGTTTTTAGTACCTTGAATTATTATCTGTTTCACTTACATAAATGATATCGGTTTCATGATTGATCTGAGAATTTCGAATAAATGCGTCTCGTGAGTTATTATATGTTCAGCTAATGCGTATAAATGAACGAAAATCAAAGGATTTAGTATCATGAATATCATCTGTTTCACTTGCACAAATGAAAATTTGTATATGTTTGAACAGTCGATCGCAGACGCACGACCAATTATCTGTGTCACTTACATGAACAAACGAACTTACCTAAACAAACGAACGAAAGATCTAAGAAGATGGAAATGTTGCTAGTGCTGGGTTGATGACAACTCTTGTCACCGTGCATGTGTTTGTATGCCTCCTTCCGCGGTAACATTTAGGTACCCTATACATACCATGTCGAAAAACTTAGTAATTATTATTTTTGTGTTTTTTTTTTTTGTTAATTTAGGTTGTTAATAATAACACAAAAACTAACTTTCAGCGTAAAACTCGAACATTTGTGTTGAAAATATTTTCTTAAAAAGGCTATAAACACGAACATACAAGTCATTATTACGCGTTTGTTGTCGAGAGAGAGAAAAAATGCATCCAATTAAACCCTACTAATATTGTGGTTGGATTGTCATGCTCCTTGCATTAAAATCAAACCAACTCTTTCAATATTTCTTTATTTTTGCAAGCGATTGTTGTGAAGGACCACCTCTCCAAATTATAAATTAAATCTTCAAGTATTTTTTATTTTAATTTAGGGTAATTATCAATTCAGCCCATGAAATTTGAAAGTTCCATCAACTGACATCCTAAACTTAAAATTTTTAAATCTGATATTTCAAAGTTTGTGATGTTATCATCCAATACTTTTACCGTTGTCAATTCATTAAAATAGGGCGTGGGATGCACGTGGAGTTGGAGACAAGCTTTGGTGACGATCAATATCAAATTTTAGTCATTGTCGATACATATGGGAACTCTGAAATTGAGTCTCAAGCTGAGGAGTCGTTCATAGCAACTGGTGTTTCTGAGGCAGAAAATGATCTTGAAACTAAGGAAAACGATGAAAGAACTTGAAGAGTGAAGAGTGATTTTGTTTTCCAGCTCCACGTGCATTCCACGCTCCTATTTTAACAAATTGATAACGGTGAAGGTATTAGATGATAACATCTCAAACTTTGATGCGTCAGACTTAAAATTTTAAATTTAGAGTATCAGTTAAAAAGACTTTAGAACTTTAGGGATTCAATTGATAATTACCTTTTAATTTATAATAACTAATCTTGTTAACCAACTAATTAATTATAATTATAATATGAAAGTGGGTCCCAACCCAGTGGTAAAAGCGCGTGGGGCCCATTTACAATCAACTCCCCCGCCCGACAGGAGGATTCCAAATGGTAGGGCGTGTGGTGTCTCTGATCTGGGAGATTAGCAGGTGGGTCCCACACCATCGCTCGAGCCACAGGAGAGCCTTAATTGGGCCCCTCCCCAATTATGGGCTGGGTTGGAATATTGAGGGTCCGACCCGACCCAAGCACACGTTGAAGTTTCTTAAACCAAGCGTTGCTTGGCGGAGGGAGGACCATTCCTCGACATCATTCATTCGGACTCCCAGGCCGACATTATCTCTTCACTGTTCCTGATTTCTATCTTCCTACGACGACCCAACAGATATTATCTTCTTTGACAATTGTAACGTGCATGAATGAGAGAGAGAGAGAGAAAGAGAGAGAGAGGCAGAGAGAGAGAGAGAGAGAGAGAGAGAGAGAAGTGTTGTGTTTGGGCTTAGCTAGGGTGAGACTATGCCTGAGTTTGGGTGTGGCACAAGCTAGAATGTTTGAAATAATAACAGGTCTAATAAGGTACAACTCCATTTTAGAGCAGGCGTCGACCTTATTTTAAATGATGGGGTTGGCCTGCAGACCTAAGATCAGCCATGGTAGAGCTGGGACTGTGCGCCGGTAAAACAGCACGACAGCTCAGTAATATATCACAGTTCATCGACACCAGACAAACCATTCATTATAGAGGAAATCCCACAGCATCAAGGAATTGACCAATTCAACTGGTTAATGATGGGATCTCAACTGCGAATAAGACGCTCTTGCAAAGCTCTGGAAAAGACCCATTCCAGACCAGATTGCATGATCTTCGAATCGAGTATCGAATTTGAAGATCATGGATTGATTTGTTTGTTCAAGTAAATAGAACAAATATATATTATTGGAAGTGGAAGAGGGTATATTAGATAGGTCCATTCTGGTACCACATTGTCCCAAGTTCAACCAGCAGTTGGAATATTATTACTTTGCATTAAGATTCTCGTATATTTGAAGGGCCCCCGCGCATAAACCTAGAGACGTGGACAGATTTTGTTTACATTTAAACACTTTATTTTATTATTATTTTTAAAAAAAATTTATTTATTTGGGAGTCACTTTCTTTCACTAGGATAAGGAGATGGGCAGGAAGAAATCAAAGAGAAATAAAAAAGGTTATTGTATTCTTACTTGACATTGACTCGTACAAATCTCTAAAAGTGTTCTTTTGGTACCCCTTTTTATGTTGTGGGCATAGAAGAAATAAAATAACACCTTAGGAGTTTTGTGCATTAGAACATTTGCACAAGTTTTTGGTCAAAAAAATCGAGAAGATGCTCCCGTAATTGTCGTTTCAATTTGATAACTGGACTTGAAAACTTGTCTAAATATAAACTGATAATTAAGTGTAAGATTAACGAGTAAATCATTGGATGGAGAATAAGGGAAGCCATTGAAAAAATGCGCCTATGATTGTTCTTTTAATTCAATAACTAAACGCAAAAACACGTTCGGATATAACCTGATAATTTAGCCTAAGATTAAAGTGTAAATCATCGGATGGAGATTAAGGGGAAGTCATGTTACATGAAAGGAGAATGAAATAGTGGGTGGATTGGGGGAGATGGCTAGAAATGAATGGTTTTCTTTGGGATTTGACAAGTCTTTTAGTCTCCCTCCCCCTCCTTTTTTTAAGTCTTGTGATGGGATCAAGCATGTTTTTTTGAAACATCTTTCTTTGGGTCTTTTAGGGATTGGTCAATTCTCCCACAATCTCAATCTTATCAATACAATATTATCTATTTGGATTTTAGTTTTATTCTAAATAGTGTTGTTTTAGGTTAAGAAAAAAACTCTTATTATAAATCAATTGTCTTAATGTGGCAGTCCGCCCTGTGAAAGTTAGGAAAGATTCAAGTGTGTATCCGGCTCATATTAGGAGGGGTACAATTTCACATCGCTTGAGAGAATAGAAAATACATAATTTATAAGTAGGGTTCCTCTCCCAACTTAGTACAACAGGTTTTTGGCTAACCCCAAGATTAAACTTTGTGAGATTCGACCCAAAGCGGACAATATTGTACTGGGAGGACCAAAAGGCGTTACACTTAATCTCTTATCAGCAATACGATATTGTGCAACAATCATGAAATAATTGAGCTCTAACAAATACATGATTTTGGGTCATCTTTATCTTTACAAGGTGGTCTGATATGTTCATATTTAATGGAAGAACAAGAATAAAAATAAGGAATTACTAATCTAAGTATGGATGACGTTAAATGCATCGTATTAAGGATGATTTTTCAAGGTGATTATGTCGGTCATGCTTAATAATTTCGTGACAAAAGATCAACGTTGAGGATTTATCCAAGTGTCAAATGTTTGAGGCATTAGGAATGCGAGTACATGATAAGACGTGCACATGCGGGTGTAGGATGACTTGGAGGGAAGAGTTATATTATTGATAAATAATGTCATTGATTAGACTATGGCCCAAGCATCATAAATAATGGAAGGAAGAAGACGAAGAGGAAGAAGAAGAAGACAGGACGAAAGTGGAAGAAGAATACAGAAAGCTCCATTGCCAAGACGAGGAGAGAGTTGCAGAAAAGGTTTGGAAGAAAGTCATTAGACGAAGCTTTCGCTCTCGGGTATCTGTCGCTTTTGATAAAATTTAGCGGAAAATGGCCAAAACGCTCAGAGCAGAGCGCCATGATTTCAGCTTCGATTTCAAAGAAACTGAGCTTTGTCTTGCACTTCCTGGTGGAATCAAGGGAGAATCTGAAGCTCAGAGAGCCACCGGAAAAAGAGGATTCGAGGAAACCATTGATCTGAAACTCAACATCCAGTTTAAAGAAGGTGAAGCTGTGGATCTCAACGAGAAAACCGACGAAAATGGGTCGAAGGAGAATAACAACGCCAAGCCCCCAGCAAAGTAATATTCCCTTTCTTTTTCATTAGTTTTCTCAAAAGATTCAGCCATTTAGGGAGCCTGACTTGCTTTTCTCGTTCCTGGTTCTGTAAATTAGGGCACAAGTGGTGGGATGGCCGCCGGTGAGATCGTACAGGAAGAATTCAATGATTCAGAAGCAGAGTGAAGAGAGTGGTGAGAAGGGAAGCAAAAACAGTAACTCAAGTGCAGCAATGGTGAAGGTTTGCATGGATGGGGCTCCATATCTTCGTAAAGTGGACTTAAAGATGTACAAGAGTTACCAAGATCTCTCTGATGCATTGGCCAAGATGTTTAGCTCCTTCACCATGGGTATCCATCAAAACTCTTCATCTTCTTCATTTTTTACTTCCATATTATACAAGTGGTTAGCCAGTATTAAAGGGACATGAATCGTAGATCTTGATGGCATCATACATATCTAGGCTAAGAGCTTAGCTAATCCTAACTATTGTGACACACTCTTGGTGTAAAACAATGTGGTTTGATATATTGGTAGTAAAATATATGTTAATATATTGTAATTTTGTCTTCTAAAGGTGACTATGGGACCCAAGGGATGATAGATTTCATGAATGAGAGGAAATTGATGGATCTTCTCAACAGCTCTGAGTATGTGCCAACTTATGAGGATAAGGATGGTGATTGGATGCTCGTGGGCGATGTTCCCTGGCAGTAAGTTCCCTGCCTTTAGTAAACAAATCATGTTAAAGCTTATCGTTAATCTTTCAAACTTGTTTTGGTATACAGAATGTTTGTTGACTCATGCAAGCGTTTGAGAATCATGAAAGGATCTGAAGCCATTGGACTCGGTATGTTACTCCTTGTGTAGAATCTCCAAGTCTTCCTAATACAATATTGTATGCTTTTGGCCGAAACTCGTAAAGTTATGTTCTTGGGGTTAGCCCAAAACACGTTGTATTAGGTTGAGAGGAGAATTATAGTTTAAATCATTCAATTTTCACTCTTCCAAGCGATTTGAGATTGTGTACCCGTATTGGTAAGGGTTGTACCCTCACAATCAACACTATCTTGGGTCCTCTTTGCCTTCATAAGGCGGATTCCTTAACAAGGCGGACTGCCTTGGGAGCAAGACGTACTCGTCGGCCACATTTCTGGTTGAGGCTTGGCTGTGATATTATCTGTAGAATTTTAGTTCGCCTAGTACAATATAACGCGTTTTGAGCTAATCTCAAAAACAAAATCTTGCGAGATTTGACTCAAAGCGGGCAACATTGTATTGGGAGGACCGATTGAATTCTTGTATTTTTGTATAAACTATCGCTCGCCTAGAAAAAATAACTGATTGATCTTCATTTTTTCCAACTTTCAGCCCCAAGGGCCATGGAAAAATGCAAAAGCAGGAGCTGAAGGAGTAATAAAATGGCTAATCTTGAAGTCGGAGAAGATGATAAGGTCATCTGGAATCAGATTGATGGAGCATTGCTTTCTTTGATTGCGTCTGTAATATTGAATGAACAGTAAGTCTGTAGATTATAATTACATATTAAGTAGGTTTGGGTTATTTTGTAGTAGGGACACCAACAAATAAACAATCTCCCCTATTGAATGGTTTGTTCCTTTGATCGCTGCTTGTTCTCTGCTTGGTTGTCCCTGTCAGTGTAGTAATGGTGGTTGTGTGTTTTATAATTCCATCAAATATTATTGGCTAATCCTACGATTATGGCTGGAATTAAGATTCCCATGAGAACCCAGATCCTGTTTTTCTTTGTTAATATGTTTTTGGGTCAGTGCATTGATTGAGTTTCCGATGATTTTCCGGTGGGAGAGGAAACAAGACCACGTGGGTGTTTCAGCGTTGGTTTGTATGGATATTAAGGTTATGGGCCCCGCCGGCGCCGGTGTGTACTAAAAAGCTCGTTGAAAATTAGTCAACCTTTGACTGGTTCTCAACCTTTGTCCGATTGTGGAGTTATGTGAAGTGGGGAGGTTTCTTTTAACAAAATGCTTTCTCTTGATGTTTTCAATTCGAAAATTTGCAGGGAAATATGGTTTTTGAAAGATGCTTTCAAGAACAAGAATTTTTTGGTGTTTTTTTACAAGAACATATACGTATATGTACAGACCTACGTATATATACATACTTACTTACTTACTTACTTGTATATCATGTTTTACATACATTCAAGAGTTGTAACTTGACTTCTGACCATTTCCGGCGACTTTTAAATCGATTTGGAACTTCATCAATTTCCTCTTTAGCTCAAAATTAGGTCAAAAGTTGCTAAATGGGGTAGAAATTGGGTTAAAACGAACTGGATTTAATAAGTAAATTAACAGCAACGTTGAAATTGTTGATAACTAAAATATGGAGGCTTTGTTTATTAAAAAAAAAAAAGTTCAAAATCTGCGTTGTAAATGACATTGAACGAGAGCAATTTAATTTCACTCGACGAGATCGGATTTCACGACCAATCTCAAAAACTAATCGATCAAGCAAACTAGACGAAGAAAATGAAACTTAGAGTTGTAGAAAGAAGTTCCCTCCATTGGGTTTCCAAGCTCAAGAAAGTAAAATATGAATGACAAGCAAAGAAAGTTGACCTTCTGCTACGAATCTATGATGAAGATAAGCTGATAATACTGGCCAATTCCATGAACTTTGACAGAACATTCATGCATAACAAGTCCTGATCATGGGTTTTATCAATAATGTTCTTCGAAGTTAGCATCAAGAAAAGAAAATCACAGTAGGAAAAGCAGTGGAAATACTTCTATTTGATAACCTTTGAGTGTTCTTGGCAATGGAAGTGATAATAGCTTTATATTCCTACGTGGTGAAGAACAAAAAGCAGGATTGCAGAACGAAATCAAATGAATTTGTGTGTGAAAGATTTCCCAAGGAATTATATTCGAAGATCCTTGCATTATGCAACAAAAAGTAAGTTCGAGCTTGATTTACTCTCGGACTTCTTAATTTTAGGATCAGAAGGATGAAATACAAGTTAATGCTGGAGAAGAAGATGGCTGAAAATTTCCAGTTTTTTCAGTCTACTCTTCTGCAATTAAACTAGACCGTATCCGTAAAACCATAAGAAATTTAAAAGTTCCATTAAAAACAATTAACATGAAGAAAGGGGGAAAGTAACCTAATTGGATTACCGTGATATCTTGTTGAACACAAACTCAAAAATCGCTGTAGGCCCCTCTCGGACTGTCTGAAAGCAAATCTCCATAAGGTGACTGGTAATCCTCCCCAACAAGATCCTCAGTTCCTCTCAAAACAGCGTGCAAGCAAACCACCACAGCTCCAATCGCGAGCGAAACGACGACATTGACCCAAACCCTAGCCCAAATCAAGGCCACAATTGTGACGGAGCCGAGAACTATCACCATGACCAAGTCATCGACGACCACCCCGAAAACCCTAATCGGTTCGTCGAGAGAGAAAAAGAGGAAATACCACGCGACAAAAACGACCAGGAAGACGATGATGGAGAAGGGATGGTAGACGATGCTAACAAATAGGATGATCAATAAGACAAGAGTGTAGTTGAAGAGGAACCTGGTCAAATTCTGAGCAATACGAGTAGTTGCGTCCGAAGACGAAGAGGGGAGACTGATTGCAAAAATATCAAGGAATTCTCGCCACGGTCGGCGAGCTCCGATAGCCAACTGACCCGCTTCCTTGAACTGGGAAACAAATCCGCCTGTTGACATCGTTCAAGAAATCGCCAAGCTCCTTTATATAATCTCAAAGAATGAAAAGCAAATCAGAAGAAGGCAATAAAATGGCGGATATCTTCCTATTTCAGAGAGTTTGTTGATTCAGAGCTCTGGTCAAAAGGAAAGATGAAGGGCGTCAACTCGATGCATTTCCCAAAACTCACTTCGCCTTGGTTCCATCGACTCGGCCACCGTAGTGAACCAGGCCCGGTCTAGACCTCATGCCTAAGCCGACCACATAAAATATGATGGGCGGCCCATTGGACCAAGTATGTGAACCGGCTTTTGATGGTTTTTCTTTTGATTTCCCAAATTAAAAGCCCATGAGCTGCCAAGTCAAAATTTAAATTGTTGATATTCTTTGGAGGTCAATGAAAGACAGTTTTGGAAAGTCATTCCATTGCTCTTGAACTTCTACCTATGTTTAACCTTGAATAACGTCATGATATTTTTTTAGACTTGATAAATAATAGGATGGTTCAATTCTACATCCAAAATATTGTTATTGAATAAAAATTCCAAAATCTAGATGGGCTCATCATAACATAACATAACATAACATAACATAACATGTTTGGTCGAAAGAATAATTAAGGATTTGTGTCTTTTCCTTCTATTGTTGTTCATTCTCGTCTCTCTCTCTCTCTCTCTCTAGGAAGTGCTGACTCCTGGTCAAAAGATAACAACATAAGTTATAAATGGGATAGGTACCATATTCTTCTGAAGGAGGGAGAGAGGATGCTTCCTGGCTTCTCCCAACAGAAATGGCAGAAGAAAAGTAGACGTTGACTTGGATCAAGATCAGACAGAAAACCGAGGAAGAGTGGGTCCTATTTCATATACTACTTGTTTTTCTTGGGTCGATTACGGGGAAGCATAAGCTCTTTGACCCTGAAACAATCATAAAAAACATTTACGATCACGTGGTAAATGTGCTTCAATTCGCCTTCCATTTAGCAGAGACGATATAAAGCGACCGTGGAGGTAACCGATGAGTCTAGAACTTTGAAATTCCCAAGAAAAGTTGCTGAGTTTGAGGAAAAAACAGCCATGGACGAGGACTACTACCCAGTTGCTGGGTTTGTGGAAAAAACAGCCATGGGCATGGACTACTACCCATTTGAGCTGCAGGGGGAAATCTCCTGGTCGGAAAAACAGACTCTAGTCAATCGGAGCTCTTTCGCTCCATTTTCGAGCATACCCAGAAGAAATTTTGTGGGAAACAATCACCAAAACTTGAACAAGAGGATGATAGAGTTCTCGAAGAGGCAATGGACGTGGAAGCCGACGATTGACTTAGACAGAGAAAGGAGTAACCGGCATATGATGAATGAGAGAATGAGGAGAGAGAATCAGAAGCAGAGATATATGGCGCTACACTCTGTGCTTCCCAGTGGAACCAAAGTGTGTTTAATTTTGATGGGTATTGATTAAGAAAATAATCTCCAGACTGATTTTTTGAATTTTTCTTTATGTGATTGATTTGCAGAGTGATAAGCAGTCGATCGTTCAAATGGCCAGCCAGAGGATCAGGGAGCTTCAGACAGAGGAGGAGGAATTGAGGAGGAAAAACATGGAGTTACAGGGGAAATTGGAAGCAGAAATGGAGGAGAAAACAGGGGAGGCTAAGATTAGAGTGAAAGTGGAGAATCCTACTTCAGGGGTTGATTCGTTATTGTCTCTACTTCAATACTTGAAAAGCTTGGGAATAAAAATCAGCGCTTTGCAATCAGAGCTCTCTGCTCAGGGATTTTCAGCACTAGTTGTAACTCAAACCCAGGTCTCTCTCTCTCTCTCTCTCTCTCTCTCTCTCTCCTTCTCTCTCTAGAAAGTAAAACTGAGCTAACGTGTGTTTTGCATCATTGGAAGATGGGCGATGAACCGAACGTGGAAAAACTAAAGCAGCTCCAAGAAGTTGAGAAGAAACTTCAGTATCATTTCCGATGAATGAAGAGAAGGTGGCTGTGGGCCATAGTTGGAAGAATCTTACCCATATTTCAACAAAACTTAGATAGCTCTGTAACATCTTCCTTCTCGATTCTTTTTTTTGTATCTGTCGCTAATAATTGCTTTGCAAATCTAGACGTACAGTTCTCAATGGCTCATAAAAATTTATGTTGAGAATCGAATGCGAAACGGAAAAAGAAAATTATGAAAGTAGAGACACTAAGATTTACGTGAAAAATTCTTACAAGGAAAAACTACGTGCAGAGGAAAAAATTCAGTAATAGAAAATCAAAGTACAATCAGTTTTGCGACTCAATCATTAATATATAGAGAAAATAAATAACCCTAATATTGGATATGGGTCTGACCCGACCTAACTAGAATTCGGGTCATTCTGAACTCTAACAATCTCTACCTTGACACGAATTCCACATGAGAGATCCAATGCTGGTTTCTTGGCTCACCCCAAAACGAATCAAGAATACTGAACTTTGACAATCTTCATCTTCAGAGAAATTTCAATATAAGGCGAACGATCTGCAAAGTTCTAACAAAAAATAACCTCCTCTTCCACAAAGGCCCTGCTGGGCCAACTCAACATCTAGTACTGATCAAGTTTAAGCCTCGCTTAAACTTGAGAGACACGCTCGGAGAGAAATCACATCTCCTTCATGGTACCACCGAATTATCATATGTGAATATGTTGAAGACTCCTCACTGGAATCTATATCGTCGAACACACTCAATGCGTAACCCACTGTAGAAGTTTCACCATATCACCGTGGAGCTTTACCCTTTCTCTTGGTTTTGCCTTTAACGATACCACTCTAATGTGAAACTAAAACTTGTGACGATGTGGTGATCGGATCACCCTGAACATATGTAATAGGCTGACGTATCGACTCTGATGTGGATTCAGAACCCAACTTGAACTTCACCTGAGAACCTGACATTTCCTGAGTCTTCTCCGAAAAACCTTTAGAAGGTGAATTCACAAACTTTGCAGCCTTATTACTCGTCACTGTAGAACTCTGTAACACACACAAATTTGTAGAGCTTATATGTCCCTTTAACTTGACGAGAGCACCCCTACTGATCTTTATACCTCCACCTACAGCGCTGTACTTGTACCCTTTCGAATCCAGAGTACTCAACGAGATCAGATTCTTCTTTAACTCGGTAGCATGTCGCACATTACCCAGTGTCCTTACAACTCCATCAAACATTCTGATTCTGACGGTACCAATACCAACTATTTTGCAAGGTGTGTTATTACTCATTAACACAACACCTCCTGGAACAGTCTCATATGTCGTAAACCAATCTCGATTGTAGCACATATGAAATGAATACGTTGAATCTAGAATCCAATCATTGTTTGGCTTTAAGTTTCCCGTTGACACTATTAGAAGATCTCAATCACTATAATCTTCTTCTGCGACAACTACTTCACCGGACGTCATCGGTTGTTTTCCCTTCTCTGTAGCTCTATTTATTTCATTATGCAATTTACGGCACTCGGCTTTGATGTGCCTCCTTCTCTGATAGAAGTAACAGGTTCTATCTCGGTACCTTGACTTTGACGGACCCTTCAAATTCTGAACATTAACACTGCCTTTGTTGTTTGACTCTCTTGTTCTACCCCGAACGACGAGTCCCTCATCTAGAAACTCGGATCCAACAACAAGCTGCTTCATCTTTTCCTTTGATAACAAAGAATTATAAACATCTTAAAGAATTAGACTTTCTCTACTGTATAAAATCGTATCTCTAAAAGTACCATATGAAGCTGGCAACAAGCATAGTAGAATTAACCCCAAATCCTTCTCATCGTACTTGCATCCCATAATCATCTCCAAATCTGAAATTAACTCTTTGAATGCAGCCAAGTGCTCTGTAATAGAGGCTCCTTCCAATAACTAATTAGAATAAAGTCGTTGCTTCAAATGCAACTTGCTAGTTAGAGTTTTCTTCATACACAACTGCTCTAATATGAACCATAACTTAGTGGCAGATTTCTAGTTCAAAACATCCTGCAAAATCTAATTTGACAAATGCAGACATATCCAAAATAGGGCTTTTCGATCCTTTCAAATTTTCTCATATTCACTCAATGAAGTGGGCATTTTATTTAGCCTAAATAATGCGTCTTCTAAATCCATCTGTGCGGGTACATCTCACATTTTCACTTGCCATAACTGAAATCTCATATTCTAATCCAACAACGGAATATCGAATTTCAACAAACCCATTTCCCCTAAAACTTTCAGAAATTACTCAAAAATATATGAGCTCAAAATATCCGTCTCCAAAAAATTTTGATCCCAAATAATTTCAATATACCAACCAAAATTCTCAATCGCCAAAATTTAGAATTTTCAGAACCAATTAATACAATAAAATTCAGAAAAATATTCCAGAAAAATTCACGCACGGTGAAGTTGAAATTTTTAACCCAAAAATTCTTCAAAGTTGTTTCTTTATTCTCATCAGTCGGAGATTGGCTGAGCAGTGTCAGGTGGTAGACAGAACACAACGGCATGACTCCCTTCCTGGACGACGGCTTCTCTATATGCGAATGATTAGCACTGTGCGAAGGTGGTTGCTTCTTCCCGACAGCGACAGATGGCGGCTTGCAGGGAGCCTTCTCTTCGGCAGTGGCAGTGCACAGGCAGACAAAGTTGGACTCTCTGTTTTGGATCGACCTACGACCTACGACCGACGACCGACGACCGACAAGATAGATTCTTCCTCTTCTCAGCGACAGACGCAGAGGATGGCTCTTCTTCGATTGACGAATTTACCGTAGCGCGATGGCAACTTCTTTGTTTGCAGAGAGGCGATGCAAAAAGAAGGAAAAAATAAAATTTTTCCTCCAACTTTTTTTGTTTTAATTTCTTTTTCCACTAAATTACAAATTTTCACAAAAATTGTAAACCCTAATTTCGTTCGATCCAAGTACGAAAAACTCTAACTTTGCTCTGATACCAATTGTTGAAAAATTGATATAGAGAATCTCGACCAGCCTATGATACAAATTGTTGAGAATCGAATGCGAAACAGAAAAAAAAACTATGGAAATAGGGACACAAAATTACGTGAAAAACCCTTACAGGAAAAAACCATGGGTAGAGAAGAAAATTTACTAATAAAAAATCAAGGTACAATGAATTTTATGATTCAAACATCAATATATAGAGAAAATAAATAAGTCTAATATTAAATATGAACCCGACCCGACCCAACTAAAATTCGGGTCACTCCGAACTCTAACAATTTGTGTTAAACCAAATATAGAGAAATACAGTTGATAAAAAGGTAAAAATTCCATTAAAAATAAAGCTTAAGGAACATACCATCTGCAGTTTAGATGACAACTGTTTTGTAAGACTAAAATGAGGTCTGCAACATCAAAAATTCAGAAAACAAGAGCATAGAAGGAACAAGAAACTCTGACATGGAAATTTGACCATCTAGGCTTGTGTTGATACTTCTTCACTTGAGGGGGATGAACCTTGATGAGTGGGTAGCACCAATACCTGGCCTACCGTGCTTAACCGGCTTGTATGAAATTGAAAATTCTGCAAGGTAATGGCCAATCATCTCTGGTTTGATTTCAACCTGATTGAAGGTCTTTCCATTGTAAACTCCAATGATACTTCCAATCATTTCAGGCACTATGATCATATTTCGAAGGTGAGTTCGTACTGGTTCTGGCTTCTCACCGGGAGGGGCTTCTCTTTTCTAATTTAGACCAGAAAAGAAATTGTTGTCAATGAAAAAACACCCCATAAATGGGAGGGAAGTTCCCTTGGAACTTTACTTTCCATTGATAGAAGCATTCGCTTCACATTAACGAAGGAATAACAAATATGTATGTCTAAGTGTAGATGCAACCTAATCTTTCAATCGCTTCACATAATTTGTTCCTAAACAGACAAAAGAAAGAAAATGATGAAAACAATGCTGTTGTGCCATGCAGATAAATTGTTTATCAGTAAAACCAGACAATTATATAGCATTAGATGCCAATAAAATGGACGTTAAACAGTCATCAACAGATCTTGCATGTCTCAGAATCACAAAGTTCATATACTAGATTTAACAGCACATTTGCATATGAAATTACAGGATCAAAAATACCCTTTTCTTAAGGGTGATCAAGTTCGAAGGAAACTCTTGCAAAATAGTAATAGACAGTTTATGTTCGAAAAACAAATCTATTGCGTCCTTGTTGGCAATGCTCCCATGTCCTCCATAATAACACATCTAAGCACGATAAAATTCTATTCATTCCACAAGGTAAGCCATAAACATGAATCAATCAACTTTATAATACAGCTAATATCAATATTCACCAACATATGAATAAACACTCACTTTACAAAACAGCCAATAAAGCAATTCACCAATGCATATACTTATTTCTTTGAAAAACAAATTTTCAGTTAAACTAGGATAATTGGCATAGCACAGATTTGAAAAACCAGCGAACTGACAAAATTTAATTATATTCACTAAAGAAAGTACCACGTTTGAGCATGCTTACCGCCTTACGCAGTTTCTTGATAAGGGCCATTGGCTTTCTCTTCAGACCCCTCTGAAACCTATGTCACGAAAACAATAAACTTAAATCAGGCGAAGGGAAATAATAGAAATAACCATACCATAGCCAATAATTTATTCTCCATACCTTCTGCGAGCTCGAGCGGTAAAGAGCTTGACGAGCTCATCAGTGGACATGTCAAGTAAAGCATCCAAATCAACGCCACGGAAGCTGAACTTCTTAAATGTTCTCTTTTTCGGCTGTCCAGGAGCAGCCACATCGGTCTCAATATCCGCCTGAGAAACAGAACGTAGTTAAGAATAAGGAAGAAAACTAAAGAGAATTAATGTCGAGCTCACCATGGCTGTAGCTTTGGTTGTAGAAGAACGAGCAGAACGGATCCTGATCTACGGCTGCTAGGGTTTTCTGAGGCTTTTGGTTTATGTAGCTGATATTGGATGAGATGTTAAATATTGCAGAAAAGTCCTTTAAGTTATAAAGATTCACTATTGTTGCCGCTATGTAGTGGGCCAGAGAAAACAACAAAGCCCATACATTAGAAGATCAGCAAGGCCC
Source organism: Begonia loranthoides (assembly GCA_022433065.1). NCBI lineage: Eukaryota > Viridiplantae > Streptophyta > Magnoliopsida > Cucurbitales > Begoniaceae > Begonia > Begonia loranthoides. Next base: position 3,024,752 of record CM039474.1, read on the forward strand.
AATAGCCCAATTAAAATTAAATTATTTTAATTTTATATTATTTTTCTTAAACCAATTTTTACCACAATCCGCAACGAATTCATGTAGCCATAATTGACCGTCGATAATACTTTAATCGCACGGTTCACAGTTAGAAAGAAACGATCCATGTGTCAGGCTTTGGACCAATAAGATCACACCTTGCTGCGTTAAGAACTCTTTAAATTCTCTCGTCGTCCCTCTTTCCCTCCACATTCACCGAGTTCAATTCCGAAACCATGAATTCCGTTAAAAAAGGATCTAGCGCCGGCGGTGCTGCGGCGAAGGGAAAGGCCAAAACGACAAAGAACGCAACGTCGGTTCTGAAAAAAGTTAAGGCTCATCCCCCGTACGTTAAGGTAATCATTCATTAACTGCCATTTTGTCTGAGAATGTGTGATTGTACTCATCTTTGTGATTTGGTTCTGTAAACCCTAGATGATTGAAGATGCTATAATGACGCTTAAGGAAAGGACTGGTTCTAGCCTGTACGCGATCGCCAAGGTCATGGAAGAAAAGCAGAAGCCTCATCTTCCCCCGAATTTCAAGAAAATTTTGCTTCTTCAGTTGAAGAAACTCGTCGCTGCCGGAAAGTTAGTGAAGGTGAAGAACTCTTTTAAACTTCCGTCTAGGTCTACTGTTACCAATGGAGTCAGCAAGCCTAGAAAACCCAAGGCTAATGTTCCGTCTAGGTCTACTGTTTCTGTTAAGCCGAAAAGTAATTCCGTGAGGTCGAATGTTGTGGCAAAGTCAAAGGCGTCGGGGACGGAGACAAAGGTGAAATCAAAGCAAGCGAAAATTGCAAAGAGTTTGGCCGTCAAAGCACCGGCGAAGAAGATGAAGAAGGTTCCGACCAAGACAGTGAAAAAGCCAAAGAGCATTAAGACTCCAGTGAAGAAAGCGCCTGTGAAGAAGTAGTGATGTTTGCATTGGTAAATATTTTACTGTAGTTTGCGTTTGTAAATCCTTGTGTTAGTATTTGGTTTGAATTCATCCTTAGTTTTCTTCTACACAGATTGTCAAATCGCCATTTCTTATTGTTGAGAATCGAACGCGAAACGGAAAAAGAAAAACTGCGGAAACAGGGACACCAAGATTTACGTGGAAAACCCTAACGGGAAAAAACCACGGGCAGAGGAGAAATCACTAAGAATGAAATCAAGGTACAATGAGTTTTGCGACTCAAGCATCAATATATAGAGAAACTAAATAACCCTAATATTGGATATGGGCCCGACCCGACCCAACTAGAATTCGGGTCACATCCGAACTCTAACAATCTCCACCTTGACACGAATTCCACCTGAGAGATCCAATGCAGGCTTCACGGCCCACCCCAAAACGAATCCAGAACACTGAACTCTGACAATCTCCACCTTTAAAGAAATTCCAATGTAAGGCGAACTGCAAAACTCCAACGAAAAATAACCTCCTCTTCCACAAAGGCCCCTGTTGGGCCAACTCAATATCTGGTACGGATCAAGTTTAAGTCCCGCTTAAACTTGAGAGACACACTCGGAGAGAAATCACATCTGCTCCATTGTACCACCGAATTATCAGAGATGTCGCAACGAACTGCATGTGAATGTGCTGAATCTATACTCTCGAACACACTCAATGCGTAACCCACCGTAGATGTTTCACTATATCGCCGTGGAACTTTACCCTTTCCCTTGGTTCTGCTTTTGACGATACCTCTCTGACGTGAAACTGTAACTGAAATTGGTGACGATGTGGTGACTACATCACGCTGAACATCTGTAATAGGCTGACATATTGATTCTGATGATTCAGAATCCAACTTGAACTTCACCTGAGAACCTGACTTCCTCTGAGTCTTCTCCAACAAACCTTTTGAAGGTGAATTCACAAACTTTCCAGCCTGATTACCCATCACCGTAGAACCCTGTAACACGTATAAATTTGCAGAGCTTCTGTGTCCCTTTAACTTGACGAGAGCACCCCTACTGATCTTTATACCTCCACCTACAGCGCTGTACTTGTACCCTTTCGAATCCAGAGTACTCAACGAGATCAGATTCTTCTTTAACTCGGGAACATGTCGCACGCTACCCAGTGTCCTCACAACTCCATCAAACATTCTGATTCTGATGGTACCAATACCAGCTATCTTGCAAGGTGTGTTATTGCCCATTAACACATCACCTCCTGAAACGGTTTCATATGTCGTAAACCAATCCCGATTGTAGCACATATGAAACGAACACGCTGAATCCAGAATCCACTCCTTGTTTGGCTCTGAGTTTCCCTCTGACACTATTAGAAGATCTCCATCACTATAGTCTTCTTCTTGTGCGACAACTACTGCACCGGACGTCATCGGTTGTTTTCCCTTCTCAGCTCTCTTTAACTCATTCTGCAATTTACGGCACTCGGCTTTGATGTGCCCCCTTCCATGACAGAAGTAACAGGTTCTATCTCGGTTCCTTGACTTTGATCGGCCCTTCGAACTTTGAACATTATCACTGCCTTTGTTGTTTGAATCTCTTGTTCTACCCCGAACGACGAATCCCTCACCTCGAGATTCGGATTCCTTAACAAGCTGCTTCATCTTTTCCTTTGACAACAAAGAACCATAAACCTCTTCCAGAGTTAGACTGTCCCTACTGTACAAAATCGTATCTCTGAAAGAACCATATGAAGCAGGCAACGAGCATAACAGAATCAACCCCAAATCCTCCTCATCGTACTTGCATCCCATAGTCTCCAAATCTGAAACTAACTCCTTGAATGCAGCCAAGTGCTCTGTAATAGAGGCTCCTTCCAATAACTGATGAGAATATAACCGCTGCTTCAAATGCAGCTTACTCGTCAGGGTTTTCTTCATACATAACTGCTCCAATCTGAACCATAAATCAGCGGCAGACTTCTCGTTCAAAACATCCTGCAAAATCTGATTTGATAAATGCATACGTATCAATGATAGGGCTTTCCGATCCTTTCGAAGTTTCTCCTCTTCACTCCATAACGTGGGCATTTTATCAAGCCCTAATAATGCGTCGTCTAAATCCATCTGTGCGAGCACATCTCGCATCTTCACCTGCCATAACTGAAATCTCGTATTCTGATCCAACAACGGAATATCGAATTTCACTGAACTCATCCTGCCCAAAAATTTCAGAAATTTCTTCACAATTTCTTAACCCAAAATATCTGCCAATTCAGGAAACCAATTTCCCAACTAAAATTTCGCACCCAAAAATCACAGCTTTCCCAAATAAAATTAAACTAGCAAAAAAAAAAAAAAATTGCTCCTTTCCTTGTTCACTGCACGGTCGGAGGTCTGTTCTAAATCTGCAGTGGGGACGGACGGCAACGAGGAGATAGAGGAGGACTACTCTTCCTCGGGCGGCGGACTCTGTTCCGATCGGTGTGGGTGTGGCTGGTTCTGTGCGGCGCACGACGACGGTAGCGCGGCGTTCCTGGCGGAGGCAGATCGATGGCGGATGGCGGCTACTGGAGGTTCGTCGGCTTCTAGTCGCGGCGTGCGACAGACGACAACGTTGGCTGTCTTCTCTTCGGCGACCGACGGCGGAAGCTCCTCTGTTGGTGGAGATGGCAGACGCGACCCTCTGTTCGTCTTCTCTCTTTTCTGGAGAAGAAACAGAGTCCAAAGAAAAGAATCTTTTCTTTGCTTTGTTTGATTTTTTTTTTTTTATTTCCTTTTCCAAATTACAATTTTTCACCAAAAATTGTAAACCCTGAATTTCGTTCGATCCGAGTACGAAAACTCTAACTCCGCTCTGTTATCAATTGTTGGAAAATTGATAAAGAGAATTTAACCTGGGCTCTGATACCAATTGTTGAGAATCGAACGCGAAACGGAAAAAGAAAAACTGCGGAAACAGGGACACCAAGATTTACGTGGAAAACCCTAACGGGAAAACACCACGGGCAGAGGAGAAATCACTAAGAATGAAATCAAGGTACAATGAGTTTTGCGACTCAAGCATCAATATATAGAGAAACTAAATAACCCTAATATTGGATATGGGCCCGACCCGACCCAACTAGAATTCGGGTCACATCCGAACTCTAACACTTATTCTGTTTGCAAAACCAGTTTGTCTCCAATCAAACTATCAACACTCTTACACGCCATTATCACTCTCATCTCATACCTGCAACCTTAAAATTATTATCGTCACTTATCGGCGCTGGAAGATGCTTTTGATTTTTCAATAGCTTGAATCGAGGTTTTTAGCTCCAGTTGAAGAGACTTTCTCGATGGAGACGACACAATTTCTTTCCAAATCGAACCAGGTTCGCTCAATAAGCTTTGGTCTGCATAAAGCTCATAAATGGAATCTGCATCGTCGTTCAAATTGCTGACGACATTCAAACATTTGATTTCATCTGGGTCAACAAGCAGCTTGCTGCCACCATCTTTCCAACCTATCAACTGCAATCGTTGAAATATCCAATTCCAAGTCAGTTTATAGAGATAGGAAGTGCGAGACAGAAAGAGGGAGAAAGCTACCTTAGGTGGTCCTCCCATGGCGTTAGTGCAATAAAGCCTGGCATTATCCACTAAATGGCAGTAAGTTGGAAAAGCAGAGGCAAATCTTTTGTGGGATTTCAACTGTGAATTCACCCTCACTGCTCTACCCACCATGATTGCCCTCCTGATTCCTCTAACAACTGCCAGATATGCATCACAAACCACTCCAACCAATTCTATTCTGTACGGTTTTCTATTACGTCTTTCTTCATCGCCATCTTCTTCTTCAACCTGTTCCCAATAATTTTCAATGGTAGTTCCATCTTCCTTAACCTGGTAGCCTACCCCCATGCGAAAACGAGATTTATGAACATTTCTCGCCATTTCAATCGTCTGTTCAACAAAAGGCACCCAAGACAGAGTGCCATCCATGATCACGTCACGACCTTCGTTCATCGCGGTGACAAGAAGTGAAGAGGCAGCATCCGTCGAAGATTGATGCACCTGGGTTTGCCGAGAAAACATCAGAAAGAAAAGTCTCTTAACGATCTAAATTGTTACGATCTTCTTAGGTGAAGAGAGAGAGAGAGAGACTCGCCAGTTCAGCAGTCTGAAGCATGTCATGGTGATGGCCACTAGAGCTAAGCGCCCTGTAAATGACGTCCGTTTCTTTAAAGGCGTCGGCTTCTACCACCACCGCATTTGCAGCTGCTTCCGACCATAAAGGTCTACCGGAAAAATCAAAACAGAAAAAAAATCTCATAACCAATACAAATTTACCAGTCATGAACAAAAGAGAGACTAAAGATTGATACTCTTTGAGAATGTCCTTGAGAACGGTGCTCTTTCCGGCCCCCATCCCACCACCCATTAGAAGCAGAACAGGGCTCCTTTGATTGTGAGCGACTGGAGTCATCACGTTTGTGCAGTTTGAATCTGCAGTGCTCCCCCCAATGGCTTTCATTTCCTCCATTAATGTAGAGAACGTCCTCTTCACTTTCAAGTCCTTCATCACCCTCGCAAACCTCTGCTTCCTACAAGGTTTACCATCCTCACAATTTAAACCCCTTTCCATCTTTTTCAGCAGTCAATCACTTTCTCCAATAATTAACAACCAGAATACATTACTTATATCAAACGCTGTATAATCAAACTAGCCACAGCTGGAGTCAACTCATGCTCGGAGGTATGACTTTTTCTTTCTTCTTTTTTCTTGCACTTTTATTTTTACACCGACATTATCAACAAACACTCTCACTCATAGACAATCCATTAACTAGCAGATATTAAAATTTCTGTTGTAAAAAGAAAATCTTGGAAAATGACTTGCGAAAACACGTGTTTCCGCTGCCCTTTGTCTGATATCTTGTTTTTAATCCATTATAATGCAACTTGAAATAAAACTATAATATTTAAGTTCACCTTGTTGCTGTCAGCACGATGTTTTTGAGCTTTGTATTCTGCTCAGATTCAACGCTCAACACCTACCATTCAATCAGTGAAGATGAACATCATAAACTGAGTTCATAAAAATTCTGGGTTTAGAATCTGATTTCATTTCTAGCTTGTTTTACAAAACCTGGTTTATCAGAAGAGGAGATTGGCTCCAATGGAAGGCGAAGTAGCTGAGGATGCATTTGTCGATCTCCTCTATTAACTTCGCGCAGAGAGATTCTGCTTCCGGTTCGCCGGAAAAGTATTCGTAGATTGAATCCTCACTCCCTTTGCTCTTCCTCAGATACTCGAAGGTCAGTTTACAGAGCTGGGGACACTCGTTTGCGTCGGAAAATTGCAGCTGCCGAGCTGTTCATCATATAATAAAGTTCTTAATTACCCATCAATATTAAAAAATCTGCATTTTATGAATCTGAACAGTTGCAGACCCTGATAATCATCGTTTAATCGATCTAACATTAAAGGTTTTCTTTTTCTGAGCTTCAATTTGTGAGGTGCTTACCCACATAATCGGAAAATCTTTCGAGCTTTCCAAATCGTCCAGATCCCGTCCTATCTATCCTCGGAATCACTTTCTGGTTCCTTTGCGCTTTTGGGTTTCGCCGGTGATAAATTGTCACCGCTGCGGCCACACTTCCGATGAACGAGGCAGCGACTACGTGCGATAAGATCTCTTTGCCGTACCCACCATCTAGCACAGGTTTATCAGAGATTTTAGAGAGAGAGAGAGAGAGAGAGAGAGAGAGCAGGCTTACCGTAATGCGCCATGATGAGAAGAAGAGCAGAGATCAAGAGGTGAGTGAGCTCTGGTTACAGATCGATCTGCAGGGAAAAGCACTGGTGGTAGTGCAGTTGAGGGAGCGGCTTTATGTTTAATTAGTAGCATTAGTTGGAGTAATGATCTCCCTCGCACTGCAATAATGCAAATCTTCTCTACAGTAGTGCGCGCGTTGAATGTCAGAGTTATCAACGGTGTATATACTTTTACCCAAAATGTCTCCCAACCTTATCGCTGGAGGACGTCCAAGATCTGTCTTATGGCGTTGGACGTTCTTTTTATTAATGCCCACGGATTAACTAAGGTCATTTTTAGAGAGCAAATATTTTTTTTAAGGAGTGAGCATTCGTATCTATGTAAATGTGAAGATGCAGTTGTCTTTTCTATAAACGTTCACAAATTAGCATACATTTTTCTTATAGAGCGGACGTTCGTGTCTATGTAAATACGAAGACACAATCATCTTTTTTATTAGGATTCACAGATTAATTAATGTTCTTCATAATAATCGGACATCCTTCATAGGAAGCAGATTATCATTATCAAGAGGTGAATCTAACAGAAACGACTGGTTAAATGACCCGATTCTCGGAGATGACTTGATCACCTAACCTAAGGTTATGTTCGCAGTAGAAGACTTAAACACAAATCAAAGTCATAACTCATACAAGATAGGTATAGGTTTACATAGTAATTATGAGAAATAATAGTGCAACAATATAAATTAAATCCAACACTATGCATTTGAATTCAAAAACGACAAGTATCGTTCGAATTTATATGTAACAAGTTCAAATAGTAACATCAATAAGCCTAATTGCTATTGTCTTTACTTGGATGGCTATTGTCTTTACTTGGATGAGAGAGGTTGTTGAGGTGAGTGACTGATTCAATAAAAAATTTATATTAAATGCAATACGCATGTAAAACTTGTTTTACTTTTTCTCATCAAAACCATGATTTAGAGAAAAATACATCCAAAATCCTCTTTACCGTTTTAAGAAAAATCGGCCTTGAAAGGCCATCGATGAGATATCAATTAAAACACGACTATATACATAGATAGCATTAGTCGTATTTTTATACTAAACTAGTCATAAGTAAAAAATGAAGGATCACACAAGACTCATCTGATTAAACACACAGAAAGATAGTGACTATTTCCAGACAACATGACATCTGTAACACCCGAATTTTTCTTTTTTCTTTTTAATTTAGCAATGTATTGAAACAGGTGAATTTTAATGAAATGAATAGTTAGTGTCATATGGTATATTTTATACTTAGAATATTTAAGAATTTAATGTGTGTGTATATATATATATAATTGAGTAAGTTGATAGAAATTTTTGGGGAATAAAGGAAACACAGTTGGATTGCTTATGTTGTGCAAATATTGGAGTTACGGCACGAAGATAAGAACTCTAAAGGAGGGTTTGAGTTGATAGTCTGGTATAAGATGGACCAAATGGTGTCACTTATTTTCCCTACATGATTTACTAACTGAAAATATGTACATAGTTGTTATAGGTGGGATTTGAGTTGGCTATTTCGCATAAGGTGGACCAAATAGTGTCGCTCTTCCTTAAACTGTTTATCTATACAACTGAACTGTTATATGAAAGAAAATAAAAGTACACTAACTAAAAATAAAGTTTATATTTAAAGAATGTTGTTTTACATGTTCACATGTATAAAATCTCTTACTAAGTGTTAGACTCGATTAATTAAAGAGTTCCCATCTTAATGTTGTCTGCTGAGGTATAGAGGTCGACGTGTAAGACTCCATGTGGACGTATCAGGCATTAATGGACCATTGTTTGACTTGTGCAGTGGCAGATTTTGTCCGTTGGCTATTGGCCATTGGTGGACCACAATTTAACGTTACAGGGAGCTTTGTGGCCTGGGCGTATTGTGTTTGACTTTCAACGAGACAGACGGGGATGAGAGTTTCTGGTTGGATGAATTGTGTGCAGATTTGCTCATGCTACTCCATCCAACGTACGAAGAAAGATGATCAAAATGGCGCCATTCCAAGAGACTTACATAGAGTCGTGTGCGGCACTCGTTATTTAAGGGGAATAACGAGTCAGCTTATAAAGTGTGCTAATGGCACTAATTACCCATAACGTTAGAGCGAATATTGTGTTTAACAAGCGAGCAGTAAGTAAACGAAATTAATTGAAAAGAGTATTATTAAGCATAGTGAGCATAGTTTGAATGTAAAAAACCTTATCATTGATTGTCAGCAAATTACATTGGGTAAGAGGGTCTACATACAGTCACGCCTCTCCCCCCTAAAGAGCAATTCGCTCCATCTCCACTCTGGCAGAAATGAACGTGCAAAAATAGTGAAAGTCACTTGCCAAAAATAGAAGGTAAAAAAATATATATATATACAAATGAATTGTCATAAATGAAAAGCAATCTAACTTAAAAGCATGGGCGGCCATGTTCAACACATCTTGGATAAGCCTGAATTCTTACCCTACCCTACGCATCCTTCTAAAGGGTCCTTAGAAAAGTACCAGATGCATTAAAATGAAATCTCTGAAAATCTTCAGCCCCAACTACGACAATCATCTTCACTGCCTTCGGGTTAAATAAAACAAAGAGCCGGCGGGGCCAGTCGGGCCGGAGAACGGGGGCGATGGTCGAAATTCATTATCTCAGTGTGGACATTTCACAAACACATGGTGGGCAAGGACAAAAACATAAACAAAAAGCAGCAAATTTGGATCTTCCTCGTCAAACTCCACACGGCAACCATGCGTGAATTGAACCGTCCAAATTTGACAAGGCAAAGAGAAGAATCCATCATCTTTTTAGCTGAATTGTCGTGTTTCAGACTGATTAATTATTAATTAAAATAATAAAATTGAGGGAAAAATTCAATTAAAATAGGATAAGACTGCAACATAGTTATTGAGAAATGGGGGAGGGGAACCAAGGTAGCCGGTGGGGAGGAGCCTCACAGAGGGGACCCACTCAGCCGACCTTAATCCCGTGATCAGCAAAAGCCAAAGTCTCAACCGCCGCTCCCCGCCTTTCTCTCTTTCTATATTTCTTCTGAATGACCGTTATACCCTACCCTCCTCCTATTAAACTAAATATATTAAAAATAAAATTAACAAAATAATTGTTCTTCACAAATTAATTATTAAATAATTTTTATTAATAAATAAAATAATTGTCTTCTCTTTTTTTTCAAAATTTCTAAAAGTGTAATTGAAATCAATGTATGAGGGTATTATTGTCAATAAGATTAAAGCCAATAAAGTTGGAAATTCCAAAGGGACTCTCAGCGATTAAAAAAAGAAGAAAGCCAACCAGAGGGTGGCAGGTGGTGCTAGTCCGAGTCAGCGTCCACCCTTCTTCTTCTTCGTCTTCTCTTCCACTTCGTTCTTTTTCTTTGTACAGGCAAACCAACTCCATTGATTCCTATTTTACTGTTTTCTTGTTTTTTTTTTTTCCTCTTGGAGACGCTTCCAGAAATACCCAGGTGAGATTCTTTTCCTTCGTGTTCTTCGTCGGGAAAAGAATCCCCACTTGAACGATTCTCTTTTTTGTTTTCGGGCTGCTTCTGGTTTTCTTTCCGTCGGAAATGGTTCAGAAAACGGTTGCCGAAAAGCTTGGGTGCCATGTCCAGAAACAGGCTACAGGTGAGAAGAGACTGACTACCCTGAAACCAATATCTTCCTCCCATCATCAAGACGCCAAAGACGGAGCTACTGAGTTGAGTAAGAAAATGAGGAAATCTTCACCGCGTATCGAGCTCTCTGATTTGGAAAACTTTAGGCCATCACCGACCAGAAAGAACAGCGTCTCACAGCCTGGAAAGCCACCACCGCAGCCTCAAATCAAACCTGACGCTTCTCCGAATTACATGAAATCAACGAGCTCTTTCGATGCCAGGAAGATTCCGGCGAGTTGCCCGAACAGTAAAACAAGCCCCGTTAAAGATGGTAAGATTTATGGCGGCAGATTTTCAGAACCCAAGACTGTAAAAAGGTCATCTAGTTTGACATTAATCAGAACTTTGACGAAGACGCCGACGTTTAAGCCGGCGAGAGCTTCGTCGAAAAAGTGTTCTCCAGCAGGAATATGTGGAGAGATGAACTCCCAGACAGCGACTTGTTCTTCTACTCTTAAAGACTTTAAGTTTCCAGCTTACCTTGAGCTTAATCATGGCGGAACTGAAAGTGAGGGAACTTCAGTTTGGAAGGTTTGCCCTTACACTTATTGTTCTCTTAATGGGCACCGACACTCTCCTTTGCCTCCCTTGAAGAGCTTTTTGTCCTCGAGAAGACGATCTTTGAAAGCTCTTAGCACACCTGGAATAAAGCTCGCCGATGATATGATCGAACAAGTTGCCGCCGTTGAAGCCACACGCAAAGATGATCTGGATGATTCCCCGACATCACCTTTGGTAGGAGAAGCTGAATCAGATTGTTTCGTTGAAATCTACTGTGATGAACAGCCCAAGTCAGAGATGGAATCCGGGGAAGAAATTCCTGCCGGAAGAAGCTTTTGTTGTGGAAGTCCTGTTGAAGAAGAAGCAGAATTTTCTGAAGATGATGAGTTTGGAGATTCGGAGAGTACTCAAATTGAGTGGGAAGAGCAGCAATTTTTGAGCACAGAGATTGACAAAACTGATGAGGATTATAGTACAAAAACTGGGCATGAATCAGAAAACAAGAAGGATGATCTTGAACAATTATCGAACGAAGAAACAGTAGATTTTGAAGAACATTCTGATAATGGAGATTCTGAGATCAGTAATGATCAGTGTTCGGAGATGGAAGAGATGGAGATAGCCTTCGGCGACGACCAACATCAAATTTTAAGCTTTGACGATATATATGAGAACTCTGAAACTGAGTCTCAAGCGGAGGAGTTCGTAGCAAATGGAGTTTCTGAGGCAGAAAATGATTCTGAAACTAAGGAAAACGATGAGACGGCAAGTTTCTCTGGACAGAATCAAGATCCTCAATGTGAAATCGACATTTCTGATGAAAGTGTTCAAATGGAAAAGAAAGAACAAATTAATGACCTCCCATCCACGGAAGAGATTGGGGTATTGGGCTCAGCAGACATTTTGAACGATGATCTGACAGAAGAAATTGAAACAAGCCAGTCGAGTACTTGGGCCATGGAAGAAAGCTTGAAGCAGAGAGAATCAGAAGAAGAAGAAAAAGAGAAGACTAGTTTTGAGCATGAAAATGGCATATTAGAAGAACAACTGCACTCTTACAGAGAGTTAAAGAGAACAATCAGATCCAAGAGTTCAATGGAGGAAGAAGAAGAGAGAAAATTCAATCCAAAAGAACCAAACTTTTTGCCAATAAGCGAAGACCCAGAAGCAGAAAAAGTCGATCTGAGGCCTCAAATGGTGGATGATCGAAAAAACTCGGAGGAATGGATGCTGGACTATGCGCTTCAACGGGCCGTGACAAAACTAGGTCCGGCGAGGAAGAAGAAGGTGGCTCTGCTGGTGGAGGCTTTCGAAACTGTACTGCCAACCACTTCCAAATGCGAAGAAGCTCATTTCATCCATTCTCCTGCAGCCTTCGCCCAACCAAAACCCATCCAAGCTTGCTTCTGATCATGGGTGAGGTTAATCAACGCCTGATCCTCCTGATTCTGCCTGTGATTAATTCATCTGTTGGATTTTGATGTTTATTCACCATTTTCCTTCCTCTGCAGAACGAAACTTGTTGATCACAGTGAGGATGAATCAGCAGGCGGCGTTGAATGCCAGGATGACTTCCCAGAGAGGATTCAAAGTCTAATACTCTAACTTGGTAGCGCGATTAAGGTGAAGAAGATGATAAATTATAGAACTTGGAAGTGGTTTAATCCTTCATTTGTAACTTGGTGTGATGAAATGTTGTTCTACGTATTGTCGGCGTCTTCTCTAATCAAGGAGTCAGGCTTGTATTGGCTTTGCTTCTCACCAGTTTGTGTTCCCTCCATTAACGTTGTAAGTGTAAGCTTCCTGCTAACCTACCCACTCGTGTGTTTTAGTGAAATTATATCTACTTGACTTGTTTTTTTTTCTTTTCATTTAAGAAAATATTTGAGTTCTAATGAGATGATTTAGGTCTGCAGATGATAATTGATAATCAATATGTTCTTCTAAAATCTCGGGTTTAATTTTTGTATTTTAGTAAAATCTCGGGTTTAGTTTTTAAAAATAATCAAACACACGGGGGAACATCCAACGGTGTTTTCAACTGTCACACAAATGTCGGACAATAGGCCTGCCAACTTGAGATTCAGAATGTGAGGAAGAAAGTTGCAGAGTTTCCAGCAGAATTCAAGCGCGTCTGTTACTCTTCTTTTGCCAGACCAAACAGATTCATTCGCCGGTCGTCCTCCTCCATAATTCATTAACAAATATGGTTCATCTTTACCGATCATATCGTTTCCTACAAATTCTGCTTCTTCCTCTCTCTACTTTCTGCTTCCCCCGAAACCCACTCTCCTCCTGGTTTTCTTTCTCCCAGTTTTCTGGGTTTCGAAAAAAATTGTTGGGTTCTTTTGGGGATTTCAATCATGGCAGGAAATTGGACGCTGGCGATGGGCGAAGAGATTTGGCTGAGAATCAACGGCAGACAACTCACTGTTTGCCTGAAATTACCTCCGAAAGTCGACTCCGACGGTATTTGGGGAAGACACAGCTCTAACCCTTCTCTTCTCAAGACGGCTGTCGATTCGCAGTTTCCATTGTTGGAGTTGCAGATGCTTCTCATTTACACTATCTCCATTTTCATCCATTTCTTCTCCAAGCGTTTAGGTCTTCCTGTTCTTGTCTCTCAAATTATAGTAAGTCTTTCAATACCCATTTTCTTACGAATTAGCAGTTGTATTATGCAGAACGTGTTTCCTCTAATACTCGACTGCATTTGTTTAACCAGGCCGGGTTCATTGTCGGACCTTCCTCTTCAATTCCGGGAAATTCTAAAATCTTTCGGAGAATCGAACATTGGAAAGAACAAGTGTTTTTCATCGGCAGCCAAGATGTAATCGCCACGACAGCAGTTTATGGCTACGTCCTTTATCTTTTTCTGATCGGCGTTAGAATGGATCCAAGCATGCTGAAGAAAACAGGGAAAAAAGCCTGGATAATTGGCATTTTATGCTTAGTTGCTCCATCAGTGTTTGGCTTCATGGCAGGTAGCTTCTTCAGTCGTCTCTTAGGCGGAAAAAACGGTATTGAACTTCACTTTCTAGCAGCGGCTCGATCATCGACTTCGTTAATGGTTGTAGCTTGCCTTCTCGATCATCTCCGGCTGCTCAATTCCGAGCTCGGCAGATTGGGACTTTCCTCTGCATTGATCAGTGAACTTTTTGGCGTAACTCTTTCAACCATTAGTAACCTTTATAGAACTGGCACCCAAGACGGATTCCTCACAGCTTTCATTTTATTGGCTGCATTGATATCCTTTCTCGTCGTGATTGTGTTTGCCGTTCGGCCGGCGATGTTCTGGGTGGTGAAGCACACGCCGGAGGGCCAGCAAGTCGAAAATATATACATCTGTTCGATCATTTTTCTCGTTTTTGTTTCTGGGTTGATATCTGAACTTCTGGGTCAGACTATGATTTTCGGGCCCTTCATATTAGGCCTCGCCGTCCCGGAAGGACCGCCGCTTGGATCTACCCTCGTAAGCAAGCTCGACGGGTTCATTTCTTCCATTTTTCTGCCTCTCTTCGTAAGCATATGCGCGATAAAGGCCGATCTGGGAACGATCGGAGAAAGGAGTTTCGTCGTTTTGGGAATGTACATCAGCCTAATGTGCGTCACCTTTCTGAGCAAAGTAGTCGTCTGTTTAGTCACCGGAATGTACTGCAAAATGCCATTTTCCGACTCGTTAGCCCTAGGCCTGATGATGAGCGGCAGAGGCATTGTAGAGCTTGCCATTTATTCCTTCGTCTATGATAGCAACGTATGCACTGTTCTTCCTTTCTTAGCTTGTTTTCTCCTTCATATTACTAAGATTTGAAGCATATAAATATAACTTTTTCTTTAAAACATGCAGCTTATAAATGATTTCAGTTTTGCCCTGTTGGTCCTTGACGTTTTGATCGTGTCGAGTGCAGTCCCGATCGCTGTGAAGTGGTTGTACGATCCGTCGAAGAAGTATGCAAGCTATCAGAAGAGAAATCTTATAAGTATGAAGCTGAATTCCGAGCTGAGGATATTGGCATGTATTCATGCCCGGAGCGATATCAAAGCTCTGACCAACCTTCTCGACGTTTCGTGTCTAAGCCAGGAGAGTCCGATTTCTCTTTATGCTCTTCATCTTATTGAGTTGATCGGTCGAACCTCGCCTGTCTTCATATCGCACAAACTTCAAGTGGATTGTTCAGACCGACCCATGACGAGTTATTTGATTCATTCTCTTGGAGCGTACAAGAGGAACAATGAGGGGGCCATCTCGGTCGAGGTTTTCACCGCCATTTCTCCATCGAAGCTAATGCACGAGGATATATGCACGCTCGCTCTCAACAAGCTCACATCAATTATAATACTTCCATTTCATCAAAAATGGTCGTTGGATCGATCAATAAAGTCGGAAGACGCCATTATCCGGACGCTCAATTGCAAAATCATGGAAAGGGCGCCTTGCTCAATCGGAATTCTGATTGATCGTGGGCATTTTACTGGCTTAGTCTCTGGGGAAGCTTCGACAACACCATTATGTCGAGTGGCTATGATATTCATCGGTGGCTCAGACGATAGGGAGGCAATATCGTTTGTGAAGCGAATGAACATCGACTCAGGAAGAGTTCAAGTGACCATAATTCGATTGATTGCAAAAAATGAAATGATAAGCGAGTGGGAGAAAATTCTCGATTCTCAAGTGTTGCAAGAAGTGAGAGCTAAATTCGGGAGAAGAGAGGAGTTTCAATACTTGGAGAAATTGGTCGAGGAGGGGGCGGAAACGACTATGATTGTACAGTCGATGGAAAACAATTTCGATTTCATCGTTGTTGGGAGGCGATACGGGATTGAATCTCCTCAGACATCTGGAATGAGCGAGTGGAGTGAGTTTCCGGAGCTTGGTGTCTTGGGAGACATGCTTGCCACCAACGACACCGGCTGTTACGCTTCTGTTCTTGTCGTCCAACAGCAGCAATTGGCCTATTGATAACATTTATCACAAAATTTATCCTCAGATTAGATCGATCATTTCTAGGTCGGCCATAGAATATGTTGTTATAGCTGATTGAGTCATAGAATTTGGGGTTGATCGTCCTGTCAAACCCTGCTTCTGCAGAGTGCAGCAAATGATGGCGATGGATATAGAATTCTTCTTCTTCTACCTCTTCTTCCTCTTCTTCTTCTTTAAATCCAACTATGTTCTTTAAATTCTTATTCACAAACAATCATGTTTCTTCGATAAATCTAAATATCCTCGAGATATTCTTCCAAATAACCCGAAAATTGTCAATTTTCTTCTTTCGGGTGTCTAGAAATCACGGGTTTGTAATAAATAAGGCCGTTTAGAACATTATCAAGTGAAATGTACTCATCATACATCTAACTCTACTTCTTCCTAGATGACCTCAATGGCTCTATCTTGGCATCAGAAATCAAAATTTTTAGTTGGGTTAGGGGAGGAATTACCTTAAGCAATGGGAATTTTGGGTTCGCCTAAATTGACAAAGCACTCGGCTCGAGCCATTCTCCCCATGGCTGCATTCCACGACACGAGGTGATCCATGAACACATTCACATACTTCGCTCGGTCATTCTGTTTTCACCAACAAAAAGAACAACTATCACATTTTGAAATAATCATAACCCAGAAAGTAAGATAAATTACCAAAATTCGAAAAAATTTAAGCTCGTGAGTCAAGAAAAAATCAGTCATTTATATATTTCTTAACATTTCATCGGACATATAAGTCAATTTGTTTTATTGGTCGTTACATGTGAATTTTTTTTAATGGAGTTAATTTTGACTTTGTCGAGTTTCAAACTTGGAACATCTAGACCAGATACCACGATAAATTACCAACAATCTCGAAAGTTTAAACTTATGAGTTGAGAATAATTTAGTCATTTATATATTTTTTCACATGTTACCAGCATACCTTGAAATCCAAATAGTACGAATGCTGCAAAAACATCAACGAGAAAAATATTAGCAACTGTATATGAAAAACGTACAAAACCACAGTAGAAGATGTCATACCTCCCACATATCCAAGCAAATGATTGGCTGCCCAAAAATAAACAATGCAACTCGATCAAATCAATGAATTGCTAAAACACAAATCTATTCTATTTAATCTTTGGAAAAGCAGGTCAATATCGAAACGAAAATGATCCCATTTACACGGAGAAAGATTGACTTACTATATCATCCCATACTATTGGACATATGGCATTGCTTGTTTTTACGATCCTAAGTTCCTTTTCTTCCCTCTTCACTGAAGTACACAACAAACAAACTTGAGCATGTCAGTCAAGGAACTAAATGAAGAAGATAATTATATGCTGGTTTTGAAGTTTGAAAACTTGGTTTCAATAAAACAAGAATCTAGGACATCAAATCTTGATAAATTATCAATAATACCAAAAGTTTAAGCATGTGGGTTAACTAAAATTCAGTCATTTATATTTTTCTTAATATTTCCCTTCACATGTAGGCTAATTTTTTTTTATTCGTATGATTTTTTTTTAATTAAGTTAATTTTTTAACTATGCTTGTGACAACCCACAGGCAAAAATGACCTAAATGTGGATCTGACCCATATTAGTAGGGGTGCACAATCCTAAATTGCTTAGGAGAGTGGCAAATGCATAGTTTATAAATAGAGTTCTCCTCTCTACCTAGTACAACGCGTTTTGGGCTAACCTCAATAACAAAACTGTGCGAGATTCGGCTTAAAGCGGACAAAATTATATTGGGAAGACTAGAGATGTTACAATGCCGATATTGAAACTTGAAACATTTGATTCTAATGTCATGATAAATTATTAACAATCTAAAAAATTTAAGCTTGTGAGTTGAGAATAATATAATTATTTATATTTTTCATAATAAATCTTACTAGTTGGGATTTTACCATAAAGATTGTATAATATGCGTTCACTTAGTTTCTCATAATCGTGAGCAATATTCTGATGCATTATAATGTAAAAATGTTGTTTTTCAACTATGTAATTGTTAAATGCTTACATAAAAAAGGAATGGTGTCTTCAGTTCAGATAGAACAATGAAATGAAAATAAAAGATGATTTATTACAAGATATTTAATAGAATTCGTACATATTGTCTCTGAGATTTTGGCAACCTAATTCACACAGAAAACCACAGAAAACGAAAATAAGGTACAGCAGCTCAACCTAACAAGCTTACTGAGGAAAAGGCTGCGAGATAGCACATTTCAAGTGAGGAAGAACACAGTCAGTAAATGTCCTTAAGTCGAATAGTATATAACAGAAGAAAAGATATTCAAATAAGGAATAAGAAAAACTTTTGGTGTAAAGTATATGCTAATCGAGCATAATTGTTATCGTCAAGATCTTATTCTGATAACTTATCGTTTTAACTAATTGGGAATAAATATCAAGTGATATGGATTATACAGAGTTTGTTTATGGTGAGACAAGTCTACTCAAAATGATTTTGCACGGTTTAATCTCCTAAAGAGAATAAATAAATGTCAGTAAGGTCACAAAACTTACAGACAAGCCAAACCCATCCAGAGCCAAATAGGGAAAGAGCTGAATCTACAAACTTGTCCTTGAAATTCATGAAGGATCCATAGTCCTTCTCAATCTGTTTAAGAACACCAAGTTTTGGCGCGTTCCCACCTCCCGGTTGCATGGATTCCCAAAAAAAGTCATGATTCCAGACCTGAAAACATGGTTGGTTTTATCATTTATGAATGAAATAACATGAGTGAGGCTTACAGCGATGGCAAGAAAATTAACATTTTCTACTGCATCATAATATCAACAGAGATGAAAGCCTAATGCAAAATGATGTCTAGAGACAATTAAAAGTAAGTAAGAATTCAGCTCATGATCACCTGGGCAGCATTATTAAATTCAGGAAAAGGATTCCCACTGTTATAAGTAACTTTAACAAGTTCATCCAAAGTGTAGCCATAGAGGATGTCGCTCTTTTCCAGTTGTTTGTTCAAACCTTCAACATAATTACGATGGTGTTTTCCCCAATGTGTCTCCAAAGTCTTTTGGCTCATGTAAGGTTCTAATGCATCCTGAAAAATGAAATGAAAGAACTCAAGCATAAGTCGAAAAACATATAAATTAGGCAATATCAATGGAAAGTCTCCTTTCCCTACAACTGCCATGCAATGCTATCCACACCATACATTTCTATATAGCCAAGTTCAAATATTGACAAATAGATGAACTCATGCAAACTAAAACTCATCCAATTCATGTAACTAAATTTCCTCAAATTATGTAATGTAACGTCATCAATTCTCTCAATATAATATTGTCCGCTTTGAGCTGAAACCCAAACGGTTTTGTTTGTGGAGTTAGCCCAAAATGCGTTATACTAAGTATGAAAAATAACCCTACTTATAAATCATATGTTTTCCTTTTTTCCAAGTAATTTAAGATTGTACACCACCACTAATATAGGCCAAACCTTCACATGAGTCATCCTATCCTTCAGAAGGTGGACTGCCACACAAATAGATGAACTCATGCAAACTAAAACTCATCCAGGCCCAATTCTACTAAGAATGTATAGTTTAAGTTTCAAACTCATTTACATTTTTTGCCATAGCAACTGCATCACCAACCACAATCATCGAAAATATTTGACAAGATATACAAATTAAACGATGAAACTTTGTTGGAGTAATAAAACTCGAATGAAGATGAATGAAGAGCACATTTCAAGAAACGAGTATAAACCAAGTAAACAAGTAAAATAACTAATTGGGTGCTAAGATAGTGACTTACTAGGTTATAAGGCGGAGTCTTCAAACCATAGTAAGAAACTACTTTCCTCGCTCTTTGGGACCTATCTGATTTCCTTCTACGCCTCTCAATCTTTTAAAAGAGACATTGACAAAATCAGTTTTTCACCCACAACAATGTCTTCTTACAAAGCATTCAATAAAGAAGAGCCAACAGTTAAACCCTAGATATAAATTAGCCATTAATAATAAGGGAATCTGAGCCTCTACAGTGGAGCATGCAATCGATGACATTTGAGCTAATATTTGTTAGAAAAACATCCCAGCATTATCTTCCAGAGTAGGAAACCAAGCGTCAACTTCAAAATATAAAATTTTAAGTAATCAATCCTTTTAGCCAAGCAGTTTGTATGTATGTATGTAACACAATAAAGTCAGTAATTGCGGAGGCAATGAACTCAACGAGAACAGGTCGGTGGGAGTCCAAAAGCGCGCCGGAAAGCTGAGACTCGTAAATTTCAGAAATAAAACCGCCTCCGCGGCCATTCCAACATGCAGCTCCGCCAGTGACTGCAGAATTTCTGAAAAATGGGTTATGAAGTCTGAGTTTGGGTACAGCGGGAGAGGCGGAGAAGAAATTGTTGGGGGAAGGAAGATGTTGAGAATGGAAGGAGGAATTCAGTAACGAAGGAGGCGGGGAACAGAGAGAGAGACTGGAGATGGACACCATAGAGAGAGAGAGAGAGCGCAGAGCTTGGTGGCGAGCGAGTGGACGTACAGAGAAGAAGCGGAAAGCCGATGAGTTTGTGTGAGCACTCACACGTGCCATCCAAATAAATCAATTATTTTATTTTAAATATTATTTTTTTAATCTCTTTTTAATTTTAGGAATTTGCAATTAATGGGTAAAAAATGTTACCAAATAATTGATTAAAAAAAGTGTTGAATCAATTTGTGTCTATGTTTGGAAGCCTTTGGACTAGTTTTTTTTAGACCGATTATTTCTATAGTCAAGTATCATATTGTAACGTTTTTATTCTTTTCAGTATAATATCGTTCGCTTTTGACTGAAACTCACAGTTTTATTATTAAAATTAGCTCAAAACACATTGTAACAAATAAGGAGGAGAACTTTATTTATAAATCATGCGTTTTTCACTATTTCAAGTTACGTGAGATTGTGCACCTCCACTGACATGGAGTGAACTTTCACTTGAGTCATTATTGTCATCATAGTGCAAAGTGCCACAATCTCCTCTCTTGGAGTTTGACGTCATTATTGGTCACACTTCTTATTGAACTTTGGCTATGATACCATTTGTAACGTCCACAGTCCTCCCAATATAATATTGTCCACTTTTATCTGAAACTCGGATGTTTTTGTTATTAAGATTAGTTAAAAACACATTGTACTAGGTAGATAAGACACTTCTCTTGATAAAATATGTATTTTCTACTCTTCCAAGCGATGTAGAATTGTACACTCCCATTAACATGAGTCAAGCCTTCAGTTGAGTCATTTTTGTTATCCCGGGTGTGATAACACACTTATGGAACTTATAATATTTTTTATTATAAAATATTAATAATTAACAAAATTATTAATAATAATCAAATGACTGAAATTATCTGAATAACCAAATTGTATATTTAGGGAAACTAAATATAATAGTGGTTAATACAGGCTCTCTCTCTCTCTCTCCAAACTGTCTGCTGGAAGAGGAAGAAGACGAGTCCACAATTAGTAAAGGATGGATTCTCCCACTACTTCGCAGCGTACTGGTAATTCTTCTTCCTGTGTTTCGCATCTTTCAATCATGTTTCATTTCAGTTTGCTTTATTTATGCTAGGAGTGAACGCCATGGATGACGAATATATGTCTGTGGAGATTTTCTTACCCTTGCATTAGACCTGTGTGATGCAGTTATTAATTTGAGAAAAATCAACCAACCTTGATGATCTCTGAGAAACCCTAATTTTTCGCCAATTCTTATTTTCCGTAGATTCGCTCCTTTTTCTATTACATTTTTTTTTTTTGTGGTTTTCAGTCTCCGATGACGATGAAATAGATTACTCTATCAAACCAGAATTGTATGGTC
The DNA here is from genome assembly GCA_022433065.1 of Begonia loranthoides. Classification (NCBI taxonomy): domain Eukaryota; kingdom Viridiplantae; phylum Streptophyta; class Magnoliopsida; order Cucurbitales; family Begoniaceae; genus Begonia; species Begonia loranthoides. The sequence goes on from CM039474.1 coordinate 3,046,482, forward strand.
CAGAGCTTGACAATGAAGATGAACTGTGGGCTCATAACCAAAGAAAAGGTCTTGGCTCTGATGCTGTGCTTAGCTGCCCAGCTTGTTTTACTACTCTCTGTCTAGAATGCCAAAGGTATGTTCATTCAATCCATATGTTTTGGTAAATGTAGAGAGAGAAGTTACTTTCACTTATTGCAAATGCTCGAATTCTTGCAGGCATGAAAAACATGTGACGCAGTACAGAGCCATTTTTGTTGTTAACTGCAAAATTGGGGAAACCAAGAGAAATCAGCAAATGAGACCAAATTGCAGTAGGCGCAGGCGCAAAAGAAGGAGAGAAACTGAGGAGGAGGAGGAGGAAACAGAGTTAGCTGGTGGAGAAGCTTTCAGGCAAGTGTGTTGCTCAATTTGTTCAACTGAGGTTGGTGTGTTTGATGAGGACGAGATTTATCATTTCTTCAATGTTCTTCCCAGTGAGTCTTGACCTCCATCATCACAAACCATTCAGTTCAATTCCCAATTATATGAATTTGGGTTGCTTACAAAACTTGTTTAGAATCTCGTTGTAACTTGTGTTGAACAAATAAGGAAATACCTTATAATCCTAAAAGCCTCTTCTTCTCTACTCTGGCTTCCAAATCTGCTTCAACTACCACTCTGCTTGTGTCTTTTGATGTTGCCTCCCACCATCCTCTCAGCTCCTCCTGCACCAACAGGGCATATGTGGAAAAACAAGCTTTAAACAACTATCATTCTGCAACCCATCATCAAAATTGTGAGAGAGAGAGAGAGAGATGGGTTTGAATGAAGTGCAACACTATGTACTCTATCCAGCAGTTTCTCCATATCTAAGGAGGAATTATCCATATAAATGAAATTCCAAGCTTCTGCCCAGAGAAAAGATCCTACCTCAAGGAAAACGTTGTTGGAGATACAGTGGCTCTTGGCCACGCATTTTACTCCCCCAACTTTCACGGAGATTGAATTTCTGGCATTCTGTGACCCTGCGGATTTAGAACACAAGTGTACAAAGAATGCATATCGAGAAGATCTTGTTTTTTAAGTTTTCAACAATCACCCAAAAAAAAAAAGAGAAATCTCCAAAACAGAATAATGTGTCAATAATTAATTTCCTCAAACCATGAACTAACAAGTGTCAATTTAGGCAGTGTTAGCAGCCGCGGTCCCGACAAGAGTGATAACACAAGTTCTAACTCTCGGAAATGCATTTATTTGAAGGGCTTTATCTAGAACGACACATTTTCATGCTTTTGGCCTGAAAAGATTTATCCTAGACCCCACGCAAATGCTTGAGATAACCTTAGTTGGACAAAAAATAAAACTCCACTAAAATTTATGTCAATTGATGTTGATGACATACCTGTTACAAAAGCCACATGGTATCCCGTTCCTCTAAATCCTTTTTCCCACTTTCCGAGCCGTAGCCGCAAGAATAGACCCTCAAGTTTTGACAGTGACATATTAGAGTTCATCCATCTACACCAATCCATGAGAGAAAATTAGAAACGAGTATTCTTAATTGTATTTGTGTTTTTTTATTCAAAGAGCGTAGAATTATAATACTGCCAATCTATATTTACCTACTTTAGAATGTCTGTGCGAGACAATTGAAGCTTCTTCATCATGTCAAAGACTACTCGTCCATCTGAAGGCAGCTTGTTTACAAAACTATTAAATGGAATTGTCTGGGTTTCTTTTTTCTCCATACAACTTGAAGCCTTGAAATTTTCTTCAGAATCCTCGAGAAATTGCAGTTGTTTGGAGGTCTCATTATGATAGGATTGGCTGCCCACGTTATGATCAGTGTTGAATTGAGGATCATTAATATGATTTATAGTGAATGTAGCAGGTTGAAGTTTGGTACTATCACCAATGAGAGACTTGGGATTCAACCCACTGCTTGAAGGCTGCTTTTCCATATTTCTGAAATGATTAACAAAAGAACAACCAGATTCTGGATAATATTGAGTTCTTGAGACAGCCCGGGGACAAGAAACGGCCCAGTGATTGAGCTGAAAACATCCAATGCACCAACAAGATACGTCAGCCGACCCGCCGAAAAAACTTGAAATCTTTGAAAGGTGCTCAACTTCACTTTCAGTTATTTTTGAACAATTTTGTAAGTGGTGATCTCTTGAGCCACAAAAGACACAGGTTATCCTTTCTTTGGTGCCGATTTCTCTTACATTTGATAAAATGCGTTTTAAGGCATCAAATCTCCTTGCCAAGACAGACACCATGGCCTCTGAACTTCTGAATCTCGTTGACAACAACATAGGATTGAACTTATCTAACGAAGATTGATCACCATGGCCTCCAGTTCTATCAAAACAGGTAAAACAGCCAGAATCAGCGGTACATCTTTGAATTTCTCTTTTCACAATGCTATAAGGTTTATCACTAGTTTGCTTTTTTTGTTCACTAGAAAAATCATCATGATTGTGAGAACACCGCGCATAACTAACACACTGAAGCTGGTCATTTATATTTTGGTCCTCGGAATCTAAATTTACCGATGAGCAGGAAGTTTTCACAGATAACCGAGTAATCCACAAGCTTTTAAGATGATCCTCTCCATTACCTAAACTGGGACTAGTCTTCACTCCAGTCCGTTCATCCGAGTCAATATTTTCAGTATTGTATCTCATACGCTTAGCCATGGATGAACTTGACCTCGTTCCATTTATATCCTTGCTAATGGTAATTAGAGGATCACAAGCAACTTTCCTTCCTCCAGAGGCAGTCATCTGATTCTCATGACAACCAATATGATCGAAGCATAACATATTTGGCCATCTAAGCGCATCTGCACCATTTCCTAACACAGATTCGTTTAAGTTCTCATTTCCTGATGTAGATTTGTTGAGCTTCTCTTTTGTTACAAGAACTTGACCACAAGATTTGTTGTTCTCTCTAAGGACGGGTAATGGTGTAGCATTGGCATCATAAGCCTCGTAAATAGAATCCTCGGATCTCTCCTCTTTCTCGTAGTAGGTATCATGAGTCAATCTGTGCCGACCCTTTGCGCTCGGACCTGTAATCCGTTTCTGGTTGTCTCTACTCTTCTTCCATACGAGAAGTTCCTCATTAAAGCCATCGAGTTCATTATCAGAGTGTGCATGGGTAAGAGCAAGAGAAGATTCCTTCTCCAGATTTGAATTTGGAAACGCCTTCGTCACATTTGCTATCCAATTCATAAAAGAACTGGCTTGTCCTTTAAAAGACATTGACCCAACAGTACCGTGAATTTGGTTTTTGATTCTTTTACTTTCAACGGCCAACTGTTGCTCATTCCATCTTTTTTTACCCTTTGAAGGTATTCCTGCACAGCTTTCCACGCATTCATAGTTGTAATCTTTTTTGTTTGAATTTCTACTATCAACATGTCCATCAGACAAAGCCTTTTCCTTGTCTTTCTTCCTTTTCTTATGGATTTTGCTGTGAGAGGGAGAACGATCAGCTTCCACACACTCACCTACAGGTTTCAACTTCCCAACTGGCTGATAGCGGAGTAATTCTAAAGCTCCAATTTTACTCGGCTCGTGACAACTATATTCACCATTTATATTCTGCAACTCATTTTCTGCAGTTGACTCCCTTTTTTCCCAAGTCCATGAACTAGAGAGATATTGATTCTGTGGGAGAGATGCAGAAGTTTGACACCCGCCTTGCGCATGGATGTCGGATGCTAAAGCATCATCAATACACCTGGTCAGTTTGCCAAGTCCTTCCCTGCTGTCTTTCCTCGGAAGATTAGCCTGTTTTTCAAGTCCTACTATATCAAGCTCAAGTTCCTCTTTTACCACAGATTCTACCTCAACCTTTCTTTCATCTACACAGCCTGCAAGAAAATCAAACTACCATCACAATTCAGCTAACAAATGTCAAAGACATTTCTATACAACTTTTCCAGATTCTATTAAAGTGGTGTTTTCATTCCCTTTAGAACAATATGGAAATTTTGACCTTCCATCAAATGACTGTAATAACAAAATTTTGATTATTTTTTTTTTCAAAATATACTTTCTGCTACAGTTAAAAACTGAAGTGAGCACCTGCCAAGCTCAAAGACTTGTTTTCTATCATCTCAGCTGCTTCAACCATCTGTATATATATTGGAGCAGCAATTTCCTTTCCGACACGGTCATGGAGATCCTCCTCCTCTTGTTTCAAACATGGAGACGAAACTCCATCCACATTATTCATTTCTTTTGCATCATTGCCAATTCCTACAAGTAAAAGCCTCAGAACGTGTTTAACGTAAAATCAAATCATAGGCAGACAAAGAGTGCCCACCAATATTAATATAAAACATATAGTATCAAGAACAATGATCAACAAGGCAATTTTCATACCTTTTTCGATGACATGCGTGGGTCTAATAATCAAAGCACCAATATTACCCTCGTCCGATCCGGATGAGATATCTTTATTGTCACAGTCATTCTTCGAATGAGGGGTTGAAATTCTATCTTGTACTTGTTTTGAATTTTCACCTGGAACATTTTGCTGGTGGGTAAAAGTTTCATTACTTGGTCCAAGACCTCTTAACACTGAGGGCTTTCTATCACCAAAGCTAAAATCAGCACATTTGAGACTTAAACCTTTATGTGGAGACCATACTAGTTCAGACAGGGGATCAGTGGTGACAAATGCCATGTCCACCATTGAACCCGCATTTGCACCTACACCTAGATCGTTGTGCAATATTTTTTCCTTGTATTGATTGCAATAACCCAGATCAAGCCTTAACTCAGTTGCTGGATCAATAGGATCATTTTCTTCATTCAGTTTCCACACATCAAACTCCTTATTGATCAATCCTGAAATATTAAAACCCAAATGAGTCATCTTCATATGTGTGGACGCAAAGCGTGCCAACCAATTACTTTTTTACTTTATAGTTTGGCTAAAAAATGCTTGAAACGAGCAATCAAGGTCAATAAACTCAACTAATCAAGAAAACGTAAAGCTAACTCTTTAGAGTTTCATGACTACCATGAGATTTCAACATAAATACATCTTCATAAACCATAGTAGCATCTCAAAAAAATAAATAATAACAATTCATAGTTTTTAAAGTTCAATCAAATAATTGATTTTTCAATCTTCAAAATTTTTGTGGTCTAAGATTTTCAAGTGGAAAATTTCAATGCACCAGACAATATCAAGTTATATATATTAAATTATTTTCATCTAAAAAAATGCAATCTGATGGCTTTTTAATAGTTACCGGCCCCAAATTTGGAGGATTAATCTTCACTCCGCCCTTATTTATACTTTAAATTTGCATCAGCCTGTCCAAATCCTGTTTCCACTCGAAAAATTGTTCAGACAATGAAATTAAGATCAGACTATCGTGTTCAACATGCGGAGCACTTCACCTATGGGAAAAAAGATCTCCCATCTCGTATATTTTCTGATTACAAGAAATTACAATCTTACCTAACTGATGATAAAGAATAAAAATAATTCAGTCGCAGTCCAACTGAAGCTCATAGAAACTAAACCGGGCCTATTTAATGGAAAAGGCTACTATAAGTGTATTCCACTGTTCTTGTCCAACTGTCAAATTATCAATCTACTTATCCAAAGTTGTGCGATTCTCCTCTTATCTGTGTCCCTTTCATTCAAGCATTTATCATTATCAGCTAAGCTAAATTCCATCTTATATTACCAATGCTTAATTTTGAGAAAAAGCAAAGAATTCGCAAAAGGAAATTAAGAACTAGATACTGTGGAAGAAACAATCAACACAAAGATCGCCATAAGCATTTCACAAGCTTCGGAAGTAAAACCTAACAAAATTAAACAAATACGAGCGACACCGAGAAGTAAAAAAATCACAGTCTCGTCTCGGAAACAAACGGATATTCCTCAAATCCATCAGAATTGCCACGGCAGTGCTTCTGATTCTCTACTATCGCATCCACCACTTTATGAAACCTGCTAGTGTACTGGCAGATGCTCAGACTTACACAATGGATGGGAAACCCTCGCGCGCGCGCGAGAGAGAGAGAGAGAGTCTTGCATGCGTCGTCCTCTGTAACAGTTTCATGAAGGAGTAGAACTTTTTGTCTCATTATTCCCACGTATGAGGTTAGGACTGTGCCACGTGGATGTATTACAGCCCATTTACTCCATTCTCAACGTTTAATTATTAAAAAATAAAATAAAATAAAAATATTTTATAAATAATTTTTACTAACAAATAATATATTTAATTATAATAAATAAACGATGTAAATATCATTATTATATTTTTTGTTAAAATTTTAATTTTTTTTCTGCAGCAGAAAGGTCAACGACTTACTTTCTACAGCAGAGTGCTAGTTTCTACAGCGAAAAAATGAGTTTTTGAAATCGAACTCATATCCGGCAACAAAAAGAAAATATTCTGCCGTGAAAAGAAAACGTTATATAGCGGAATGAATACTTTCAGCAACGGAAATGAGCTCTTTTCGTTGTGGAAAATACTTTTTCTGTTCCATTTGCTAAATTATTTGTCGTTCTTCAGTGTAGTAAACAATGAATTTTTCTGCTAGTTTACTCAGTAGATCAGAAATATATCTAGCTTAGAGTACATTGATTTTTCAACAAACAAATAACTGAAAATATTCCATTTTGATACCAAAATCGATTTCAAACGGGTTTACTGAAAATTTTTCATTTAAAAAAAATCTTCTCTTTTTTAACGTTTATTTTAATAAGTTAACAGTAATATTTGCGCCGTTCATTTTCTATAGTTGAGTGTTTTGTTTGTTAACACAAATTATTTAATGATTAATTTGTCATTGATCCCATAATTAAGTGGTCTTCTTATTTTTATCAAAAACAATTTTCTTAAAAAAAAAAAAGCTTTTATTGATTTTTTAAAGGTTAGTTAAACTAATCTTGAATTTATAGTTAGGAAAAGCAATAATTAATTAAAGTTTTTATTGTCAAGTAATCATAAATAAAATGGTTTACAATAATAATTAAAATTAGGAGTTTAGCAATATCGAAAGAGACAAATTGACCCTTAATTAAGAGAATAATTAATTAAGAGGTGAGACTTGAGCGACGTCGTCTCTAGATATTGGTGGGGAGATGGGGCCCATGGGACGGGACCCACAAATCAACGGCGGAGGTTGCATCAAGAGGAAAGTCTGTCTCGAGGGAGTGGGACCATTCTTTGTGTTCTTGCCCAACGCACAAACCATCAATCTTTTCTCTTTCGTCATAAAGTTTTTGAATGTGATTTGGCTTTGTCACTTGTGACAATGTCCCATGTAAATGGATATTGGATTTCTTCCTTAGAATTTGCACTCCGACAAGGAAGAGAGAAGAGGACGCTGTCGAAAATATCGCATATTGTCACAAATCCATAATAGATTGTTTTTAAAAATAAATACTGACAGCTAAATGTGAAAAAATATTTTGGAAAAAAAAAAAATTACGAGCAGAGAAGAAAAATCATTATAAAGATCAAATTACAGTCTCAAATTTTTGTGACTCGAGCTCATATATATTTATAGAGTAAAGCGAAACCCTAATCGAATTATGTTCTAAAAAATTATTCAATTTACTGAATTTTAAGAGATCCATAATGCAGGTTTCTTAGTCCATCCGAAAAGGAATTTGGATCATAATGATCAACTAGGCGCTACAACGCCGATGCAGGAATATTAAGTCAACTAGGCAGATTTAATGACGATCTATAGACATGAGATCCGTTGAACGACGAGAGAAGGCAGGTGACTCAAGAATTTGACCCCAAAAAATGAAGATTTCAACGTTCAATCATTGAGGATACTCATGAAGATCACAATAACGCAAGACGGATCATCGAGACAGAGAACTTGACCTAATTTTATCTCTTTTCTCTACTCTATAATTTTTCATTGTAGTTTCCATTAATATCAATTACAATAGTTTTTTCTCGTGACGACGACACATGATTTACCTTGTACAAATTCACTAATAGCAAACGTAATATTACTCTATTTCTATTACTTTATTATACATCATCTTAAACAAGTTTATAGAGTTACCAAATCAATTCGTTCATTTTCATCAATTTTGTGTTACGCTGTTTCATTTTCAATCAAATATCAGCCGACGTCCCAAGGTGGAAACTGAAGCAAGTCCACCAAAATTAACGACCAATTACTAGATCGAAACCACTAATACGACCCAAAATCCATGAAAACGAGTAGGGATCTAAGCAATGTCAATTTTTCAAATGACCTTTTCTTGCTTGCACATAGAGCCTGAACCATTTGATATACCTAGTGGCAGAAGCCTGTGCATGCCTGCTGGATTAGCCATTATCATAAGAAAAATACCAGAAGTTAACATGAAAGAGATAACTCATCACAAATTTCTTGAAGATTGGATCGAAAGAAAGCCAGGAACACTCTTTACAGGTTTGTTTTTCTTGTGGAAAGGATTATCTCCGACACAATATTAAGAACCCTTCAATGTCCTAATACATTATTACCCCCCTAATTTGCAGGCCAACTCCCTCCACTTCATCTCAGTTCCCATTTGATGATGGCCGGAAGACATTGTAGCCGTTTATTCTGCATGCCATATTTGTATACTTCGGATTGAGATATGGGTAAGGTTCGAATTGCGAGTTCATGGACCTGAGTAAAGATGGATCCGGATTGATCTGCCACTGACCGGACATAATCCCATCAATCTGACCATTAACATAAGATGGTGTACTGACTGGTGGCATATAATCCACAACTGGCTCCAAATGCCCAATTGAAGTGCTGTAGGCTCGTCCGAATCCTCCATCATGTTTACAATGTGTCCGATCAAACCTGCAGGAGCTGGATGATGAACCAACATCACCAGATAGGCCTACATCGCTAGGAAGAGAAAACTGCCTGTTCAGCATGGTTGGTCCATTGCTGAAAGACGGAAATATTGGGCTTGACCTAGCGGCTTTCCCCACACAGTGCTCTTCATCCAGTAGGTCATTGATGATATCAAGGTGGGGAAATTCCTCCGCCAAACCTTGGACCTGGCGCCCAGATGTACAAGCAGAGATATCAGCCAGCAATTGCTCACGGTTACCACCATGTAATCGAGGGTAAAGTTCCTGATTCTGAACATCACCCAACAACGAGCTATTATTAAAATGAATACCCCTGCCATTCATTTGAGAGCCATCCGTCCATTGCAGAACATTTGGTAAGACATCCCTACTTACCATGCCGAGAGGAAAACTTGATTTAACTGGATTTGAATCCAACCTGTCCGAATTTTGTGATGAAAACATTGGGGGAGATACCAAGGCCGTTGTCTGTGAGTATAATGGAGAAGGGTTTACTCCCGAAGGTGGAGAGCTAGGCTGGGTGAAACCAGTAGTACTAATAGAAACGTTGTTACCCATTATGGCATTTCTGTAGGACTGAGGTGGTGCATAACTATGGGTAGCAGGCAATGGGTCAGGACCCAACCGGCCAGCTGCACTTGCAGAACGGGAGAGGGAATGGTTTGTTTGAGCCACAGAAACAACAGGAGCTGGATGCCTCAGAGCAGGATTTTGAGGAGCACTAGAAGGTCTAGACATCATATTAAATTGTTGAGCCATAACCTTTTCAATTATTTTTGGGGTTAAAGTCTTTTGCGCCTCACTTTTGGATGCACTTGCTAAAAGAGGTGAAGGAACTACTGGAGCAGCCCTTGAATGTGATCCATTTGAAGACGTCTTTTGAATATAAGCACTACTCCGATGCTCAGACTTCTGTTCAGAAGATGTAGGAAGATATGTCTGTGTATTCTGAACAGATGATGTTATAACTGACGTTTTATCTTTCAAGGTTCTTTCTGTATCGACTTGGTTTCTAGGGCTTTGTTTCCGCTGAGCTGCCACCATCCCTTTCTCCTACAACACAAAAGCAAAAGCAAGAGAATTAAAGATCTAAACATTCCATACATCAAACAAAGATATGATTTTTATCTACTTCCCATGGAACTTGTAAATTATGTGGGTTTTTAGACTTTTATTACATACTAAAACATATCCTGGCAAGAAAAAAACAAGCTCCACCACCATATAAGCCCTCTTTTATCAAATTAAATACACCACAGAAATTCCAAAGACTATGACATAGATGGCCAAATAACACTTGATGTGAATAATTCATTTTTTTTTAATATATTTCATTTAGTTAAAACCAGTCATTCCATTATGCAATTTGCTCCTACAGTTTTTTCATCCCATTTGTCTAAAAGCATATTTGAAGCAGAAAGAAAAACAGTAGAGAGAGAAAGAGGGAGAGAGAGTAGACGCCACCTTCTTAGCCATTTCGTGTTCAACTACCCTTAACTGATCCTGATGGGAGAGGGAAACAACAGCAGCCTCAGGTTCAGATTCACCAGGCTTACTAGTTTCAGACACATCACTTTGATCCCCTGTATCAGGTGAAGGCCCAGACGGTTGACTATCAGTCTCATTTCCCCATGTAGTCTTGTCAGAGGTTGCATTACCTTGTTGGTTTTTTCTTCTACAAATATGACCAATCAAATAAACATCTTATCAGCTCAATTCCTAGAATAAATGAACTATAACTTGCACATATTTACCTGGTAGGAGTTTTTTGGTTCTTGTAATTAGGGAAGGAGCTGCCTTTGCAAGACCCATTCATTACCACTGATAGAACTGAGTCTGTAGAACATGTTGAGGAGCTATCATCCATCACGGAGGAGTTCTTCTTGTCGGATGATACAGTCTGTGTAGAAGACAAACTGCTAATTACGCTACTACTAGAGTCCATGGGAGGATGAATTTCTGATGTGTCAGTATCCCAATTAACAGGACTAGTCTCTCTATCTTCTGAATCACGATGAAGTGCTTCACCAACAGCATCCACTGAATCTGACACGTCAGAAACATCTTCCAGTATATCAGGCTTTTCAAGCACAGGCTGCATCTCCTCCATATTCGAGACCTTCTTCAAATCACTCAGGGTTTCTTTCTGATGCCTGTCTAGTATTCTCCTCTCTTCTCTCCCCTTTTCCCTTCCTTTTTGATTGTTTCGTTTCTGTTTAGCCTGTGGAGAAGTAACAAAATCAGGTAAGAGCAAACAGAAAAGTTGAGATACTGAGTAACTACTGTAACTTAAATGTTATGATAAACTATCAAAATTTGGAGCCAATTGATTGAAAAACCTATATTTAAGAAACTTCCTTTCATTACAATCAATCTCATATCAAAGATTTTCATTTTGCTTTGTTTAATGGGCAGCCTACTTGCATAATATATTTTAAGAAGGTTTAGTACCTCTGCAAAACAATTGACAAGTATAAAAAAACATCCACATTAGTTAACAGTCACAATGATGAACACGGAATATGCACAATGAAAAGTGAATAGTAACCAGTTTTTTCTTTGCTTTCTTTTCTTTTTCTGTTGCACCACGCCTTGCCTTTTGTTCACTTTCTGCCTGCCATGCTGCCTCTTCTTCACGGATCAACTCTTCTTGCCTCTTCAATGCAACAGCTTCCTGATACGCGACCTCAACTTTATTGCTACATATCCAAGGCAAAAAGAAAAATTGAAGTAAATCAAATGAAGCCAATTTTTACATTGGACTTGAGGAATTTTAAGCAAATAAAATTTTATCATAAATAAAAGAAGCTACAAAAATAAAGACAAATAGAATTATCAAATGCATTACCTATATATATGAGCAAGAACAAATATTTCCACAGTTCTACGCCCCAGTTCAGTAAGATGCCTTTCATCACGTTCAATAGAATCTTTGTTGAAATCCTCTCCAGAGCTACCTTCCTGCGTACAAAGTTCATTAATTTTCAGCATCGCATACATGCAAACCTAAAATAAATACTTATATCTTCCACCATTACTTTTAGTTCCAATTCATATTAACAATGATATAATTTTGTTCTCCTTCAAAGAACCTGAAATTAAAGTACTAAACAACTAGGAAATGATTCCATTTCACATTAATCAAAAAGCTTCCTAAATATATAAAGGGGCTGTTGCGTATTGTTGGATCGACTCCATTTAAACATCAAAAGGCAGCGCCTGGCAGAAATTTGTTAAGGATATGTATACTACGTGGTCAAAATTCACAGACATCAGAGACGTCATATAGTGGATTTTTATTACAGAACTCAGCCATGCAAAAAGAAAAAAAAATTCTCAGACCAGCAATCAAAGTACTTAAAAAGGAAGAAACTGTATATGTTAAGAAAAACTGCATTTTCACAGCTTATAATTCCAATAATGTACACTAGGCACGCCACTATTTCCATACCTTTGTACGGTTCTGAGGTCCCTTCTCATCCTTAGGAGGCAATGGTTCCAAAGCAGCTCTCTCAAGTAGTAATAAAACATCATCTGCTAAAACAAACATATCTTTTTCTATGTGAACAATTGGGGCTGGCATTTCTTCGGCTTCCAACAGTTTTGCCCCCACTTTCTTGTTCTTTGTCTGGCCTTCAAGAGCCCTCAGCCCACTACACAAGGAGTCCATCACTAAAGTAGACGTGACTTCCTTCTCTATAAAGAAATGCTTTACAACTACTTTTAGAATCACATCAGTCTTCTCCCTAGACATATGGCGTCGAGCACTTTGGTCAATTCCCAACCAGAAGGTACAAAAACTGAAAAGGTTTCAGACAACATGTCATTACACTTGGAATGATTGAAAAATGTTGAGAAAAATTGATCAAGAAAAATAGCATTAGAATCAAAAGAACAAGGAAAATTTATCCAGACATGTCAAATATGACAAATGACATCCAAGACAATAAAATACAGTACCTCAACCACCTATTTTTATCCTCTATCAATTTCCCAAGTTTGCTTCTTCTCTCTTCCACAAAGCGCCGACAAATTTGCTCAACATTAGTCAGATACACCCGAACAAGTTCTCTCCGATATTGACAATCCAGGCAACGAAATGGTCGGTCTGCTCTTTCCCTGAATGAAATAAATACAATAAAATATATGTCGATACTGCAATGGAAATCGCCTAAGAAAATTTTAAAAAGAAAAAGAAAACAAACATGTTATTAATAGTCCAGAAACAGAAACTTGATGCTTGTTCCTAGAAGTTAGCTAAAACCAGCAGTATCATGAGAATAAAAGTGAATCCATGAATGTGTTGAAAAGGGGTGAACTATTTTTGGAAAAAAAAACTTAAGATACCTGATCACTTGAACTTGAGCCTTTATTATTAGAGAGTCACCATCAACGAACCCATCTAACACTTTAGACAGCTCCATAAACTTCTTCCATCCCCAGTCATGTTCTTTCTTCCAAAACCTATGTAATGTGTCTGTGCAAATATCGTATGCTCTATTAGGCTGATTCAACCAAATCATAAATCCACAAAAGGAAACCATCACATAACCAACGAACCAGAATATTTTGATTTTTTTGGATCTTTATTCACCACAGCTATGGTAAACTGTGCAAAATGGCTCCAACCTGTCTCAAATTAAAAACAAAGGAACCAATTTTTTATTCTGATTGTCAATTACAACATTACATTGACAAAACTTAAAAAAAAAAAACAAATGCTATCAAGAAAGTCCAGATGAGTGTAGAACCTGGCAGAAGTTTGTCATGATTTGCAACACACAGAAACAAAGAGAGATGGTTGCATACATCACAACCTTGAGGATATATTAAAATATACCTGCAACCATAATATCATGAGGCATAAATCAAACTTAAAACAATCAAAAAGAAAAAGACAACAAATTGGCATAGATATACATACCATTTGTAACCACCGACCTCAAATACATCACTCCGGAGTTCTCTTTTGTTAAGCTGAGAAAACTTCTCTATTTTCCATGTATATTTGTCATATAATTCTGAAGGTTTTGGTCCGGCGGAAAAACAGAGGATTAGCATATAAACTGCTACTCAATGCAAGGAAGTCCAAGTACATTAAATTATAAAAAACTAACTAAGAGTACTGCAGGAGCTAATAACTCATTCAACATCACATTATTTTATTTCTTCTACTTTCAGCACAATGAAATTGAGAATCATTCCATGAGAAGGATTCAGAACAATGGAAATAGAATAACGTTCTTATAAGAGACATCCGATGGTCATATCTATGAACAAAAAAATTTGGAAAAATCGACATCGGGAATTAAGTATTTCATGCAAATCCATCATAGATTCACTGCCAAGGATTGATCTTAAAATTCGAGCCCCGTTACTCTCTTTAATACATTATTTCTAATGATTAAAGCTTCCATAGTCCTTGTTGTTGTTGCTTCCTTTATATTTGCTGAGCACAAAAAAAATAAATAAGGTAACTGTGATTCCGTTGCATATTTGTACAGTCAAGTCCTACTTTTAGTCCACCTAAGTCCATAACTGACCATGTATTTAGCATTCTAGAACAAGTAACACAAACACACACACAACACGTAAAGATTTAACAGGAAATTAAAGATGAAAATGATCATACTCGTATCATCATCCTCATCAGAGTCCCAATAAGCGGGTGACGTTGAAGGAGTTTCATTTTCCAATTGCTCAGAAGACCGCCATTCTGCTAATGCCTCTCCAGATTGACTTCGGATACCAATTGAAATTCCCTCAATGGACCTTCCAACAATCTCACTCACAAGCCCAGCCATATTCAACTCCAGAAGATCTTCACCCAAAATTCACTAAATAAGCAACATCAAAGAGAAGAAAATATTGGTCAATGTGAAAAAAAAAAAAAACAGAAGTAAAACGAAACCATTCTTCCAAATTATGTCACCATGATCTTTTTTAAAGAAAAACGATCTCTATAACAGAAAATTTCACAAAAGGTAAACATATTTCAACAGCTGATTATTGCCTACCAGTGCTAGGAATCAACGGAAAACAAGTTAACTTTAAAACGAAGAAGGACCTCTAGAGCAAAAAGGAAAGGAAAGAACGCCTCCATAAATGCCAATACTACTGTGTGGCTACGACGTAAATTTAAGCCTTCCTAAATCCAACAAAATATCAAAATCTTATTTATTTATTTTTTCAAAAAGAATAGAAGCACCCAAATAAACTCGAATTCTACAGTCCTCTGCACCAAAAAGACAGCCACCAATACCACATAGAGAAACGTGATAGATCAAAATGAAATCTAAAATACGAATAAGAGAAGAAAAAAAAACCCTAGGAAAAACCATAATCCATCCCCATCAATCCAATCGCATGAAGCAGAATCCCAGCCTGTGAACACAAATCCATCCCCTCAAAAGGCAAAGATCGAATACATCCAATCCCCAAAATCCCGATCAAATTCAGTACCACAAACAAAAAAACAAGCAGTAAATGAGATTGAAACAGCATAGGGAAGATCGTATAGGGACACAAACCTGGAATTAAGAGTGCCGCTTTGTGAATCACCGACGAAAGCTTTCAGATTTTCCGAGAGCGAGAGAGGGGTCGAAGGGGCAGCTGAGAGGAAGAGATTGCGATTGAGCAAAGTCGGAATCCCAATAAGAAATGTTATTACTATAATTTCTAAATTTCCTTAATTATAACTTTTTTTTATTTATAAAATAAATAATATTAAACTTTATTTATTTATTTATAAAATAAAATAAAAAGAAGAAGTGGTGGAGTCGAGTGGAGAGAGGCCATGTGGGCTCGTTTTAGGCCCACCATTTTGTGGGACCCATCTACAATTCTATTTGTTTTTCAATTCTGTAAAATTAAAAAATAAAAATAAAAAAGGAAAACTAAATAAGAGATTGTTTCTTTGAAAATAATATTAGGGTTTGCACTGGGGCCTTCACTTTGGGTAGAGCTGACAAATGAGTCGGTCGGGACAAGTTGAGTCGAGCCAAGCTTAACGAGTTTGTCAAAAAAAATTATCAACTCGAGCAGGCTCAAGAGCTAAAAGTTAAACTAGCCAAACCGAGCTGATCCGACTAAATGAGTCTTAACGAGATGAACATACATAAATATTTTTAATTTATATCAATATAATGTATATTTTTTTAATTTAATTATTAAAATTATAAGAATTTTTTATTATTATAATATTAAAATATAATAGTTAGTTATTTAATTAATAAATTTGTTTTATTAATATATAAAATCACAAGTCTTGAGGAAAAAAAATTATTTGAGACAATTCAATAAAAAAATATATCACACAAATATTATTACAAATATTTAACGTTTAAGTCTTTCTCACTGGCGATCGAGATGCGACTGTCAACCAAGAGGCAACTGGTGACTTGAGTCTTTCTCATCGAGCATGGCGACATGTCGACGTTGAAGTTTTACAAGAGTCTGCAATACAAGAAGACAAAACCAGGCGCAGGCATAGCACAAGAAGACGAAACGAACGAGCCCTAAGAAATTCGATTCAGTTTGGTTTTGTCAGTTTTGACAAAGACAAACCGAACCGAATTTTCCTGTTTTTAACAAAATGAACTAAAAATCGGTTTTACGGTGTGCAAAACCGATCCGAACCGAATTGACTGGTTCCGGTTCGATTCTTCTGTTCCGGTTTGGTTTTGCACACCGTTAATTATAAATTGAGAAATAAGATATTAAGATATTGAAATATTCTTTTATGAAAAAAAATGAAGAAAAAATATGATATTTATAGAAAAAAGAAAGAGAATAAAAAAAATAGGGAAAGAGAAAATAAATAAGTAGGAAATAAAGAGGTGGCAGAGGATGGAATAAAGCTCATATGAGAACGTTTTTCTCATTAGTGTTTTGGTTGCATGAATATTGTAATATTTCTTGATTTTCCATCAAACATAACACATCCAACAGACACACATAACGTAATTATAATCAGTGTTTCCTTCTATGGTCGAGAAAACTATTAACTAAAAAAAATATACAAAATACCATATTTTACTGAATTTATATTTCAATGATCAATTTCGAGTACTTAATCTAGTTAACAATAAAATTTATCTAAATAACTCGGTAAATAATAAAAAAGTTCACTTTGAATAATGGGTGTTAATTGAGCTACTTACTTTTATCAATTAAACTTTCATCTCGACATTTATACAAACAGATAGAGTGCATTTGAAGTTAGATGTGACAAACGAGTTAGCCGAGTCGAGTCTGAAAAGATTATGTTCACCGAGCCTAACGAGTTAAACTAATTGAGCCTAATGAACTCAACAAGCTTAATAAGTCGAGCATAACGAGCTTGTTTAAAAAATTTTCAACTCGAGTTAGTTCACGAGTCATGAGTTAAACAAGCCGAGTTAGATTTGGCTCACTACAGTATTGAGCCAAGCTAACGTGCTGGCAAGCCAACCCACACATTTAACATCTCTAATTTTGGGTTTCTACTCAAAATAAAATAATTAGTTGTAATAAATTAAGTCATTAAAAATAGTCATTGAACTATTAGATCAGCAACAAGTTAAAATTTAAAGTAATTTTGTGAACAACTAAACGTCAAACTATGGAAAAAAAAGAAGTCAAATTTTGCAGTCATATTTTTCGTTAAAATTTAATTATTTTTTGTAGCAGATATGTAGTCATTCCGCAACAGACCCATACATGAAATTGTTATAATAGTCAAAGACTTACTTTACACAACGAAAGGCAAATATCCGCTACAGAAATTCTGTATATAACCCAATACTACTTAGACTTACTTAGCAAACTTTAGTTCTTTTATAGAGTTGAAGTCGAAGTGAACCGCGTCTAAATGAATTTGAAGCGTTTTTAATTATTGCTCCCCAATGGTTTCGAGAAAACTAAGATTCCGCAGCGGAAAGCTTTATGCAGCACATACTTACTTTCCGCTGCAGAAAGTAAGTCATTGACTAAAACTAATT
This sequence comes from Begonia loranthoides, assembly GCA_022433065.1. Classification (NCBI taxonomy): domain Eukaryota; kingdom Viridiplantae; phylum Streptophyta; class Magnoliopsida; order Cucurbitales; family Begoniaceae; genus Begonia; species Begonia loranthoides. The sequence continues at coordinate 3,064,296 of CM039474.1, forward strand.
CATATACAGTTTAGTTGTGGAAAAATGATCTATCTGCTGCGAAAAAAATTTTAAATTTTTAATGGAAAATATTACTGCAATGTTTGTCTTATTTATTTTTCATTGTTTGAGGTTTTAGTTACTCGCAAAATTATTTTAAATTTTATCTTATCGTTGATCCAATAATTCAGATTTGGTTTTATTAATATTATATTTTATAATTTAATTTGGAATTTTTAGTAATTAATGTAATTAATATTTTATTTAATTATTTGTAATTAATGTTAATTATTACATCAAATTTAATGTTTTTTTTTCCCAGTACTTTTTAATTCGGTCGAGTCTACAGAAGTACCGATTGCGCGGGAGAAATAGAAATTCAAAACAGCGGATTTGGATCTTTGGATTCTCCATTGACGACTGCAATCATTTCAATTTCGACGTATGTGTTTCTCTCCATCAAAATGGAAAGTTCAGTGCTCAGGCTGCTCATGGTTCAAGGTCCTCGTCAGGGTGAAACCCTAGAATTTCAACCTGGAGCTATGATACGAATCGGCCGCATTGTAAGGGGAAACAATCTCCCTATCAAAGACGTAGGTATCTCCACCAATCACCTTTGCATTGAATTCCAGTTCAACTCCGGGAAATGGGCGATTCGAGACCTTGAATCCTCCAATGGAACCATTCTCAACAGAATAAATCTCTCCCCAAATACTGCTTTTGATCTTCACGATGGTGATTCCGTTAAGATCGGTGAAGAAACCTCCATTTTAATCAAAATAGACTGTCGCGTTGAAAGCCAGTTGAGGCGGAACCCTAGGCGACGGGCTGCAGGAAAAGATGGTATACTTGCAGATGCAGAGTCTCGTGGCCGGGCACTGAAGGCGACCACAGTTGAGCATGAGGTCCAGGGGGAAAATGTTATGGTGTTGGAAAGCAAGAGGCGGGGTAGACCGAGAAAAGGGAGGGCTTTGAAGAATGAAAATGCTGATGATGCGGAGGATAAGAAAAGTGTTTTTATGGGAGATTCTCTTAATGCAGGTCCTGTGGAAGGAAAATTGGATGGAAAAATGAACACGAGAAGCAATTGGGTTGTGCAGGATGATGAAGGTGTTGTCGTGAAATCAATTTCATGTAAGATTCCTGAAAATAAGCGTTTGGAAGGCGGAAAAGTGGGCGTTGGGGTTAAAAGGACACGAGCTGGTGCGAAGAAGAGAAATGATTTACAGGACGAGTCATCTGATAGTGTCAAAGTGGATGTTTTAGAGGACAACAAGTACGTGGGGCCAAAGAATTTCGGCAAAGTTGCTCTAAAAGATGCCATAGAAGAGATGGAAAACAAGAATGGTGAAGTGTCAGTTAAAAGGACACGAGCTGGCGCGAGGAAGAGAAGATATTTAAGTGAAAAACCATCAGATAATGTTAAAGTGAATGTTTTAGAGGATAATAAGTGCATCGAGCGAAAGAATTTGAGCAAAGTTACTCTAAAAGATGCCATGGAAGGGATTGAAAACAAGAATGGCAGAGTATCCGTAATTGGCTCTGATGTCCGCAAGCCCGATGAAAATGAAGGACCATGTTCTGTCCTTGACGGTTCTGTCAATGTTGAAATTGGAAGGAAAACCGATGTTAAAGAGAACAAGGGTGCAGAAAAACTCGATTTGGAGAAAATGACAATTGGGGAGTGGTTTGATTATTTGGAGGTATATTTGCCTACACAGATAATTGATGAAACAGAAGAGATTATTGAATGCATGAAAATAAAAGCTGCTCGAGTCCGGGAGCATGTTTTACAGCAGAAGAATGAGAAGGAAAAAGTCTCATTGGTGTAGTTCTAGTGGGGAGGTAAACGAAGCTTCAATGTGGTAAGTATTTCTTCAATTGCTCTGCTTTGACGTTTTGGCATCTAAAGACTAACTTTTTTTCCCTGTGCGTTCCTGGGTTTGACGAATTCCTCCTAGAATGAATAGTAAGGGGTAGGGCTTAGTTAACCTTCTTGTGGTGAGCTTCTGATACGCCTGAAAAGTACACTTTGAAGTCTAGGGTCGGCCACTACACGTCTATCCTTTCACTAAAATAATACGCACTTTTGGTGGAGTGCCTTGTTACTTTTTTTTTATGGAGTTTTTATTCGATTCTAGTGGAGTGCCTTGTTACTTTTTTTTTTTGGGAGTTTTTATTCGATTCATGTTTCAAATAGGGTTCAGTGTGACCTGAATTCTATTGGACCAGGCCGATCGGCCAGCATTATATATCTCATTTAAGATTTTGTTTTCTCTATAAATTCATGTATGCTAAAGTTGCAAAACATATACTTATATTTCGATTTTCATGGTAGATTTGTTTTTTTGCTTGTGATTTTTTTCTAAAAAAATTTTTCTACGTAAATCTGGTGTTCCACATTGTATTTCTTTTTCCAGTTATCATTCAATTTCTTACCGTACAAATGATCTTCTCCCTTGATTCGCATGGTAAAACTGCTCAAATTTTCATATTTACCTGATATTTTCTTATAAATTGTAGGTTACTCATGGGAAAACCGCACAAAATATTGTAATTTACCTGATCATCTTCATTATAAAAGTATAGTCTGATATGTTCTGGAGGAACTAAAGATATTCTTCCCATTCTTGTGAATATTTCTTGCAAACTCACTATTGCATAGAAATACTATCTCAGAAAGTTAACATCAGCTAAATTGAATATAGAGATCCATCTATTTATGGTTACCGGGTTGTGAAGGAGTTCTCTCTTCCTCCCCATCTTTGCGCTGACATGAACTGTTCAGAGCTTTAGTTTTCTTAAAACGATGTATTTTGAGTTGCCTAAAACGACTTTGTTTCAATTGCCTGCCTTTTTCATTGATATGGCTACTTAAGAAAGTTTATCTACAGTGTTTCCTTTTCCGATCTGTATTTTCAGGAATATCTCCAAAGGGCAATGCACTTCCAGCCTTGAATGTGCTTCAGATTCAGGAATAGAACCAATAGTACAGCTCCATGAACAGGGAAATATCAGCTCGAGAACCAGCGGAGAAGATTGCGTTTATTTTCATAACAAGGAACGACAATGGAAGATGAAGGATCACTCGGCTTCAATTGCATAGGTTCTGTTGGTTTTGGTTTCTTTGATCCTCATATGTACTACTCTATCATCGTCTATTATTTAAAGCACATTTATAAATACTATGTGGTATACCATAATTGCATCCACTTTAGTGAGAGAACAGTTGAATTTCACATGCATCTTCTCAAAGTCATAACTACACTTTCTCCTTTTGCATTTCTTCACAGGAAAACTGACTGGATCCTAGTCCTTTTTCTCTTTTTCTGTTCTTGTGATCGTCTTCAACCCACCGGTCATTCCCTCCATGAAAACCAGTTCTAACGAGGTGAAGCAGTTTCTCGCTAACCCTTTTGCTCAAAAGGCTATTCAGGTACATTCTGTGTGTAACATTATGCCTGACCAAGAAGAATCCAAGAGAACTCAATACCCTTTGGATTCTAAGTCCTATAGAATTCTGGATGAGATAGGGGTCGGTGCTAGTGCCATTGTTTACAAGGCAATATGCATTCCCCTGAACTCAACTCCAGTGGCGATTAAATCGATCGATCTCGATGGATCGAAGGGTGATCTTGACAATTTCCGTCGAGAAGCAAAGACCCTTTCGCTTCTCTCCCACCCGAATATCCTCAATGCTCACTGTTCTTTCACAGTGGATCATCGGCTTTGGGTTGTGATGCCGTTCATGTCGGCCGGATCTTTGCAGTCTATAATATCATCTTCTTTTCCAGACGGTTTATCAGAGCCATGCATTGCTATAATTCTCAGAGAAACTCTTAATGCTTTGGCGTACCTCCATGACCAGGGCCATCTCCATAGAGACATCAAAGCTGGCAACATTCTGATGGACTCAACCGGCTCAGTCAAGCTTGCGGATTTCGGAGTTTCAGCCTCCATTTTCGAGTTCAGTTCAAATAAAGGGTGGTCATCTTCTTCGTCTTCTTCTTCCTGGATGCTCACAGATGTTACTGGAACGCCATATTGGATGGCGCCGGAGGTGTTTCACTCCCGCAATGGATACAATTTCAAAGCTGATATTTGGTCATTTGGAATCACAGCTTTAGAACTAGCCCATGGACGGCCCCCACTCTCTAATCTTCCTCTTTCCAAATCCCTGCTCATGAAGATTACCAAGCGGTTTCGATTCTCCGATTATGAGCAGCAGAAGAATGAGAAGAAGAGTAAATTTTCGAAAGCTTTCAAGGATATGGTGGCCTCTTGCCTCGATCAGGAACCTTCGCGAAGGCCTTCGGCTGAAAAGTTACTCAAACACCATTTTTTCAAGAACTGTAAGGGCTTGGATTTTCTGGTGAAGAATCTGTTGCAGGGTCTGCCGAGCGTTGAAGATAGATTCCGGCAAACCAAGCTCCGCCGGGAGTTGTCCATGAAAAGCGAGGACGAAGAAGCAGAGAATGGGGGGGATGAAGGGAGGCAAATTGTGAAAGAGAGAAGAATTAGCGGGTGGAATTTCAACGAGGACATCTTCGAACTCGATCCAGTATTCCCAACTGAGTCCCCAAACGGCGATTCAGAAGTAAAACCAGTTCCGTTTGCAGAAGAAATGAGGACGGGAGAGGAGAAGGAGGAGGTTAAAAGTGGCGGAAAGGGAAGTGGGGTTATCGACAGGGAATCCATGGTCAGGGGGCTAATGGTGCTGAAAAGCAGTTTGGAGGAACAGAGGGAAAAGGTGGTGTATTTGATAAATTTGCTAGGCGGCGGAGGCGGAGGCGGAGGCGGAGGCGAGATGAACAGAGAGGAACAAACGGCGCAGCTGATTGAGAGGCTGAAAATGGAGTTGGACTATGAGAGGAAGAAGAAGGTGGAGCTAGCAATGGAGGTCGAATTTCTCAAGCTTCAACTTTGATTTCTTGCATATACTCCTACAACCCTCAATGCAGTCGGACTTCTTTCCTTTCAATTGCTCAATAAATTAAAACAAATAACGTAGATTTAAATTTTGCGCAGATCAACTACGGGCGAGAATTAGGGGTGTGCATCTTGCGGTTCGGTTCGGTTCGATTTTAGTGTAGAACCTAATCAAATTGCAACGGTTTCAGTTGGCCTATCGCTAAATTGAAACCGAGTATTCTGTGTTCCAGAACTGAACAGAAACTTTGGTGATAAATCATTGCCAAAATTTGTGCTTCGGTGATAAATTATTGGCAAATTAACAAAATAACCATGGCATCAATTGAATAATTAAATAATTTTTATTAATTATAGAAAATAAATAATGTAAACATAGCAGTTAACAACAATCTTATTTTAAAAATAAAAGATTGAGAAATTTTTCCTTGAACATATTGCTTTAATTTTTGGTTGAGAGTTTTTGAGAATTTCAATATTTTATTGCCATCTAATTTAAATTTAAAACAATAATTTAGAAGAAGAATTAAAGTTTGATAAATCGAAGCAAATAAACAATTCTCAGTGATCAATCGAAATCTTTTTTTTTTCTTTCTCGGGATTATTCTTCCCCAAAAACATCAAATTAGAAGAATTCACAATTTCATAGTTCAGTGGTTGTTTTATTAATTTTCTTAAATTATTTTTTAAAGAATAAAATTTATTTTTATATATTTTTAAAAAATACTAATAATGTATTTCTAAGAATTTTGTACTTTCTCGATAATATTTTAAGCGGTGTCCACGAAAAGCACCAATGAGTTAACTCAAGATTGTGCACATATTTGTTATTTACATTAATCAAACAACATGTTTGGAACAATCCGACCCTAATGAGGGATTTTGAACTTGAAAAGTATAGTCATCAACAATATGATTTGTAGAACTTCGTCATATGAAGTCAATGACGACTCAAGATTCTGTTAATTGTGATAGTCCAGCCTATATTAGTAGGAGTGAACAATCTCACATCACTTTTGAAAGTAAAGAGTAAATAATTTATAAATAGAGTTCTCATTTCTACTTAATACAACACGTTTTTTACTAATACCAAGAATAAAAGTACGCAGGTTTCTGCCTAAAACAGACAATATTGTACTAGGATGACTGAAGACTCTACATGACTGATCTCCACCCTGTAAAATAATAGTATTCACTTTGTCAAATTGAACTTGCGGTCTAGTCTTTTACGATTTTATTCTTGGATTTCATGTCTTTGAAAATTTTAATAAATAAATTATGTTAGAAATTTTATCATTTAAAAGATATTACGTGGTTAGAATTTTTATTAAACTCGAATTGATAATTTTGTTTATAAAAGTTTTGAGGTCGTAAAAAACCACGTCATTGGGGACAGTTAAAGGTATATAATATTTAAGCAAAATTCTTCTTCTAATTTGATACGATGAGTTTTAAAATAAAAGGAAAAATGACAAATCAATTATCGTACTTTACTATTAATGACAAATCAACTATTGTAATTTTTTTGCTAATAAATTAACCACTGGACTGTGAGAAATCATCGCCACGACACGAGCATCACCGTTAACTTTCTGAAAATCGCAGCGGAAAAGAACAAATCCCCATGAAAAAAATGGAAAGAACTCGTGATTTTATAAAAGAACTTGAGTGGAAAAAGAGTTAATATCTATATAGAATTGATTTAGAAAATTTTGGATTTTGTAAAAAAATAGATTTAGAAGATTTCGAGTTTTATAATTTAGAAAATTTTGTAAAATAATGTTAATATTTTAGTTTTCGGATGATTTAAAATTGTTTTACAGTCCATGGGAGAATGTTTGTACTGTCTGTGTTGTCTGTATTTTTCTACGAAGAAGACAATTTATACGTACCGGGTAATTAATATTGTCCAAGCTTTTACAACAATGCGAATGTTACGTAATTTTTTAATTTTTTGAAATCATTAAACTCGTATTATTAGGGCTTTTTCGCCCGCGGCAAATATGGGCCAACTATGTTACCCGGCCCAATTGGCCTGCAATTTCAAGTTGACCTTCGGTCCACATCTTAGAAATCCACACTCTTTATTTTAAATGATTTAAGGCCTTGTTTTTTTATTTTGGCTATTTTAAATAATATTTTGCATAAAGTTTTTGAAAATTCTCATATTTTCTTCAATTAAACAAAAAATAAATTGATTATTTAAAAAAATTTAACTTACAATATGATTATTATTAATTATAACAACCCACAATAATTACTAAATCTTATATCAATTGTGCAAATAGATAGAATGTTATAGTTAGAATTCACTGTGACTCTAATTTTATTGGGTAAGGTCACTAGGCCACCATTGTTAATCTAATTCTAGAATCGCAAAACTCGTAGTTGTATTTCGATCTTTATAATAGATCTGTTTTTCTGCCCTGTAATTTTTTTTCGAAAGGGGTTTTCTACGTAAATCTAGTGTTTTACATCGTATGTTTTTATTTTTTCGATTATCGTTCAATTTCTGACAATTATATTTGCAGGTTTTGACTAACGAGAACAGAGATTGAAAGCGTCACTTGTGGTTCACTTACAAATTACAAAACAACAGTCAATTAAACGTGTAGAATTTGATATTACATAACCTACGCCCGACGCGTTCTTGTCGTCCGATCGAACAAAAGGAGTAAATAAAAAATTAATTAGCGAATGGAAATTAAAAAAAAAAAAAAAAAAACACATGGCTAAGAAAATATATAAAAAAGCCGTCCTGGTGAATGAGATCATCTTAACGACAAATTCAAAAAAATAATATATTACTTATCATATATTAATTTAATTTAATGACGATTATTGAATTAATGATAGGAGTGTTCCTTTCATATCTTATTATTCCTTTTTTAAACTGCCCCAAATATATAAATAGGACCACACCCACGACTCCAACAAATAAGGTATGCCTAATTAAATCTGTTTATAAGCATGATTAGATGAGTGCTAATCATGATTAATTACTTGGTTAATCTCTTTCAGGTTGAAATTATAACTTTGGAATCACATGGAAGAGATGAAGAGTTTTTACTAATTAAGTGACATGTCTCGTGAAGTAGCTAGCACTGTGCCCAAAAAAAAGCTCTTGGGTGCAACAATGGAGGAATCTATCCATGCATTTACTTCGAACTCAACAATGGCTTTCCTAACTATGGCCAATTGTAACTCTTCTACGCGTGTTGGGTTGTGGTAGTTTTCTTCAAATGGCCTCTTCTTCTTCTTCAAGAAACCCTACAAATTACAGAGAGAGAGAGAGAGAGAGAGAGAGAGAAGATTCATATTCCATAGCCGGCTAAAGAAGAGGTCTTAGAGGAAGAGCCAAAAAAAGTCTTCCTAATAAAGCTTCATTAAAGTCAGACGTATGACGATTCGATTTCTTATTTATCTGTTTGTCTCTTCCTCTCTTCCTCTTCGCCTTTTCCTCTCCAGATAAAACCCTACCCTTACCCTATACCTTCTCTCCCGCTTTGTCTAGTTTATTTTGCATGGATTTCAGGATAGAAGAAAGCTCTGAGAGTTCGAGTGAAGAAGATGAGCAACTGAAAGAAAGTATAGATTCTGGAAAAAGGTCGTATGAATGTTCGTTTTGCCGGCGAGGTTTCACAAATGCTCAGGCGTTGGGAGGGCATATGAATATCCACCGGAAGGACAGAGCCAAAGCCAAGCAAATTTCACTTTCTTCTTCCGTTCAGATGAACCAGAAAGATTATCAATCAGACCCACCAAAAACTTCGTCTTACCCCTTTTTCGAAACGCAGAGCGATTGTCAGTCGTATTTTCAGCCCCCGCCGGCGAACCCGCATGCAGATTTTCATGAGAGTTCGCACTCGTTCGTCCGAAATTCTCAGCCTTCTGGTTTCACGCAAGAACTTCTGGGCCCCAATTTGAGCCTTCGGATTGGTCCGAGGATTTCAGAGGCAGAAGTGGGAAGCCGATCAATTTGGGAAAACGATGAAGTGGATTTAGAGCTTCGTCTTGGCCATGACCCATGACGCCATCGCTAAGTAGATTGTACAGAAACGAAAAATTTACAGACGAAACAGCAGGTTTTATGTCGACGAACATGGCTAAGATGTTATTTTATGATGTTTTACAGCTATTGCTCTTTCTGAACGATTCCACAGATGTTATTTTATGATGTTTTACAGTTCGTAATCCTTTCTTGTTCTTCCAACGGCCATGTCATTTGGAACTGACGTCTGAAAATACTCATATCCGTAAACTTTTGCAGGAGAATTAAGCTTCTAAAAGTATTAACAATGGCGTTTTATCCATTTCTTCTCTCTCCATGGTAGACAACTATCAGAAAGAGATTGAATTAAGCTTTGCAGAAGAATTAAGCTCGTAAAAGTACTAACAATGGCGGTTTTTTCCATTTCTTCACTCTTAATGACAGAAAAAACTGTCAGAAAGAGATTGAATAAGTGAAGAAGACGACAGTGATCCGATGAACATGTAATTGCAATGCACATTAAATTCCATACATTATTTACGACAGTAGGTAGCTCCATACAGATCAAAAGGGGCAGTTTTATGTCGCCATGAATTCAAGTAGAAACAATAGGCACAATCTTTTAAGGCTTCAGTTAGTAGTCAATTTAGGGTTCTTCATTTTAAGCACGTGAATTGATTGAATAGGAGATTCTGCAGGTCCCACCCCCAATTTTCCCTCTGATTCCTCCATGATATCCGATGCTCTTCTCAGCTATTATCACAACCCTATAATATCATGGAAGTGGCATGACATGATCACTCTAGTAAAATTGTTACTGGGTTTCGTATATTTACGTTCGAAGTTATTTACAGATTAAATTTTAAACTCATTTTTTGGGCAACACGTATCAGATGTCAACAATTTGAATATCCCCGTCGTCAAATTGTTCATTAAATCCGGTACATATTTACTACATTTTCATTTTAATTAAGAGTTTTAACACGATTTCTAACTACTTCGACGATTTTTAACCCAGTTTCGAACTTTGTCGATCTCTTCAATGGTGATTCTGAATTCCGGTGGGTAGCTCCATAATAGATTTGATATAATTGTCATTTGAGATTAAAAATAAGATAAAATAATTATATCACATTTATTATGTTAAAAATGTTCTTACCATGTAAATTTAAAATAGTTTTCGTTTTTATAAATTTAAAAAAAAAATGATAAAATTAAATTTCTTTTGGGCTTTAGCCCACTTATCAAATTGATACCAAAGTGCAAAAAATAGGCCCAATAGTTCTAGGATGATTAGGCCCATTGCTAAGTCACTCAACTACGTCTAATATCGTTATAAGAATGGATGAAAATATAAGAGTAATGCAATATTAATTAGTGCGATTAATATAATAAATTATAAATAATTAAAATAAGTCATTGATTGCACAAATCAATATTTGACAGATCAAAAAATCATAATAAATAATAGAAATAGAATATAAACATAATATTATTCAAAAGATAATGACTTCATTGTTAAATTAGTTGATATATCATTGCTTTAGATTTGCGAGGTAATCTCTATTTTTACCGACAATGCTGAAAAATTATTGGCTCATTGTTTTAAACCCTAATTATGACAATGAGTGACATTTAGTGCACTCCCCCTCTAGTTTGGGTTGGTCTAACTCCACCTAGCAAAAGGATACATTTTGCTTGATACCCATTAATACAAAGTACATGAAATTTCAAGTTTTGAGTCAAAGGTTCAATTTTGTACCTTGAAATTAGCACACATAGAAATAGTAACACTAGCAATTATATGTCTTAAGTTGTCTTGTCCCCAACATCAAACTTATCAATCAAAAGAATAATGGAACTATGCTTGGAGGGGGAGGGACCTTTGCTTGCGTGCATTAGAGAAAATGAAATGGCTTCACACTTTTCCTCTTAACATTTTTGCATGTTCATGAACCTTCCTTGTCTTTCATCATTTCATTTTTAAAGTTAAGCCCCAACTTTACTTTATCATTCAATTGACCTTTGCTTCGCACCGGGAATATCAAAATTAAAAAAGGAAAAAAAAAAAAAAGAAAAACCGTAATTTATTTAAAAAGTTTTAACGTAAATTAATTACTAATTATCATTAATTAGTGAGGCTGACACTGTTGCTTCGCAATTGTGACCTCTGCGTTGACTTGGTCCAACTCCACTCCGCAGTTGAAACGTCGCCGTTTAACAAAGCAGTCGTGTGAATCACGTGCCTTGCCTTACCTAGTTAAAATCGCAGCCCTTGCAGTGGGGCCCGCTATTGGGTCTATAACTGACATTAACGACGGACCATATATTAAATAAATAAATATTCATTATTTATTTATACAGATAATTAACTGGAAAATTTCATTAGAAATAAAAAATTAAAAAAATTATCAAAACAACTTTTGAACTATGAGATCAATGACAAATTAACTACTAAACAATTTTATCTAATAAATAAAATACTGAACTATGAAAAATAAACGGAGCAAGCATCGTTGTCACGTTTTCTGTTTAAAATTTTTATTTGTTTTAGAAGCGAAAATGACTTACTTTTTTTGCGACAGAAGATTAGTTTCCGTTGTTGAAAGTATTCATTCTGTTACAGAACATTTTCTTTCCACTTAAGAAAGTAAAATTTTTTTACTGCAGAACGTTTTCTTTCTGCTCTGAAAGTGAGTCCTAACGGAAACGAGCTCTTTTCCCTTGTGAAAAATATTCTTTTCGCTTCATTTGTTGAATTCTTCGTCGTTTTTCAGTATAGCAAACAATGAATTTTCCAACGAGTTTCCTTAGTAGATTGGAAACATATTTAATTTAGAGTACATTGATTTTTTCAACAAACAGTTAACTGAAAATCTTTTATTTTGATATTAAAATCGATTTCGAACAAATTAACTGAAAATCTTATATTCTGGAAAGCCTTTTCGTTTTTAACTTTTTCTTTCAACATATTAACAATAATATTTATTTTTTATAGTTTAATATTTATTTATTAGTAAAAATTATTTAATAACCAACTTGTATAAACCCATAATCCAGCAATTATTTTGATAATTTTCCTAAAAAATATATAGTTTAAGAATAAAGTGGGTTATCTTGAAGTATAATTAGGGATATGGTTTCCTCTATTCCCAGTCCGGATAGGCATATCCTTGTCACGGATAAGTTAATTGTACTCCTCTGAATCAGACTGGTGATCTACTACTGTACACTCTAGAGCGACTGATGGTGTTAAAAAGCCGTAGAAAACCACAGTAGTGTTTGGTAACGTGGTTTTAATATTCACTACGACTGAATTATCAATACGCAACTTGGAATAGTATTTATGTCTCCAAACATTATAATATTTAATCATTTATAATTACTATCCTACCCCGTCACATGTGAATGTTAGAATGACCCAGATCAAGTTAAAACGATTAAAAGAACGTACAATATTAGGTCCATAAAATTTGAGGGTTGCAATTTGACTGTCGAATAAAATTGAAAAACCTGTATATATGATATGATTGCCGTGAATAGGTTGACTTAATGTAATGTCTCTCAGTGCTCTAAGTATAATATTGTCCTCTTTGGGCCAAAACTTACACGATTTTGTTCATGAGATTAGCTTAAAATGTGTTGTACTTAGGGGTGTGCATAGTTCGGATCGGTTCAGTTTTGGTGTAAAATTCAACCATACCTGTCGGTTTTGAAATTACAAAATCAAAACTGGTTGTAAGAAAAATAAAAACCAAACCAAAAGCGAACCAAAATCTCGGTTTCTGTTTCGGTATGGTTTCGGTTTTTTCTCTTTTAATTTTTTTTTCAAATATTATAATAAAATTGTATAAAAATTAAAAAAAAAAACACACAATTAATAATATTGAAATTATTCTCTCTCTTCTCTCTCTAAAACAAAGTTTTATCCAGAAATAAAGTATTAGGTCATTTGGAGCTAAGATCACTTCAGAGGTGGAGGCACTAATGACCGAACATTTAACTCCAAAAAAAATCCTATAAACTTATTTATGCTATTCGGTTTCGGTTTTTCGATTTTAAGAAACTAAAATCGATAACCGAACCAAAACACTCGGTTCTCATAAAAAAGAACCGAACCTTAGTTTTTTGGTAGGCAAAACCGAACCAAACCGACTCGAATTGATCGGTTTCGATTCAGTTCTTCAATTTTGGTTTGGTTTGTACACCCCTAATTGTATTTATATATTTTTTATTCTCTTAAATGCCATAAGATTGTACATTCTCGTTAACACGAGCCACCATGTGCATGGAACTTGGAACATGTACCAATATTTTGCGTAGAGAGAGAAAATTCGGAGAAGTTTACAAGGGAGAGAGAGAGAGAAGGGAATGAAAAATAAAACAAGTATTTTGGGTGGTGAAGACGACGTTTTTAAGCAAAAGGGAGTCCAAGTTCTCTTCATGTAGCCATGGGTGGGTCCCTTTCCTTCTTCTTCCTTTGTTTATTCAGTTCTTTTGCAAAACAACGGCGCGTAGTCGTACCCTCTTGTTCTCTCTCTAAAAAAGCGTTGTTTTTGTTTGTTTATTTATTTATTTGTGTTCTCCTCTCTCTCCTGGCGATTTGCGCATTTCAAATTTGTTGAGAACCACCCAGACAGAGGGTTGTAAAGGCTCAGGTTAGAGAGAGAGAGAGAGAGAAAAGGAGGGAGCATCTGGTTTTTCTTTTATTTTTCTGGGAAGCGATTCTTACTCGAAACAGCGAGCTATAGATTTCTGGAGCAAGAGCGACCGATCGTTTTTATGCCTTTAACCGGTGGTACTGTTCATTACTTGTGTTTCTACGCGGTGCTAAGCGTCTGATTCAGTGTCAGAATCCCTGATTTCTCCCTAGGGCTTTTTTTTCCTCCAAGAAATCAGATAAAATTGCTATTTATGGCTGTTTTTGATTTTTGATTATACACAATGGAAGACGGGGTTGTGTTGTAGGGTCATACCACCAGGTTGGTCTGTGCTGATTAGTGACGGAAATGGCTCGTCGGGGGTTCGCAAATTCCTTGCATGTGGAATAAGGCTGAGATCTGGAGCTGGAATTCTATGGAATCTGGTGTTTTGCCGAAGGTGCCTTTTCTACATGTAAGATTTCTTTCCTTTATTGCCTCTCTGGGTTTTCTCACCGATTACTACGTCGCTTTCCCGGTAGTGGTAGGTGGATTTTTCATTCCTTCTTTAAAAAAAAATTGTTTACAGGAAATGCGTATTGAAGATGAGGATTTCATTCTTTTGATGACCAATTTGACCAAAAGAAAATTATAAATTCCCCGTGGTTTCGACTGTTCCAAATTTATCTGCCATGGATTGAAGAACCATTCGTTTGGGTGCAATGTTGAAGACATTGCTTACTTTCTTGCTCCTCACATCGGTTTCTGCGTCGGATAATGGATACCCCCGATGTAATTGTGAAGACGACGGTAGTTTATTGAGCATTGAGACCATTCTAGAGTGCCAGCGTGTGAGCGATTTCTTAATTGCCGTGGCCTATTTTTCAATTCCTATTGAACTGCTTTATTTCGTCAGCTGCTCAAACGTTCCATTCAAATGGGTTCTCTTTCAGTTCATAGCCTTCATTGTTTTATGTGGTTTGACCCATTTGCTCAACGGATGGACCTATGGCCCTCACCCATTTCAGCTGATGCTGGCTCTGACTGTTTTCAAGATTCTTACAGCCTTAGTTTCATGCGCTACTGCCATAACTCTGATCACTCTCATTCCTCTACTTCTCAAGGTGAAGGTGAGGGAATTTATGTTGAAGAAGAAGACTTGGGATCTTGGAAGAGAAGTTGGAATCATAATGAAACAGAAAGAAGCTGGATTGCATGTTCGAATGCTTACGCAAGAGATTCGAAAGTCGCTCGATAAGCATACGATTTTATACACGACCATGTTTGAACTGTCCGAAACTTTGGGGCTGCAATATTGTGCTGTTTGGATGCCGAATGAGAATAAAACGGAGATGAATCTGACCCACGAACTGAAGGGTCGGAATTATTCGAATGGATTTAGTATCTCTATTCCTATAGGTTGTCCTGATGTTGTTAAGATTAAGAGAAGTGATGGGGTTAATGTCCTTCTGACAGATTCTCTGCTTGTCACTTCGAGCACTGGATGGCTGGACGAGCCTGGACCAGTGGCTGCGATTCGAATGCCAATGCTTCGATTTTCAAATTTCAAAGGAGGAACTCCTGAGGTAGTCCGAACGGATTATGCAATTCTGGTTTTGGTTCTTCCGGGTGGAGAGCCTAGAGCTTGGAGCAGACACGAACTCGAGATAATCAAGGTGGTGGCCGACCAGGTGGCTGTTGCACTTTCTCATGCCGGACTTTTGGAAGAATCGCAGCTGATGAGGGAGAAATTGGCTGAGCGGAATCGAGCTCTGCAGCAGGCCAAGATGAGTGCGATGATGGCTAGCCAAGCAACGAGCTGCTTCCAGAAGGTGATGAGTGATGGGATGAGGAGGCCAATGCATTCGATTATGGGTTTGCTTTCGATTCTCGAGAGTGAGTTGAGTGATGACCAAAAAATGATTGTCGATGCAATGTCGAGGACTAGTGATGCTGTATCGACATTGATTAATGATGTAATGGACAATTCGACGAAGGATAGTGGAAAGCTTTCTCTGGATGTGAGACCCTTTCGGCTACGATCGATAATCAAGGAAGCTGCTTGCCTTGCCAAGTGCTTGTGTGTGTATAAGGGCTTTGATTTTACAAACAAAGTTGATAGATCTTTGCCTGACCATGTTCTGGGCGACGAGAGACGGGTTTTCCAGGTTATTCTCCACATTGTCGGGACTTTATTGAACGGAAACAATAAGGGAGGCTGCTTAACATTCGGGGTGTCTTTAGAGAGTGGAAGGAGCGATCAAAGACGGGTAATTTGGAGACAAAATTTGTATGAAGACGGCGTGTTTGTTAGATTTGAAATTGGAATCAGTCCTGGTAATAATTCTGAATCGAAGGCTTCAATCCCGATGGTAGGTCATGCCGGTCGGAGATATGCTAGTGAAGGAGCGGAGGAGCGGTTGAGCTTTTCGGCATGCAAAAAACTTGTTCAGGTAGGTATGAAATACATATATGTTATTGTTTCGATAAAGTTCATGTGCAAGGGAGAAAGTTCATATCTGATTCTCGTTATTTGCAGTTAATGCAAGGGAGCATATGGGTGATCCCCAATCCTCAAGGGGTTGCTCAGGCAATGTCTCTTGTTCTTATGTTTCATCGTGGACTGTCAATTTCTGCGTCGACATTTGAACCAGGAGAATCATTGGACCATCCACATTCGAATTCTCTTTTCAGAGGCTTGCCGGTTTTACTAGCCGATGCAGATTATATCAACCGGGCCGTAACGAAGAAGCTTCTGGAGAAACTAGGATGTATCGTTTCAACCGTTTCTTCCGGATATGAATGTCTTACGGCCATTACACCTTCTGGCCCATCGGTCCAAGCCGTTTTCTTGGATCTACATTTGCCGGACATGGATGGTTTCGAAGTTACCGCGAAAATTCGAAACTTTAGGAGTAGAAATTGGACGGTGATCATTGGGTTGACTGCTAATTCCGATGAAAATGTTTGGGAAAGATGTCAACAGATGGGAATGAACGGAGTCATCAGAAAACCGGCTCAGATCCAAGGCATCGCCGAGGAGCTAAGAAGGGCGCTTTTGCAGGCCAACAAGCTTGTCTGACTTCCACCGAACATGTCGGTTTGTGATGTTTACAAAACTCAGACATTCTTAATTTGTCTACAAAGGTTTCCCCTCTGGTTTTGAGCTTTGATCAACTACTTACTTCATTATTGAACCTGGGCAAGCTTTCAAGAAGATCATATACAGTAAAATTTGAAATTATTTACAAGAACTTGGTGCCGTCGTTTGGGTTTGGGACTAATTGGTCAAATTTGCAGGCGAATCTCTAATTGTTTCAACGTATCATTTTTCAAAATGAGGTGATGTACATGCAGTGGGCATTTTAATCACATGGACCACGAACCTGTCAGAAAACAAAGAAAAATTAGTCTTTGACGAACCGTGTTGGTTCGATCAGACATAAAATAATGGCATTAATATGCCTTCCTGCATCATTGATTCACAACTGGTCGACCGGAAAACGAGGTTTATTTTAAGTTCCAAGTGTAATTCGATCCATTTATGGGAAGTGCTTTTGATTTACGTTGTTATTTAATCTATTAAATTGTTGATGATAAGTCGGTTTTATACCAAGGAATTATGTAGTTCTAAGTTTGAGAGCTTCTAATGGATTTTTGAGTTGTTTTTTGGTGTGTTTTTAGTATAAGATGACTTGAAAAATAGATAGATTGTGTGAAATTGAGTCAATCTAAGCACTACAACGATCGATGAAGCAGAATGCGCCGATTGAAGAGCACCAAGTTACAACAATCATGATTGAAATGCGTTGTACTAGGTAGAGAGGAGAATCTTACTTGTAAACCGTGTATTTTCTGATTGTACACCCCCACTGATATAGGCCAGACCCACACTTGGACTTTTCCTGACCTTCATAGGGTCAGTTGCCACATTAACGGAGGGAGCTCAAGCTTTCTAGTGAAATTTTGGAGATAAATAAACAGATTAACGTCGTATAAATATCTAAAAAGTGACAATCTTTGGTTGATTAATCTATTTATTTTTGAAGCATGCATGAATGTGAGGACGTATTTAGACTCTATATTTCATTATCATGGACCTTGTCTTCCCTCATCCATGGAAAACCCTACTCAACTGCAAGTGGGGACGAAGCTTCTTAAGTAGACCATTTAAGCCCTCTAATTATGCGATGTTTTGATTGCTTCTTCATTTGTCATGATTTTCCCCCGAAAGTGATGTTTCGCAGGTGTTAGGTTGGTCAGCTCCTCCATGTTATATCCTCTCTACTCATACCCTAATGTATTTCTAATGTATGATACGTCTATTATCCAGGCCCGATGTTTTCGTCGACCACACTAAATTTGGTTTGGCTCTGATACCATATTGATATAATTGGATAACCATTCAATCCAAATGGACATTGTCCGATTTGGGTGAACTTCGGCCTGCACAGATTTATTCTCATGTCAATGTCTCATACTTATATCTCATGCACTTTACTTAAAGTCGATGTGGGATGCAACACCCACCCTTTTGGGGTGTTACATCTTAATTTACGAACTTCCATTCCTCCAAAAACAAATTAACGTGGAATCTTCGTCTTTTAACCATTAGTAACATAGAACTTGCCGTTAATTTATCTGTTAAATAAAACACGTGTATATCATGTTTTTCATTTAATCAGGTATCTTTATTCAATTTCTTACTTTTTCGAACAATTTTTAATCCGATTCAAGTTTTGTCGATATCGTTTCCAACAATTTCGAATGAATAAACAATAGCAAGTTGGTCGATAATTAAAATTATTTTCCGACAAAATAGTAATGGGGGTTTCGATGCCTACTTATCGTTATTTGTTAATTACATTTTTATCCCATGATTATTTATTATTAATTTCTTTTTTTTTTTCTTCTAACAATTGAGCAAGGGAGACTGCACTATAATTTTAATTATTAACGTAATTAAAGTAAACCCAGCACTTCTGAGGATTTGTTTAATGGGATTTAGATAATCAACGATTAGCAACTTGTTGTTTGGAGAGGGAATAAATAAAGATATTGCCAGAAATGAGATTATTTACTTTTAATCCAACTTGATTTAAATTAATCCTTGATTTGGATGCTATACCCAAAAGATGTTTCCCCCTCAACTGTAATTAAATCCAAATGGGTATGGATTAAGTAAAAAATTGTAAAAAAAAAAACAAAACAACAAGATAAAAACTAAACAATTTTTGCTAACAAAAAAATATACTGAATTATGAAAAATAAACGATGCAAACATAAATATCACATTTTCGGTTAGAATTTTGACTTGTTTTTTGCAGCAGAAACGAGTATTCCGCTACGGAAAGTAAATCTTATTATAAAAAATTGGTTTTCACTCCAGAAAGTAAGTCATATTCCAATGACTTGCTTTCCAAATACTCTTTTCGAAGCCGATATTTGTCTTCTGTTGCAAAAAGTAAATCTTATTCCAAAAACTGAAAAACATGCTTTCCGTAGCGGAAGACTAATACCCGCTGCGGAAAAAAAGTGGTTTTTCGCATTTCTAACGAAAAACAGGACAACAATAGGTGCTCTGTTTATTCTCATAGTTCAAGACTTTTTTGTTAATTACCCTAAAAATGAGCTAAAATGGGTTGATTACGTTGTTAATTATGCTCAATAACAATGAGGTTTGCACACCAAGAGGTTAACAATTAAAAAATAAAAAAATATCGAAAAGATTTCATAATTATTTGAGTAAATTGGAGTTTTGCTGTCTAAATGAGCATATAATAATTAATATTATAACTATATAGTTTAGGTGAGGACATAGTGTAACGTTCATTTTCCCTGGATTTACGGAAAAGTTCTTAATTGGTCACACTATTATATTAATCATTAGCAGCTCGTACCATGTTCCTTCCTAATAAAACTGTCCCCATTTGTAATTTAATGAGTAAACTTAATTGAAATCTCCAAAATTCTAAATTTAATCATTTCCTATAATTTAATTTATTAATCAACGTTACATTATTATTAAATTGTAGGAAAATTAACACTATAGACTCTATAGTTTGTAATTAATGACAAGTCAAACTCTGAAGAAATTTTATTAATAATTAAAATCCTGAACTATTGAAAATTCTCGTCGGCGACCTCGCAGTCACGTTTCTCGTCGAAATCCGTCAACTTTAACGCGTCGGTTTCGTTGACGCCAAGAACCGTCGAACAAAAACAAAAGACGTCAATTATCGAGGGCCGAGGGACATCCCTCCTATCCGTTGGAAGACGGACTGTAACGACCCGAATTTTTCTTTATCTTAAAAATGCGTAACAATTTAAAAACTTTGAGGAAGGACTAAAAATTGTTATTTAAAAATATTTTCAAATTAAAATTAGAATATTTTTCTTAAAAATTCGATCGATATATATATATATATATATATATATATATATATTAGAAAAGGTGTTTACTTCATATGGGCTAACCTTGCAAACGATGCTCAATAGCCAATTTAAGCCTCATGTTATTTTTAGGGCTGTAGCATCATATCTAGTGCGACATGTCGTTTTTAATAGCAGGCTGCTAAGTTCCAAGACCAAATTTGCCCTTATTGACATATGGGTAACAAAAAGAAATTTAATTTTATATTTTATTTTTATCTCACACTTATTAATTAATATAATTGATATTTTATTTTAATTATTTATAACTTATATTAATTTTTACAATAATTGATAAATACCATATAAGTATCAAAGTCAAATAATATAAATTTAAATGATAAATTTAATATTATTAAAAACATAATAATAACAAGAACGTAGGAATCTATCTTATTTAGTTTTGTATAATTATTTATCTACTGACTCGGACGAATATCGTGACTAGCAAATGTATCTACCGGCTATTGATTTTATCTCCGGAGACAATAACGAACAACATCACATAAGCATCAGATAATATAAATTTAGATGATAAATCTAACATTAACATAAGAAAAATAATAATCAGCACATCAGAATTTATCTTATTTAGTTTTATCTAATTATTGATCTACCATCTTGAACGGATATGGTGACCTGTAGATGTATCTTGTGCGTAAAAATCTCGTTAATTGGTGTAGAATATAAATTAATTTAATCATTCAAAAAAACATATAAAAATGGATTATCAAAACTTATTATTACACAACATTGAGATGATTTAGGTTAAGTTGACTTCCAACTAAAGTGGTCCAAAACATTAGTTTTCACCATTGTCTTCTTAAAGACAGCTATGGAAAAACGCAAGCATATCTCTTGATTTCTTTTTAGTAGGACCCTCCAATCAAACCATATCCAATTAACAAGAATAAATTCAAAAATATTGATAGATTTATATATTTTGATTGTTAGAGTTCGGTGTGACCTGAATTTTATTGGGTCGAATCAGTAAGTCTGCGTTGTACATCTTATTTAGGACTTTGTTTTATCTATAAATTGATGTAAGTTAGAGTCGTAAAATTTACGGTTGTATTTTGATCTTCATAATAAATTTATTTATTTGCCCGTGATTTTATATCGAAAGAATTTTTTTCACGTAAATTTAATATCTCACATCATATTTTATTTTTTCAATTATCATTTGATTGCTCAACATTTATCTTACCATATTAGTTAAGAAAAATAATGAAATAGACAAACGTAACACATTTTATTATTTAAATTATCGGTCGTACAAGTATATAATTCAAATATATTAACGATTTATATATTTTGATTGTTAGAACTCAGTGTGACATGAATTTTATTGGGCTGGACCAGAGAGTCTGCATTGTAGATCTCATTTAGAACTTTGTTTTATCTATAAATTGATGTAAGTTAGAGTCGCAAAACTTACGGTTATATTTTGATATTCATAATAGATTTATTCATTTGTCCGTGATTTTATCTCGATAAGATTTTTTCGCGTAAATCTAATGTCTTACATCATATTTTATTTTTTCAATTACCGTTTGATTGCTCAACATTTATCTTACCATATTAGTTAAGAAAAATAATGAAATAGACAAACGTGACACATTTTATTATTTAAATTTTCAGTCGTAGTAGCACCGTGACAAAGTGATTGAACACATGAACAAGAAAGACGAAGGAATTCACCCAAATTTACGTGAAAATAGTGAATATAAGCAAATTACAAGTGATTGAAGAGACAAAAACAAATAAAAGTTTGGTGGGTGCATAAGAAAAAGTTGATAGCAAGTTGCAAGATGGGCGACCGAGACCAGATTGACCAAAAATTTAGAGAATAATTTGGGTGGGTGTTCTAAGAAGTAATGGGAATTATTAGACAAATTGGAGGGCTAATAATGGATGATTTGTTGGCTTCAATTGGGGTGAAAAACCATTATATTATTGTTTTTTTTTTTGGATAAATAATTAAGTTCATGTCTTTAGGATAATTATAAAAAAAAAATCACGTTTTTATCGTGTGATATTCTCAAATAGATCTTTTCCAGAGAAAAATAACTCTCGATACCACGATTTTAATAATTTTCCGAGAGAAATAAGTAAGAAAACAGGTGATTTTGGCGATAATAACGAGTCCCGTGATCTAATTTTCTGAACAACTTTTTTGTTTCTCTTTAAAAATTGCTAGATTACATGAAAAAATATGATTTTATTTAATTCTTGTCTCCTTAGTTGAAGGGGTTTTAGGGATTATTTATTGAAAAAATATATATTTATTTATTTATTGACCCATAATTTTAGATTGAGAGTGGGTAGGTATGTTTGATTAAAGATGATGGGATCAATAAAATTGAAACGTGTTTGATTAGAAAAATTAGGTGGCGGGCAATGCATGGACAGATTAGACGTCCACTCATTTTCTTGTTTATACCATTTTGGTTGGAGTATTATGTGGATGGGGACGATGCATATCATCTCTCTCTCTCTCTCTCTCTCTCTCGTGATTAATGTTTGTATTATGGAAAAATAACATGTAACACATTAATCAGATCATATTTTTATTAATCTAAAATTTGGCTGCAACTTCTTCAATAACTCACTGACTTGACATCTGTTAAGCCAGGCGTATATACATCACCTTGCCTAGATTTGACGGTAGATGTCGCTGTAAACTGGCATCTCCGATGTTGAAAAATGACGTTGAAATAAACGAACGAGATTTGGAAAAGAGAAAGAGAAAACAGTGAACACTGAATTTACGTGGAAAATCCAAGATGGGAAAAAATTACGGGCAGAGGAGAAATCACTATAGAAATCGGTACAACGAGCTTTGCGGCTCAAACATATATTTATAGAAAATAAAGGAAACCCTAGTCATACTGAAATTGGTAACTCTAATCCTGCAGGAATTAGGAAACCTCCAATGTGGGCCAAACCGGCCTGGCCCAATTAGAATCCGGGTCACACTGAACCCTAACAATCTCCACCTTGACACGAATTCCACCCTATAAATATAACAATAGAAAACTTTAGAAAAACCTCTTCTTCCACAAATGCCCCTGAGATCGAAATCAGCAGCTAATACCAACCAAGCTCAAACAATGCTTGAACTTGGGTGTGGGCAAAGTCTTTGTCATCATATCAGCAGGATTATCATGAGTACTGATTTTACTAACTGCAAAATCACCACGAGCAACCACTCCACGAACAAAATGATAACGAATATCGATGTGCTTCGTCCTCTCATGAAACATCCGATATTTAGTGAGAAATATTGCACTTTGACTATCGCAAAACACTGTGGCAATCTGCAAATCTCCACTGAGCTCACCAAACAAACCCTTTAACCATATAGCTTCCTTACAAGCCTCTGTAATAGCCATATATTCTGCCGCTGTAGTAGACAACGCAACGGTATCCTGTAAGGTAGCTCTCCAACTGATAGCGCAACCCCCAACTGTAAAGACATATCCGGTAAGAGATCTCCTCTTATCAATATCCCCCGCATAATCAGAATCAACATATCCAATAACAGGATCTCGAGTTTTTCCAAATTGAAGACAAGCGTCGGTAGTTCCCCGCAGATACCTAAGAATCCACTGAACAGCTCTCCAGTGTTCCTTTCCTGGATTTGCCATGTACCTACTAACTGCACTGACTGCGTAAGATAAATCTGGATGCGTGCATACCATAGCATACATGAGAGATCCCACTGCACTAGAATACGAAACTCGTGACATATAATTAATTTCATCATCTGAATGCGGACATAAGTTTGACGAAAGCCTGAAATGAGCTGCTAATGGAGTACCAACAGGTTTAGACTTATTCATGTTAAACCTGCAGAGAACTTTCTGAATGTACCCCCTTTGATTTAGGTACAATTTCCCATATTTCCTATCTCTCTGTATCTCCATACCAAGTATCTTTTTCGCTGCTCCCAAATCTTTCATCTCAAACTCTTTACTCAGTTGTGCTTTGTCCCTTCTGATTTCTTCAATATCTTTAGCTGCGATTAACATATCATCGACGTATAAGAGCAGATAAATCACTGATCCATTCTGACTATTCTTTATGTAGACACAGCTGTCATAATTGCTCCTTCTGAAATCTTGAGCAAGCATGAATGAATCGAACCTCTTATACCATTGTCTAGGCGATGGCCTCAGACCATAAAGGGACTTCTTTAAAGAACAAACATAGTCTTCTTTTTCGGAGACTATGAAGCCTTCAGGTTGCTGCATATAGATGTCCTCCTCAAGCTCTCCGTGTAAAAAGGCAGTTTTCACATCCAACTGCTCAAGCTCAAAGTTGTGCATAGCCACAACACCCAGCAAAGCTCGAATCAAACTGTGCTTAACCACTGGAGAAAACACATCAGTGAAATCTACACTTGGAATCTGACTGTACCCCTTGGCAACCAAACGTGCTTTGTACCTGTCTTCTTCAACACCTAGTGTACCTTCCTTTTTCTTGAACACCCATTTGCAGTGAACCACTTTCTTTTCTTTCGGCAATTTAACTAAGTCCCATGTGCCGTTTTTCTAAAGAGACTCCATCTCCTCCTGCATGGTGATCATCCATTTCCCTGAATTTTCTGAACTCACGGCCTCTGAATAAGAAGACGGCTCTTCACTGGAATCAATGCTTTCAGCTACACTCAAAGCATAAGCAACTAAATTTGCTTCACCATATTTCTGTGGAGGTCTAATCTCTCTTCTTGGCCTGTTTTTAGCGATGGAATACTCTGCTGAAGTTGATCCTGGTTATTGTGCGGAAACTGTATCACCCTGATTATCTGAACTGGTCTGACCTGAGGACTCTGATGCCGACCCTGATTCAACTTCAACCACAACCTCGCTACCAGATAAATGATTAGTTTTATTTGTCAACTCTTTAGGAGATGAATTTCCAAGCATAACAGCTTCATCAAATACCACATTTCTGCTTATTATCACTTTCTTGGATTCAGGGCACCATAACCTATATCCCTTGACACCAGACGGGTATCCCAAGAATATACATTTTAATGATCTTGGCTCTAACTTGCCATTATCAACGTGAGCATACGCAAAACAACCAAATACTCTCAAACCTGAATAATCAATAGGATTACTAGACCAAACTTCTTCAGCAGCTTTCTTATCAAGAGCATTTGACGGAGACCGATTCACAATGTAACAAGCAGTAGCAGCAGCTTCAGCCCAAAATGACTTAGGTAAACCAGAATCTGAAATCATACATCGCACCTTTTCCATTAAAGTTCTATTCATACGCTCTGCCACTCCATTTTGCTGTGGAGTTCCCGGGACTGTCAGATGCCTCATAATGCCTTCTGACCTGCAGAAAGAGTTGAACTCTCCCAAACAAAACTCTAACCCATTATCAGTGCGTAAACATTTTACCTGCTTCTCTATCTGCTTTTCAATTAAAGTCTTCCACTCCTTGAATGTAACGAACACATCACTTTTCTTCTTGAGAAAGAACACCCAAAGCTTTCTTGAATAATCATCAATCATGGTCAACATATAATGTGCTCCTCCCTTGGAAGGCACCGGTGCTGGACCCCAAAGATCTGAGTGGATGTAACCAAGTATTTCTTTCGTACTGTGAGTGGCTGTAGTGAATGTAACTCTCTTCTGTTTCCCAAAAACACAATGCTCGCAAAACTGTAATTTGCTTGTGTTCTGACCATTCAAAAGTCCTCTTCTGCTAAGCTCATTCATCCCATTTTCACTCATATGCCCCAAACGCATATGCCATAATCTGGTAAGATCTTCATCTGACAATGAAGTACCAACTACAGCATCCCCTACAACTGTAGATCCCTGCAAAACATATAAATTACGAGATTTTCTCTGCCCCTTCATCATAGTAAGAGAACCACGACTGATCTTCAAAACTCCACCTTCACCGGTGTACCTGTACCCTTTCAGATCAAGAGTACTTAACGAGATCAAATTTCTCTTCAAATCGGGAACATGTCGCACGTCACAAAGTGTTCTGACAACACCATCATACATCTTGATTCTGATCGAACCAATCTCTGCTATCTTGCACGATGGATCATTACCCATCAATACTGCACCCTTTAGCACTGGCTCATATGTTGAAAACCAATCTTTATTAAGACACATATGAAACGTACAGGCCGAATCCAGAATCCACTCATCGGATGGCTTTGAATTTCCGTCAGACACTATCAAAAGATCTCCTTCTGATTCACAATCTTTTTCTTCAGCGACAACTGCTTCACCAGAATTCATTGGTTGTTTTCCCTTCTGATCAGCTTGCTCTTTTCTCTTATTCTGCAATTTGTAACACTCAGATTTAATATGCCCCTTTTTCTGACAGAAAAAACAAACTTTGTTTCTGTTCCTGGACTTTGATCGGCTTTTCGAACCCTTTCTGTTACTGTTCCCTTTATCGGACCTCTCTGATGTTCTACCCCGGGTGATCAATCCCTCTCCCTGAATTCCAGATCCAACTACAAGGTGCTTCATCTTTTCTTTTGAAAGCAAAGCATCGTAGACATCTTTCAGAGTTAACGTGTCCCGACTGTACAGAATGGTATCCCGGAAAATATTGTACGATGCAGGCAATGAACATAGCAAAATCAAACTCAAATCCTCCTCATCATATTTGCATTCCATTGCTTCCAAATCTGAAACAATTCCTTTAAATGCAGTCAAGTGTTCTTCAATCGAAGTTCCTTCTTCCATATGATGAAAATATAACCGCTGCTTCAAATGCAGCTTACTCGTCAGGGTTTTATGCATGCACAATTCTTCCAACTTTGTCCATATTTCAGCAGCAGATTTCGCCTTCATGACATCCTCCAAAATCTCATTTGATAAATGAAGAAGGATCACAGATAACGCTTTTCTGTCCCTCAATAATTTTTCCTCCTCGGTCAAAGATGCTGGCATTTTATCGAACCCCAATAATGTATTGTCCAATTCCATTTGAGCAAGAACTTCCCGCATCTTTATCTGCCATATCAGAAACCTCGTATTCCGATCCAACATCAGAATTTCATATTTCATCGAAGTCATCTCCAAAAATCAAAATTTTCACCCCAAAATTTGACAGAAATTGCACCAAAACTTGAAGCTCCAAATATTCCTGAATACTCTAACCAAAATAATTATCCAAAAAACTGAATCTTTATCCACCTGCAAATTTCAAGATTTACGAATTGCAATTCCAAAATAATCACTGCCTGCAATATCCCAAAAACACCACTTTTAGAATATCAAAATCAAAGATCGGGCAGTGGAGACTGGAAATCTCGACGGACGGCTTCTTCTTCATTGGACAGTCGCCGGCGGTCTCTGTTCTGTTTCGGATCGACGGACGGCGCTTCGGATAGACGGACAACGCTCGATTCTTCGCTGCTTCGGCCGACTGCAGTGGTACGGTGCTGTGCAGCGCGACTTTCTTCGCCGCGGTTCTTCGACGATCGACGACGGGAGGACACGAGCAAGTCGTCGACGGGCTCAATTGGTTCTTCGCTTCTTCGGATCGTCGCTGGAGATTCAGGTTTCGGGTGGCGCTGCTGGAGATGATGAAGACGCAGGCGGGAGAAGAAAACTTTGTGGGCAGATATTCGGGCAGGCGGGCAGGCAGTTCTCTCCTCACGCGGGCAGCGCTTTTTTTTTTTTTTCTTTTTCAATTTCTTTTTCCAAAACCAAAATTAAAAACTCGTTTCACCTCCGATAAATCGAAAAGCTCGATTTTCAGAAACCTTCAACTTCCTTCTAATACCAATTGTTGAAAATTGATATAGAGAACCTCAACCGTAGCTCTGATACCAATTGTTGAAAAATAACGTTGAAATAAACGAACGAGATTTGGAAAAGAGAAAGAGAAAACAGTGGACACCGAATTTACGTGGAAAACCCAAGACGGGAAAAAATCACGGGCAGAGGAGAAATCACTATAGAAATCGGTACAACGAGCTTTGCGGCTCAAGCATATATTTATAGGAAATAAAGGAAACCCTAGTCATACTGAAATTGGTAACCCTAATTCTGCAGGAATTAGGAAACCTCCAATATGGGTCAAACCGGCCTGACCCAATTAGAATCCGGGTCACACTGAACCCTAACACCCTCCCGATTCAGCATTCTGGGTTGGTCTATTCCGGCATTAGGAGGGGAGATTCTTGCGCTGTTTTCTATATCTGGATCATCTTCTTCAATGGGCAACCTATGGTAAATTGCATTAGAGAAAGTTGCAGCAATAATCATTACTGGTTCTGCTGCAACTAGCGACCCAACAACAGTTCCGCCGACGACTTGCCCCTGAGCTCCTGCTAAGTAGATCGTTAAGGCACTGGAGAATAGAGTGGGTGTGTCGGGTAATAAAGTCCCCGACAGTGAAAGAATCTCGAACCTGCCGCAAAGAGCCAATGCGGCGCCAGGTGCGGAGGGCTGTCTGATAGTCACGTTTGCTACCGACCCCTTTGCGCTTAAAACGCAAATGCCTAGGCGGCACCGCCGAGCGTATTCGGAGATGCTATAAGCGATTTCGGCTCCGGTAGCTACCTCCAATACAATACTCCGAAGCGAGTTAGGGCTCTCCCGATCGAGAAAGATCGGTGGTTTCGGTTTGTTCTTGGATCCAGGGGGTCGACCTCTGGGCCTCTTCGTTCCAACCTCGACCACATCTTCTTCTGGCTCTCTTTCTTCTTCCTCTACTCTGATTCGACTATAACTACTCTCGCCGCTGCTAATCGAAACCTGGAGATGGTCTTGTTTCAGCGGCGGTGAATTGGCTGCAGGGTCTATCCCGAACAGCCCCACCTGAGCAGTCCACCATGGATTCGCCAGATTTTTTCGCAGAAAAAGATAGTAATAAAATGAGTAGCTTCAGGGTACCTACAATGGCGGTAGAATAACCTCTCTCTCTCTCTCTCTATATATATATATATATATACTTAAAAAGAGCAACTGTATCTCCTGTGTAAACTATTAGGGTTGCTTAGCTCTCCGTTTTTTTCTCTTTTTGACTCCATAGAAACAAGAACTTTTCCACAAACATGGCGTCAATATTTGCGTGTTTACTGTTTGAAATTTACTCGGACAGAGAAAGTTCGAAAGACTATCCGGTGAAGTTGAGAACTGATTTCAAAATTCAAACAAGTTTGGTAAATCGGAAAACCGTAGGAAATAACCATTTTCCTTCCAGACGGAAAACACAAGAAGAAGACAGAGATTCAAACAAAGCACTAGCATCACGAGGGCTGGTTGAGTTGACGGTAAAATGTTATATTATTGAGAAAATAACACTGTAGATACGTGATCAATAACAAGTCAAATCATAGAAATTATTTTTTAATAACTAAAATCTTGAATTTTAGAAAAATCTCGCTGGTGACCTAACAGTCACGATTTCGGTCCAAGACCGTCGAGGTTAATGCCTTTGGTTAGTCTCTGTCAAGCATCGTCGAACCGAGACGAAGGACGTCAAGTGCCGTCCTCTAGAAGTTCGAAGAACATAGACAATAGATGGCGGGAGTTGGCAGACGATGGACGTCCTTGCCAAGCGCGTTGGCCGTTGGATCGCGGAATGTACGGCCTGAATTGAATCTGACGTTTCTTAAGGCAACGGACGGACGTCCCTACCTGGCCGTTGGATCAAGTGACAGACGTCCAGCCTCTTGATCGACGGCTAGAATTGAATCTGGAGTCCTTTATATTCGACTGACGGATGTCCCTCCTTGGCCGTTCTAACTCTGTTATAAGGCAGAAGATACGGACTTACTATCTAGGGTTTTATTATGAAATCTGAGCGGCACGAAGGTCCCTCGTATTAGGACGGACGTCCGTCATGGCCCAAATGTCGCCGTCTAAAGGCTGGAGGCGTACATTGATGGCAAAACGACGTAGTATTGGACAACGAACGTCCAGTTCATGACGAGGGACGTCCGTCTTAATTGAGGGAATTTGGGCATTTTAAAATCGCGTGTGCCCTACACGTGACCCAGTTAATTTGGAGTCAATTTTGGCTGTCGATCTAGACGAGGGACGTCCCTCCCGCGATCGAACGGCCAAAAATCGTCGTCCGTTCTTCCCTTGTAGAAAACGCCAAATTCAATTTTAGCCGTCGATATAAATAAGGGACGTTCGTGGGTTGATCATACGACCAAGAATCGTCGTCCGTCTTCATCTCTGGAAGACAGTTAGATTCAATCCTGGCCGTCTGAGTGATGTCAGTAGGAAATAACCATTTTCCTTCCGACGGAAAACACAAGAAGAAAGACAGAAATTCAGCATCACCAGGGCTGGTTGAGTTGACGGTAAAATGGTTATATTAATTGGAGAATTTAGTCAAAACAAAAGGGTTGCATATTGCGACACTTAGACTTTTACGATTGCAGTCATCATCATGTCTGGGCGCGGGGTCGCCTGGGGATGGGAGGAAGCGGGGTTGGTATCAACTATGCACCCTCCTCATATTAGTTATTCTACCCCAAAACAAAAAAAAAGATGGGCAGATTCACGAAAATTGCATTCAAATGGCAACCCATTTTCTCTAGCAACTTGAAGGCGAACAAGTTGACAATTAGCTGCTAAAACCAGTCAGGTTTCTGACAAAGCACGAATCATATGCACATCCTGCCTAATTTGGTCGTCCAAAAATTCGGACATAATTTTCAAACTGGAGAAAAACTGAGCATCAAATGAATGATCAGTTTGACCTTCAGATGCAGTGGATTGAAATTTTCTTTTATGCTGATTTGGTGGACTCAGCCCAACATTTTCAATCAAACTTCAAACATATTTGTCAATACATGTCCACGTGACAGAATTTTGTGTAAAACTGACGATTGCAAATTGTAATTCTAACACAAGATTGAGAAATACTGAAAGATTGTTCGATGCAAACCCGAAAAGAGACTGGAAAGAAGAGAAGATCAAAGCAATCTTTCCATCTTCGGTCTAATAATTTGGAGTCGGATCAGTCCTGTTCAATTCAGCCCTAGAATTTTAGAAATTAAAACCGAACCAAGTTAGTTTCAGAATCAAACCAAAACCGATCTATTTTTTTTGGACTTTGCTCATTTCTGTCTAGGGTTTGCCGTTGGTTTAAGCCGGTTTTAGATTAGTTCAGGCCACTTTTTGTAATTTTCAAACTAAAAAAAAAAAAACCAAAGATTGATTCTAATAGGTCGACCTGTTTCCACTGTAACCCTTGCTAAAATCCCAATAATGCAAATTTTTTTAAGACGTAATTGACTTTAATTTAAGAAATTTGAAAAAAGAAACACAGAAATTGTCCCTAAAATAAATTAGGTTCAATTGATTGCAATTCCCACCTGCCATTCCTTCCAAATCATCCTGATTTCAAAGATATTTTGTGTTACAGAAGCAAGGAAAACTGACAAAACCCTAAATGCTGATGTAACATTTATTTATGATAATTTGTCCCATTTCCCAAGTAGGGTGCCTAGTATTAAATAATTTTGGCTAAGAAAGTGGCGTATTTTAATGGAAAGTAACAGACCTTGCTGAGCTTTGATCTCTCTGACTGTGAAATGAATTAAGAGGCTTCAACCACATTAATAAGAAATTGAAGGCTCCACCTAAATGGAGCGTTGCCCTTCTTCTTCGTCCTTGTGTTTAAACTCCACATAATAACAGCTGCTTTCTTGTTGCAGAACAGGGACTGATGATCCATCACCTAAATCAGTCATTCAGGCAGATTAAGTCAGACGAAGATTACTTAGTTTTTTAATCTTCATTCCTAATAAATGTTCATCCATACGTCAATTTACAGGAAATCAAACAATGCAACAAATATTTGAATAATCCATGTTAGTTTATTGCACCGAATTTCAAAATGGATTAGTAGACTTCACATCAGCCAAGGGTATATATTATGTAAGAGATTGATGTAGTACCTCGGATATTGCTGCAAATCTTCAGCAGGAGTTGATTTTGATCAAATAGAAATTGGGAAAGTGTGAGTGGCAAAAGATGTAGGCTAGTCGGATCAGATGGTCATACCAAATGCCCGGCTTTGCTATTGCCACTCACAAGGTTTTGAAGGCAATCTCAGCAAATGTTAAACAAATTAGCAGGGTTCAGTATTCATCAATGTAAATGTCGGCAGTCATAACCATTAAAAAGACGAAGATCTAAACACTACTGCTGAGAGGAAGAGGGAAGGGGAAGAGATTTAAATCTCAAATAATATCTAAACATTGAAGTCGCATAAATGTCCCCTCGGTCAGAATTTTGATCTTAACACAACAACGTTAGCAAGATGTTCTTAAGATTATTCTGCCAAGACAAAAAACAAAAGTCTTAAGACCAAGAGGAGTATGCCAGTTCGATGTAAGGAATTCTTCAAAAAGATCACAAAGGATAAAAATTCTTTCCAAAAGTCAGTCTCATAATTATACAAGACAGATATAGAACACAACAAGCAGTATTTTGGATGAACATATACGTGTGAAAAGCACATGTAATTCTGAGCGTAAATCTGCAATTAAGCACATGTAAGTGTGAAATGATGAGCATAAGATCACCTTTAACTTGATACCTGATTAAGCAATTCAGTCACAAAGTGTTTCCTCTTTTTTCCTCCACAAATTGGTCGAAGCATAACAAAGTAACTAATGGGTGTAAAAAACATTAGATTAGTGATTAAAGTTTATCATAATAAAGAACAAACAAGCTACATCCATAAAAGATTTGAAAAGCCGCTGATATATATATATATATGAAGAGTTGATTCTACAAACTGTCTATACAAATTTTGTGAGGGAGAAAACAGAATTTGAATGTATGATTGGACATATGTATTTTGGAAGCTATACCTCTTAACAAGGTACGTTAATCAGCTCATGGCACCTACGAATTTGGTTTCGGCAAGCAAAGCTCAGATATTCACAGCCTGTCAAACGATCACATTGCTAGTCGAAAGAATAATAAGCAGTGGCCTACTCCACCATCAGATTTACTCAAGACCAACGATATAATCAGTTGAGATAAGAAGATTTGCACTGCATTTGCCATTCCATGCAGTCTTCAAAATCAAAACTGCTAGCACAGTCCAATAACGCATTCTGTTGATGCTCATAACGACATATGTAATTTAACCCAACTAGAAGTTGACAAATAGCTGCTTCTGTCTTTTTTCGATCTGAAAAGTACAGCGTTTGAAGAAGTAGAACATTAGTTCGTGTGACGATTTGATGCTGTTCAAAATTACGTTCACTTTGCCAGCTTATCATGTTATGTGCCAGGGGAGCCAGCCATCTTAAAATCCCATCCAGTGTCTCTTTCCAATCATGGGCGAGGGGGGCATCATATATAGCCAGATTCTTAACATATGCCTTCAAATGGGTCTTAAGAGATGTTCTTAAGCTCGTTGGTAACATCTGATATAAATCATCTCTAGCCTCCTCCCCAACCAGATGAGGATAGCGGAGCAACTTCTGGATCACAATGATCACATTTGCATAATGCAGGCCCAAAGCAGAGCCTCCCACAGTGGAAGGAGGAGCATAAACAGTTAATCTACTCCTCGGACCAAACCCTGAACTGTTACTCATCGAACTTTTTGGTTGCTTTTGTTCACCAGATAAAGGAACACTTATGTTGGTTCGGCTTAATGAACCTGAATGGATCGAATGCCCCCTTCTAAAGCCACTTGAAATGTGACTACTTTGGTTTCTATGATCTGCGTAATCATCCTCCTCGTCCAGCATTGAAATTGAGCTGCTTAGACTAAGGCAGTCCATGAAAAGTCGGCCTGGGCTCATTCCACATGGGAAATTAAAATCTTCTGCTCGAATGGCATCTCTTCTTGATTCAAGTTGAGGCTTAAAACTTGACATCCTTTTATTTATAGACGCACTCCTTATCGGCCCTGAATGTGGCTGATTATTATAACTATGAATTCGCTTCAATTTAAACTGCTCCAAACCAAAATAGTCGCCATTTACTGGTTGAGAATCCCCTCCTTGAAACAGGGTATGACCATGTTTCTTTAAATCTTCGTCCCCGAAGACAAGACAAATCTTAGCATACACTGTACATACAGTCCTCGCCAAGAGCTCTACAACCTTGTCGTATGTTTGGTTCCAAATTGAAATGTCCTTGAGATGTCTGATATCTTCTTTCTGCCACATAACTTTTTGCTCGAACACTCTCCGACTCTCCTCGTGCTGATTATTCTGAAACTTCTTAGACGCCTGCTCCAATTCATTCAAAACCTCCATTTCACTGTACAAATTGGTTGTAGCATTCACGTATCGCTCCATCTTCTTCACCATTCCATCCATATCCTTCACCAAAAATCCTAATTCCTTAACTTCGATAACGCCGCTAACAATGTCTGAGTACACGTGCTCAAAGCCTTGCAAGGCCGGTTCAACACACCTTTTCCCCAGTCTCGAGACCACACTGGCCACATGGTTCAGTTCCCCAAACTTCTCGGTCAAAGCGAGCTCGAGAAGATAAACCTCGTCGGAGGAAACGAGGTTTCTAACGCCGTCGGAGCTGAAGATCTCGTTTTTCAGTTTCGAGATTTCAGAAACCGTAAGTGACTTGTGTAGGTAAACAATTTTGGACATTACATTAGCGACCTCGAAAGAAAGAATACCTATAGTCTGCTTGTTTTTGGTGGTTTCTGGACTTTTAGGGCTTTTTTTCTTGGCAGGTTCGAGAAGTAGCGCGCTCCTGAAATTGGAACTCACGTGGTTCCCCATTTTCACAATCCAAGGCTCCGCGACCATCGCTTCCTCACAAATTCCAAAATCCGCCACCGCAAATTCCCACTAACATGGAGAATCTACGCCGCATATGAACCGCGCCAAAAAAACAAAGTAAAAGCTGGACGAATACAGAAGCAAGCGCTGATCTGATACCAACATTTTGGGCCGCAGCAAGCGGTCAGACCGGAGAAAGAAACATCACATGGGAAAAAGCGCAAAACCTAAATCATGGATCTGCAGAAAAGAGAAACAGGAAGCGAGAGAGTCGTGGGGAAGCAGAATGAGTAGGCGTGGGCGTGCGTGAATGGATTAACCAGCTTTTGGAAGAGAAGGGTCTTCTGTGCTTCTCTCTCTGCTCTCCGGCATTTATAAACAGTAGAGCAGAGTGGCGGAGTCTCCATTTCCATTTCAAACAAATTCCAGTTTTGCATTTTTTTATGAACACCATTAAAAAAATCTCTAATAAATTAGTGGAATTGTTTTGACAAATTATAATATTTAATTGTTATTAAATAATAACTCATTAATTATAACATTTTCAATACAATATTATCTGCTTTGAGTTGAACTCTACACAATTTGATTCATGAGATTAGCCCAAAACGTGTTGTACTAAGTAAGAAGGAGGATTCTACTTATAAACCTTGTGTTTTTCATTCTTCCAAATGATGTGAGATTGTACACTCCCACTGTTATGAGTCGAACCCACACTCAGGTCATCCTGTCACATTAATTGTTCTAATAATCAATCTAAATTATAAATATTAACTTAATTGTATTTATGAAACACTTAAATTATATTAATTAGACAATAATTAAGCTTAATTATGGAGGGAGAATGGAGATTGAGATTAGGTCAACAAGAAGGAAAAGTATTGCATGGGGTTGGGGTGGTCCCTTTGGGAGAAAACTTCCATCTTCAAAGTTTTACCTACTCCTATCAAGTTTCCCTCAATTTTCAATTTCAAAAGTGGGAGCCAGTTTGCATAAATTTGGACTCATTTTTATAGAGTTTTGAAATTAGTTGTGGCAAACCCGTCGTATCAAGCCGAGAACATCAAATAGTCTATCAGAACAGTTGCATAATTTTGTATCGCTAAAAAAAAAGTAAAAGAAGACACTTCATAATCAGAGTTTCTCTGACTAGACTAACAAAACGCGTTTCAGGGTGAGATTTAAGAGCAAATTCATACATGTCTTATTTGGCGTAAAGTAGATAATATTTTGTTAACAAAAGTAGAACTCTGCAAATGATATTAAACGACAGAGTTTAACCGAAAGTATGAATTACTGTGACGTAAGGTCTCAAGTGGAAAAGCCCGCAAGAACTTGCATTGCAAGGTAGAAATAACTAGAAATATAGTCCATGTTAAGAAAATTGTATAATGTCACAATCATTTATGCTTATAAAATGGGTCTTGAGGTAAGAATAAAAATCAAATCCAAGTGGGTCTTAGGTCATTTCTTAAAAATAAATGCACAAAATTAAATAATATTAATAGTATTACATGGGAAAACAAAAGGGTTCTTGGTCAAAAAGATAAAGTTGTGGTGGGAATGGGATTAGGTAGATCTAAATCATCACTCATTTTTATATGCTTCTGATAAATCAAATCAAATCAAATTGATAAAATGGTTAAGTCTTTGTTGATGATAATTAATAAAATAAAATTTAAATTATTATATAAGAGATAACTTAAATTATAAAATAATATTATAAATAACTAAAATCCTAAACTATAAAAAATAAAGAATTAAATTTCATTGTTGTATTTTTTAATAAAATTTTAAAATTTTAAAAATAATTTTATAAGTATTCATTGCAAAAAAAAATTATTTTTTTTCTGTAAGAAAAAATGACAAATTAACCATCGTGATTTGTAATCAATGACAAGTTAACTACTATCCTTTATTTTTTAACAAGTTAATCACTAACGTATAGAAAAATGACAAAGCAAACATCGCTATCATATTTACCATTAACAAATTGATCTGAAACCGCAGCTATCCGTAGAAATAAATAAGGCCAAAGGACACGTACACATTATATCATCATCATCATCACATGTGCTTGTTTTTGGCGGACTCATTAATCATATTATGTATTATCATATCATATTATTGTCCGATCGAAATACTTCTGCAGATTTTTTTGCTGGGTTTGAAGAAAAGTTGGTGTAATTATTAAATAACGAGGAGGGAGATGGTCTAATTGAGAGTGGACCTATACCTATTCCTTTGAAGTCTAGAGAGGTGAAGTGGGTAGAACTAATTTTGGACAGTCTTCTTCTTCTACTTCTTCTTAATATATTTTCTTTGGGTTGCAGAGCTTTAATGGCGGCTTTTCTCTAGGGTTTGTGGTCATCTGAAAGTCTGGAAATGAATTAAATGACGTAGA
Organism: Begonia loranthoides; assembly: GCA_022433065.1. Taxonomy (NCBI): domain Eukaryota; kingdom Viridiplantae; phylum Streptophyta; class Magnoliopsida; order Cucurbitales; family Begoniaceae; genus Begonia; species Begonia loranthoides. The sequence goes on from CM039474.1 coordinate 3,101,408, forward strand.
ACATGGAATAGGTTAAATTATAATGGACGCTCCCCCAACACTTCCTTTCACGAAATTAAATTTTTGGGAGGCCAGTTACTGTAACCACCCAAGAAATTATTTTGGCAATTATTTTAGGTGTTTAATAGTCCACAATTATGATGCTTGATAGCGTCCTAAAAGGGTAAAGGGGCCGGGGGGTTGCCTTTAATCTTAAGTTATAATAAATTATTTGCTTATTATTCATTTATCGATGGCAAAATTGACAAGACAAATACTGTATTATGAGATCTGTGACAATCAAATATTATTGTTAGGTTTTTCGTTAGAAATTTATATTTTTTTAGGTTTAGTAGAATCCATCGGAGAAGACAGTGAGAGTAAGGGTTAGGGTTCGGAGTTTGCTGAAAAATTACTCTAGCTGGTGTGCTCTATCTGAGGCAGAATGTGAAGTTATATACTAGAATTAAGTAAGTTCAATCGCCGTACGTATTTTCTTCAATGGAAGACTCATTTTCGCTGCAGAAATGACATTTTTTGTTGCGGATAGTACTCTTACCGTAACAGATACTTGTTTTCCGTTAAGAAAAACAAATTCTTGGAATAAGACTTACTTTCTCAAGCAGAAAGCACGTTTCTATTGCAGAAACTGAAAGTACCCTTTATGCAACAGATTTTTTTTTTTTCACAGCGAAAAGTATGTCATTGACTACAACTATTTTATATGCAGGTTTGTTGCATAAAGACAACCTATTGACTACAGAAAAAAATTTTAAATTTTTGACGGAAAATGTAACAATGAAATTCACCTCGTCATTTCCCATACTTCAGTATTTTATTTGTTAGCAAAAATTATTTAGTATTTATCATAATTTAGTTTTTTTTTTTTGATAATTACCTTTTACTACAAATGGACAATTATTGCGTCAATTTATGCAGATGAAAGAAGCTTTAAAATGCATGAGATCATTGATCACTAACAGGAGAATGGGAATCACAACCATCCCCACTTACAGATCCGTCAAGATAGTAGTCGTGATGACAAACTCATAGGGTCCCATGCCCTAGAAAAAGGAAAGAAGAAAACATGGCTACAACGAAGAAGAACACATCAAACTAGAGAGAGAAAGAAGAGAGAGAGAGAGATATTGGGTATGTTTGATTGATGCTTCGTTAACAAAATTGACCTCCATTGTTGCAGATGTAAGTATGTGCTTGGATTCAGTTTATGGTGGAGAATAGAATATGGAAGTATTCAAGCATCACATATCTTCTTCAGTTATGCTTTCTGTATGTGTAGTCTCATTCGTTTGAGATTGTTTCGATTGTGTTAGATTTCGATATGACCTGAATTTTATTGGACCGAGACAGTGAGTCGACATTGTAGATCCCATTTAGGATTTTGTTTTCTCTATAAATTGATGTAAGTTAGAGTCGCAAAACACAGTTGTATTTTGATCTTCATAGTAGATATATTCATTTGCCCGTGGTTTTTTCCCCCAAAGGATTTTTCCACGTAAATCTGGTGTCATACATCGTATTTTCTTTTTTCAGTTAGTGTTCGATCTCTAACAGATTGCGAAGATAAGATGACCCAAATCACGAGACTTGCACAATTTCACGTTCCTTTAGAAAAGCAGAAGTGATTGGTTCATAAATAAACTTATCCTAGTGAGTTAATACGCAATGTGTCTTGAGAATGAAACTCAAGAATAAAGTTACGTGAGTTTCAAGTCAAAGCGGACTATATTGTGTCAATAGAATTGATACTCCACGACCCCTCCAATCTAACTTCAAAGGCGAAGGTAATTCTTTTGGATTAATAAAACGAGTCCACTCCACGACCCCTCCAATCTAACTTCAAAGGCGAAGGTAATTCTTTTGGATTAATAAAACGAGTCCCCCTTTGATGATACTTTGCATGAATATCAAAAAGTTTCTATCTTTTCTTCTTACTAAATCGTCCCTTCTTGAACCTGCAATCTTGGGTGGTGTTCTTTGGTCGTAGACCCGGAGGTGGGCCGGACAAAAACGCCATTTTTCCAAAAACAGTAGCAACAAATTGAAAATCTATTTCCTACGGTTATAAATCCTCAGCTTAATGGCAGTATCAAAGAGAATCTCATTAACAACTAACAATGAATCGAAATCATAGTTACTAGATCGTAGCAAAATAACCAACTGAGAATCTCCAACAATAGCAACATTTAATGCAGCAATCGAACATTCCAAAATAGAGTCCAAGAACGAAGAGAAACCTTACCGAAGTCGAAGAAAATGGAAGAAGCATCTCGTTGTCAATTTGGGTTGCGCACTTGTCGTCGTCGGAATAGAAGGTTTATTATTAGTTGGGTGTCTAGTGATTTACTTGTCATTGATTTTAAAGTAATTTGTTAATTTCCCAAAGAACATCTTCTATTACTTGTAAAATACAAACTACAATAATAGAAAATGATCTAACGATTAATATTTAGACTTTAATGCTCCAGTAATTATATTTCGTACGAGGAAATCTAGGGTGGCTTTCATCGCATCTGTTAAAATGTTAAAGCAATGAACTTTTCTCGATCTGGGAAATTACAGAGCCTGGATTTGGATTATTCAATACGAAAATGAAGAACACAAATCAAACTGAAGAATTAATAGTTACCAAGATCTGCTTTTTACGCCAACTACGATCTGCTGAAAAGTTCTGTGCAATCAATCACATATACATGGAATCAGTAAATCAGCTGGAAACACAGATGGGAAGGAAGAAGAAGAGAGAATTATGCGTACAGTTGGGAAACAACATACTATTTCTGATTACAGATTCCTATAATTTATTAAATATCGTCTATACAGGTGCAAAGGGGACTACTCTCGGCGCCGGTTCGTAGCAGAAGGGAGCGGCCGGGTGCTGCCATTTTTCGAAGATGATCGGTTTCTCCGCCTCCGATTCCGGCCGCTGGAGATGTGTTAGGTCCCGAGATCCCGGTTCCTCCTTCGCTATCACCTCGGCAGTCGATTTTTCGACTTGATTCGGCGATGAGGAAGACACCAAGGGTGAAAGGAGGGGGATGGTGACGTTCCAATCCGCCGACCGATTGACTTGAATGGACGCCGGAGCGCGGCGCTGGAGCCGGCTAGACTGTCGCCGAGAACAACTGGAGGCAGAGGTTCTGTTGTTCGTGTCTGCCATGGAGAAATCGAAAGAGGAGGAGGAGACGTGGAGTTGACGGAGTGGTTGGAGGAATCAAAGAGCTCCTGCAAATGAAAATGGTGGGTGGAGTAGATCCGTGGATGGAGACGAGAGGAGAAGACCTGATATAAAACAGTTGGGGGGAGCACGTTGCACCCACGTTTTTGTGGGTCCAGAAGACCAGTCAAAGTGGGCCATAAGTTGAGTGGGCCCGCACTTGCCGAGTTAGTTGATAATCAAACTGTAATTATTAAAATAATGACGGTTTAGGATCATTAACGAATAGTTTAATGAAATTGATTAAGGACTAATCAACTCGTTAATTACTAGAAACTAAAAGTCATCCCATCAAACATTTTACGCGAATATTCTTCAAAGACAAAATCATGAACAAAGTGTAATTATCAATATTAATAAAAATACAAGGTTTTTTTAACTGATACCTTAAATTTTTATTTTTGCTATTCAACATTATAAAATTTGAAGTGTTATCAACGAACAATCTTCCTGTTGAGGGTTCTGTTACAGGAAAGATATCAACACTGTAGAAAAAGTATTTTTCGTTGTGGAAATTGCTATACTCAGCGGAAAGTAAATCTTATTTCAAAGACTTTATTTCTGCAGCGAAAATGGTAATTTTTACTTGTAATGGAAACATATCTTTTGCTGTGAAAAAAAAAAAGTAATTTTCACTATTTTCAAGCAGTGAATACTTGTTTTCTGCTCTGAAAAATAAGGTTTATTTCAAAGACATTCTTTCTGCAGTGAAAAATACCATTTTCACAGCACTTTCTAGAGGGAAGGTTAAGAAGAAAAAATAGTAGATTCTCCACTTGGGGCACGGAGAGAGGCTATGGAGTGGATGCTCTGGTTGCAGCTTCCCGAGGACGTAGCATCGCCGAGTAATCAATTTTTTCATTTCTTAAATTGTGACACATAATCTATTTCAGACAAATTTTCGTATTTCAGTAGACCACATCTCAATTTCGGTTGACCGCTTCCTCATATTTCAAAGAAAATCTTTCTGTCGCGGACACCTAACCTTCTGCTGCAGATGCCTTACCTTCTATTGCAGATGCCTTATCTTTTGCGAAAAGTTATTTTACACTATTGCAGACGATCACAATCTCATGCCAAGTCGATCGCATATCTAGTTGAGAGCAACATATTCTTCAATATTTTTGAACTGGTTGACCACATCCTCAATACTGGTCCTTCTTCAGTCATCCATGCTTATGCAGATATTTGGAATTGGCTTAGGACCCTGATAAACCGGACTCTTATTCCTGTTAGACTGCAATGTTGCCGTACATCCACTAGTTCCATACCTTTGATGTGCACCAGTCGACGGCAATTCACACGTTGGTCGACCACAGCCGCGAGCAGAGAGCGGTTTAATCGTCATAAGTATGGCAAATCCTTTTGCTGTAATCCTAAGATTTGGCAAATCCTTGATTGGGTTTGATATGATTAATGTAAACATCGTTTCCTTTTTTATTTGGAGTTTTTAAAAGCGTTTTTCACATATGAAATGAAGATTAAGGAAATGAAATATGGCCGGCCATATCCATGTTTACAGCGTAGTGAGGCCTCTTCCTCTCTCCGTTCAGAATCCAGACCAAAGCCCTGCAACTACCATGTGTACGTTGGAGAAGAGAGGCGACTTCTTCTTTCTTACCCTCACCGGCGATGACGACCACCGATTGAGTCCAACCCTCATTGGTTGCCTACTCTCCGCCCTCTCCCAAGCCAAATCTCAGGCCACTCCCGGCTCCGTTCTCATCACAACCTCGCAGGGTAAATTCTTCTCCAACGGCTTGGATCTCGCCTGGGCCCAAGCCGCCGGATCCAAGTCCGCAGCTCAAGAACGCCTCCTCCACATGGTCGACATTTTCAAGCCTGTTGTAGCCGCGCTTATTTCCCTCCCTATTCCAACCATAGCCGCCGTTTCCGGCCACGCCTCCGCCGCCGGATTCATGCTCGCGCTGACCCACGATTACATCTTCATGAGGCGAGATCGAGGCGTGCTGTGCATGAGCGAGGTGGATTTAGGCGTCACTCTCCCCGACTACTTCGTTGCGATGAAGAGATCGAAGATCGGATCGGCATCTCCAAGCCGGGACGTGCTGCTGAGGGAAATGAAAGTGAAGGGAGACACGGCAGAGAAGATGGGTATCGTGGAATTGGAGCACGATGGCGAGGGCCCTGTAATCGAGGCGGCTGTGGCTCTGGGGAAGCAGTTAGCGAAACGGAAGTGGAACGGAGAGGTATACTCGGAGATCAGAAAGAGCATGTACCCTGAAATATGCAGAGCTCTTGGATTACCAGTAAAAGTCATCTCCTCCCCAAAGCTCTGAAATTTGACCATTAGAAACTCTTAACAGACGAACAATCAATTTGGGCATCTTCTAATTTGACATAATACAACGAATTTATTCTTTAGATTATGAAATTCAAGTTTGTTTGTTTGAGTCGGAGGGTCGGCTGAGCGAGCCAACCCTTGGAGTTTCCAGAAATTATGTCGGCCATATGTCTTGATTGCCATGCAGCACTCGCCTACCGAGGGCGAGCGTGGCACAATTAGCCAACCGACCCTTTTAAAATTCTATAGAAAGTCGAGTCAAATATTTATAGTAGCCGGCCTTGTCTCCTCCGTTGCTTCTTTCCGATGTGGTTTTCTGTAACTCTATCCGTGTCTCCCTTCATTTTCATTCCCCTCAGCAGCACGTCCCGGCATGGACATGCCAAACCGATCTTCGATCTCATCATCGCAACGAAGTAGTCGGGGAGAGTGACGCCTAAATCCACCTCGCTCATGTACAGCAAGCCTCGATCTCGCCTCGTGAAGATGTAATCGTGGGTCAGCGCAAGCATGAATCCGCCGGCGGCGGAGTGGCCGGGAAAGGTGGCTATGGTTGGCATAGGGAGGGAAATAAGCGCGGCTACAACAGGATTGAAAATGTCGACCATGTGGAGGAGGCCTGAAATGATCGAGCTCACATCCATGGTGGCGGGATAAAATGAGGATGAAAATCAACAACTTGTATTTTCCACTTCCAACATGAATTCCGTCCTTAATCCAGTCCTCGTGATTTCTCGAACAACTCTTCGAACATGTAAGCTAGATTATCAGGTGGATCAGCATGTTTTTCTGGAAATTAAACTTAGCCGAAAGCCAAAAGATGGAACTTTGATTTCAATATTGAGTGTCACGAGAGCGGGCTACGTCGGGTTCTATTAATTCTCGATGACTTGGATAACGATCAACATTCTGAGTGCAATCAAGACGATGATTAAATCTCGATGACTTCATAACGATCAATCGTCCGAGCATAAAATTAACGAGAATTTCTAGACCTTCCCCAGTATGTATCGAGTTCTACAATAAGTTTGTTTGAAGAATCGATCGAGTCTTGGAAAAATTGAAGATCGAAGGATTTTGATTCCAAAAAGAAAAAGTATTCAGCAACCAATGAAAACTCAAACCCTAAAAAGAAAACAAATCAAAAGAGATGAACAACAAAGTATGTTGATAAAACTTAGCTTCATAGCCAAGCAAGCTTCTACCTCCTCCTTCTCTTTCGCCTGTGCGCTCTGGTCGATTAATGATTTTCGCGTATTTAGTTCATCTTTGTCTTATGGCCGCTCTTTTTCTTCGGTGTCTTCTTTGGAGTCGAATTCTTCATCCCAATAAAAAATAACAATGCTCCAAACAATGCGGCGTTCTGCAAAAAAAAATGATCTTGTTTGATCAATGAAATGAAATCTAGAATGATGAAATCGACGAATTTGAAAGCTCACCTGTAAGAAATCATTCAATAGGATTCCGAATTGAGGCTTGTTAGGAGCATAATTGAAGAAATCATACATAAGTGGAGTGGTAATTGCCAAGAGAAGAAGCTACAAGACAATATAAAAAAACTATCGGTCACTCATCAACAACAATCGATTCACCGATGAAAGAATATTCGATCTTACGAGAAGATAAGCTCCCGCGGAGCTACCCAAGACGAATAGAAGACCTCCGACCCCCTTGAGAAAGATTAAAATAGCAACCAAATGTCTCACCTGTAACTTCAAAATACGAGTGAGAATACCGGCTTACGAAGAACGTATCTAAATTTATTGGCAACACGAAAAAAAAGGAGAGAAAATAGTAGTTGTCTCACGTCGATATCCGGTAAATTAACTCCGTATTTGGATACATTTCTTTTGAAATCAGAAACTTTGGGAATTAACTCCTGCGCAGACGGTCCCCCATCGACGCCAAACTCATTGAACCTGAGAAGACAACGCCATATCAAAACATAAAGGATATTTGAGAAGATTAAGAATACAAGTAGAAAGACAAGCAAAAGTTGTCCAGCTTTTCAGAGAGCCACGACTCAATTACATATAACATCTTATCGAATCAATTCAACAACTTGAAATAATCTTAAGACAGCTTTACAGAGATTGCATCATCAGCTCTATTACAGGCTTCCTCAAAATCTTAAATGGGGCATTATTCAACCATGAATGCATATACAGATCTCATATCCATGAATACAACAACAGCTATGAATTAGAAGAAAAGTTCTACAAAGGGGAAGAATCTGAGATGGACTCGATCTTTTAGATTGACGAAATCCATGTGCTTCATTTGCATTAAGTTGGATCTTAATAACGTGAAAATGCTTCAAAGCATTGAGAAATACACAATAGAAAGTAAACAAACCATGTGAATACGCATATTGAACAAGCAACTCGTGGGACAAGATGACTATTAAGGGCAAATGAAATTAACAACTAATAACCACGATTAGGATATGGCAAATCCCGTCAAGCTTTACCTAGGGCATCAAAATATACAAACAAGAATACAGTCCCGAACAGTAAATGACAAAAGGAGATGAAATCGGACAAAAACATAAACAAAGTGAACATAAATGAGAATCGCAAAGTAAACCGGAAACCAAAAAAATTGAACCAAAAGCAGATGTTAAGCTGGAAATCTCAGATCCAACCGAGTAAGGTCCAAGAGATCTAGGAGAGAAGAAAGAAGAGTTTACAATTGCCAAGCGGAAAGGATGAATATGGATGCGAAAAGGACGCGGCCGAGGAAGGAGAAGAAGCCCATTCTTTCAGTCCGGATAACTCAAGGATGATTCCCTTCCCTCCCAACTTGGATGCAAAGAGAACCCGAGAGAGAGAGAGAGAGAGAGAGAGAGAGAGAGAAGACGAGGTCGTTGGTGGTCTCTAAATACAAACCAGACAACCTTCGAATATTTGGGTTTTCGCTTTAAACACGCAATTCACGCCTTTACTTTCAACTCCTTTTCTTCTTTTTAATTTAATTATTTATTATTTCTCTAAATAGTAATTTTCTTATCTAATCTAAAATATTACCCTAAAATATCTTCTTAATTTAGAATTTATTTTAATTTACTTAATTTAATTTTATTTGTTTAAATAAACCACCGTGATTATTTTGTTAATTTTTCTAAAAGAAATATATATTTTGAACTGAAATACAGGTAAAATTTTATAGAAAATACAATGCATTTGCCTGTTGAATCGTGTCGTGTGTTTCGTCTAAATTTGACTTGTCTACTTGTTCTCAGTGCTTGAATTGCTCATCAATAATCGATAAATAAATATCGAATTTTTATGTTTTTTCCCAAAACAATACTTCAAATTTCCGACCGTCTTTCGTTCTTTCTATCTTTATCTGATTACTTGGTAGTTTTTATAATTTTTCTGCTGACTTTATGTGATTTAGAGGTGATTGAAATTGCACCCAAAAAAAAAAAAAGAATATTGATTTTGAACATAATAATGGATTTGATAATGAACTCAATACGACGTCGTTCAATTAGTTCCAACTCGCTCCGACATTCTGCCACGTGGATTATTTTGATTGGTTCATGTTACGTGTTAGAAACTGGAGGGGGGAGAGAGAAGAAAGTTTAGTTCCTCCTTCGTCTTCGCTTTGATCCTGTTTTTGGCGGGTCTCCTTTTTCTGAGAATTTGTAATCTTCTGGTTGTTCAGAGCTTGTATTCGCAACCATGTCTATCGTCTTGCTTTTGTCGGAAGACTCCTCTGCGCCTCCCTCTTCCTTCTTTACCCTTGAACTATCTGGGCTTTCTGATCTTGAACTGAAATGACGCTATTATGCTCGAGTTTCGAAATTATTATCCATGGCTTGTTGCGATCGGTTTCTGTGTTTTTTGTTTTTATTGTTGTGTTTTTTCACCAAATGTTTAAGATGATTTTAAGGAGAAGCTAGAATCATGGGATTTTCCATGAGAGTTTTCCGTTTGTATTGTTTGCAGTTTGGTTTTTACTGTAAAGTCTGTCGAGTTAGGTTGCCACCCGCCATTAAAACTGTGAAAGAATTTGGAGTACTTCTTTTGCAATTCAGCTGAATGCTTCATCCTCCCTAATCTTTTGACAGTAAACTTAATCTTTATCGATCTCTGTAATGAAACTATCTATAATGAAACTATCTGTACCACAATCTCTGTAATACAAATCTGTAATGCAAAGCAACGAAACTAATGAAACTATCTGTACCACAATCAGAAATTGAAACTAATGAAACTATTTGTACCATACTCGGATATCGAAACAAGGGAGCAAAGCAATGAAACTATACCGGAATCAGTTGAGAAATCGCACTCACCAACTCGTCGTCGCAAATCGCAGTCGCACTCGCCAACTCGTCATCGCCAACCCGTCGCGTCGCACTTGCCAACCCGTCGCGTCGCAGCTTCGAACTTTCGTCGTCGCGTCGCAGCTTCGTACTCTCGTCGTCGTGGGTCTCGCAGATCGCCAAATCCAGATTTGGATCTGCTCAATCTGTGTAGATGGAATTTAAAGGCACTGTCACCGCGTTTTTACGCTACGCGGTGCCTCGCGTAAAAACACAATGACACCACGTTTTAACTTGTTAATGAAGAACAAAAAATATAACTGCGATGTTTGCTTTGTTATTTTCTCATATATCATTGATTAATTTGTTAAAAAAAATATCCTAGTGGTTGAGTTATCCTTGATCACAAACCACGATGATTGATTTGTCATTTACCCGTTATAGCATCCTTTCCTTTTTGTGTCAATGTTTTTGTTTTTGAGACTCATATTTTCTTCAGTTTCATTGATGAATACTCATATATTGGTCACAGTAGAAAACAACTGCATTTATTCTTGTCGTCTTGTTCTAGTAGACGTATTGTTCTGTTCTACTCCAACGACCATGATTAGCCCTATCTCTTGAAATCCCTCAATCGCCTACTATCGTTGAACAAATGGTGGGATTGACTTTGCAGTCGACGTTGATGAAAGATTGATGGCCGGAGATCTATAAACTCTTCTTTTTTTCCTCTCCACCCATCTTCAATCGTAGCTGATATGTCAGAGATTTACGATAGGATGAGCGAATTGAAGGCTTTAGATGAAACCAAAGCCGGAGTAAAAGGGCTGGTCGATTCTGGACTGATCAAAGTGCCGAGGATATTCCGACAAGATCAACCCACGAAGGTCCAGCGTAAGGTTCCGCCGGACCAGACCGAATCGAGCATCCCAATCATAGACTTAAAAGGACCGGAAGTCGCTGATCAGATCCGGGAAGCTTGCGAAAATTGGGGGTTTTTTCAGGTGGTGAATCACGGAATTCCGGCGAGTGTTCTGGAGGAGATGATCGACGGGATTCGAAGATTTCACGAGCAGGAAAATGAGGCGAAGACAGAGTGGTACTCGCGAGATACAACGAAGAAGGCGATATACAACACTAATTTCGATCTGTACACAGCTCCTTGCACTAATTGGCGGGATACCTTGACCTGCGCCACGGCGCCTCGTCGTCCTCATCCTCATCAATTACCCGCCGTCTGCAGGTTTTCTCACTCAGATTTCTGCTTTTATGCCTATTTTACCCCTCCATGAAAATTCAAGGAAAATTAACCTAACAACGATTTAACTATGGGACTAATTAAAAGAAAACTATTAAACAATTGGCTAACATCTAAAACATTAGGATAAATAAATAGAGTAAATATCGTGATTATATTTTTTATTAAAAGATATTGTTATTCCACAGCGAAACGTTGTTTTTTCACAACAAAACGTTGTCTTTTCACTAAATAGATTCAAAAGATTACTTTTTGCACGCGTAATAAATATTTTATGCTGCAAAAAGACAACGTTACATCTATAGAAAGATTCCTTTTCACAGGGAAAAGTAAGACATTAGGGATGAGCACTAGATGACGACGACGATGAACTAAGAAGAGAAAAAAAAATGGTGATGAGAAATAGACGAGTGAAATAGATAGGAGGGGTGAGTCACCGGAAGATATTCGGAAAACTGAAAACGTGAGAATTGTTTTCAACGACGAGAAGACCATGTCGGAGTTTGTCGGCATCGTCTTCGCAGTAAAATTACTTCAACTATTGCGATTTTTGCATAAAACCGAAGTACAATTAGAATTACAGCGAGTAATGATTTGATATCGTTTTCACGATAATGTTTTTTTCAACAGGTAACAATGATGTACGCATCTCTATTTTTTATAGTTCAGTGTTTTAGTTATTAGCAAAAGTTGTTCAGTAATTGAATCGTCATTAATCCTATGCTTAAGTGGTCATTATTTATTAGTGCAAATTATACATAAATAAATGAATGATACATGTTATTTCACAAAACCTATATGTTTGATCTATTGTGCAGCGATATTCTCCTTGAGTACTCGGATAAAGTTGTTGAATTAGGATTCGTTCTGCTCGAATTATTATCGGAGTCCCTCGGACTCGATCGAAACTACTTGAAAGATATAGGATGTGGGGATGGACTTCTACTTTTGGGACATTACTATCCTCCTTGTCCTGAACCAGACTTGACATTAGGAACTAGCAGCCATGCTGATAGTAGTTTCCTCACCGTGCTCTTACAAGACCAAATCGGCGGCCTCCAAATCCTTCACCAAAACCGGTGGGTCGACGTCACGCCTGTTCTCGGAGCTCTCATAATAAACCTCGGAGACATGATGCAGGTAAGTCATTTTGCCGTCTCGTCGTGATAGAAGAATCCCACGAGATCTTAGTTATATGGTTGGTTTATTGTGTTAAATTGATTGTTGTGCGCAGCTCATAACCAATGACAGATACGTAAGTGCGCAACACAGGGTACTGGCAAGCGAGGTCGGGCCGAGAATTTCAGTAGCCGGGTTTATAAGGACACATCTACCACCAGAGAATGCATCAATACTTTATGGACCGATCGAAGAGTTGTTATCGGAGAAGAACCCTCCGATCTACCGGGAAACTACAATTAAAGACTTCGTTGCGAAGTACTATGCATTGGGGCTGAATGGAGTTTCTACATTAGAATATTTCAAGCTTTGAAAAGGTCGTTTGTGTATGCATCATGGTTGAACTCTCGTGTCGATACGAATGAATCATACCATTAAACTCTTTGCATTCAAGGCTATATAAATCAATTGAAGAAGTTGAAATTGAGCAATCCGACCTCAAAACTCATCAACAACTAGTCATTTACACAATTGAATCCAGAATTTGGATGAGCTACGCAGATTTACATGATCATCAGAGTCATCATCAATGTTCATCGTTAAATTCCAACTCCATAGCCAACAAGTTCAACAGAACATAGAAATAATGAGCAAAAATATGAAGTTAGACTGAGAATGCTAGAAAGCAGTCAACTAGACGAGTCTCCCTGTTATTTAAGCTTTAGATAGTTTTCAGACCAATCCAAACAATTAAAGAGAGTGTATACACATTAATGAGTTGCTCTCCCAAAAAATTGTAGGATGAATTAAGAAAATCTCAGGCAGCCGGAGGCCTGTGTTCGTGATCGAGAGTCGTATCACTGAAAGATGGCGATAGATACTGATACATCGGCATCATACCATAGCCAGGAAAGACAGTCATCTTATTGGAGACAGGATGGTAAGAGGCCGGATGGGTTGGCAATGGCAGAATTCCCCCCATTGATTTCATCTGCTGTTTGATTGTTTCCTTTTCTTTCTTCAATCGCGACTTCTCCTCTCGAAGTTCGATTTTCTCGTCCTGCGCAAGAAATTACAGTATCAATTACTGAATTTCGATTGCTCTCTTTGTGTAAGTTTTGGGTTACCTTCAAATTTTTTACTTCTTCTTGTAGCTTTTGATTAGTTTCCTTAAGATCTTGAGCTTCGTTTCTAAGCTGACTTAAGATCCTAATGGCATCGTCCAGCATTGCTGGCTTGCTTGTTTTTGAAGGTCTGCCTGGATCTAGCACAGAGCTCAACTCTACAAACCTGGGCATAGAATGAACAACAACTCTATCTTCAAGACCCACAAATCATTTTTTGATTCAGAGAGAGTTAGAACAATCTATTATTTAGATTATACTTGCCTGTCATTCAATTTTTCTCTTCGCAATCTCTCCCGGAAAGCTTTGGACGTCTGTTTGCCGCCGCATGAATCATTACAAACCCTGCAACCATAACTATGATTTCAACCTAAAAAACTGAAATACTCCATTTGATCAACGACTATTTATTCAACAAGTATGCAAAAAATATGATATTTTGTGAAAATGGAAAATGAAACACAACCAACACCTTTTCCGGCCGCCGCATTCTTGCCCTTCGGATTCGACACGGCGAACAGCAAAATCAAGTTCCCCGCCTCCAGTTCCATCACTAAAAAAAAGAAGACAAAACCCCTAAATAATCTGATCCAGGAGAATCAAGGATGAAGAACAAAAAGGCAGAGGATCAAAAATCGAAAAAAAATCCCTAAAAATTACTTTGGCCATGAGAACTGGAACGAAAGGCTGTCGTCGTCTTCCTCGTTTTCGATCAAAGAATAGTCGAGAAGATCCCAACCGCACGTATCACCCAAAGGATCCATCTGATTTCCAACGCAAACCGGCAGAGGACCTCTCCGACGCAGTCTGCAGATCTGAGTCTACCAACCTTCCATAGGGTGGAAAAAAGAAGGAAGTTTTACTTCATCCAGTAATATATCGCCACGTGGGAAGAAAAGCTTGACCCCACATGGAAAGAAAATGCAGCGACTTGGAATGCGCGCCGCCTCTTCTTTATCCGGAAAGGATCGTTGTCGGAGCACGTGTGGAGCATGTCTAAAACTATTTAAAATTATAAAGTTTTATTTAATACATGACAAATTGTTTGATTGGGCCACGTGTCATATACACGTAATCAATAATAAATAATGTAAAATTAAAAAAGAAATATATAGTATTAATGAAAATCAAGCCAATCAAGTAGCCCAAAGTGCAATAGGGTCAATATTTGTCCATGTTAATGGGCCTCCATTTAAGTGGGCTGAGGCCCAATAGAATCAATGCGTGTGACAAAGCTAGAATCTTTTTATGAACACGTGAAGATCATAAAAGATTATGATCACAAATTTTGGGTTGGATATATTCACAGGGAATCAAACCCCCTTCCCCCAATTGAAGGGATACTTGTGATTTGTGAAGCATTAAAAAAAAACAGTAATTTACTTTCTAGTTTTTACACTCTAGTTATGTATCTTAACATGACACTTCGTGATATTAATTATAAGAGTTTTCATGGTTTGATTTTCGAAGTGAAATAGAACTGAACTGGTTAGTTTCGGTTTTGGATTGCCAAAACCGAAACCGGTTGTATGGACCGAACCAGAACCAGACCAGAATTTTAGTTCCGGTTCCGATTTGGTTTTGGTTTTCCCTTATTTAATTTAATTTTTTATAATAAAATGTTATAAAAATTTAAAATGAAAAAAAAAATAAAGAACAAAAAATAAAAAAAAAAACCATATTCCCAAAAATAAAGAATCAATGGACCAAAACTTTCGAACGAGTCCCGCCATCTTGAGAGTCGAGAGTCGGAACCGAAGACGTTCGTCGTTCGCCGTTTGCCGTTTGGGAACTGAAGCTCTGTTGACGTAGACCAACCAACCTCTGTTGACGCAGAGCGAACATAAGACGCAGACGAAAAAACAACGCAAAACCTAAATTAACGCAATGAAAATTCACTGAAACAAACTTCAACAACCATGAATACTTCAGATTTACCAATAAACATGAAAATAAACTTCAGATCTACCCCAAAAACATGAAAAGAAAACTTCAAATTTTCCGCAAAATATAGCATAGTGATGTACCCCAAAAACGCAAGGAGTCAAAACAATCTGTTGAGTCAATCGGCTATTAACAATCTGCGCACACTAATGAGAATGACTATAACTTCCAATGCCTACAGCAAAAGGATCCCAAATTGTGAGGGAGTATTGAGGACTCCAAGAAGCAGGGGTCTTCCAAATTTCAAATAAAAAATCGTAATAATCAAGGAGATACGATCAGAACAACATGCTGCTCAGAAAATCACCACAAAAAAAAATAACAGTTTCAATCTGAGCAGTCTGAATGAAATAATTATAACTTTTAATGCATCTAGCAAAAAGATCCCAAATTTGGAGGGTGTCTTGAGGACTAAAAGAAACAAAGGCCCTCCAAATTTCATGTTCAACTAAGTTGTATTCAAGGAGATATGCCTAAAACGAAATGCTGTGCAGAAAATCACTACCCAAAAATTACAGATTTGCGGTTACTCCAAATAAACGATGCAAGAACACTTCAAATTATCTTCTTTCCACAAAATAGCTCCAACCAATTAGTATTATCTAGAAGGCATTTAGAATACCAGAAAAGTTAATCAAAATATTGCCAGATTCAAGGAAGATATAGAAAAACACCAAGCTGGTCTGCTGATTTTCCAACAACCGAAAACAGCGACTCACTAGGACCTTACAAAGATCGCTCTACCTTGGGTTTGTTGAGTCTTCTAATTAACCACGCCAAAGGACACCTCTAGAGGGAGATGCTGGGAAGATTAGCAGGTCGTCTTCTCTCCAAGACTGAACGAGAATTGATGAGAGAAGATGTGATGAATGGTTGATCAACGGGTGAGGAGAATCGAACCACCGAGAAGGCTTCTAGAGAAAACTCCAAAAGAACCAGCTTCAAAACTTTGATTGATGATTAATCACGAATTAGGGCTTTCTTTGGAAGCTAAGTACCCCTCCAAGAAAACCATAATTCCAAAATTACAATAATACCCATTTTATTACACGGATTGGAATTACCATCTTTGCCCCGAGTTGAAATTGTAGCTCTTTGTAAAATGATCGTTTGACATAGCAAACGAACTCCAAATCGAACTTGCAAGCACATTCCAGAAAGCTTGGAATGTTGGCTACCATCTTTATGAAGAGCCCAAATTGAGATAAAATATTCTAGTGTGCTAAAAAGTCCAATTTCCTGTCATAGGTCAGATTGTTGGCGGATTTGTGATCTAGCAGAGAGGGTGCTATAAAGTTCCTAGTGTTCATGTGCCTAGATGCTTCTCCAATTCCTCAAGCTTAGTTTTCACCTGCAAAATAAGCACTTGTTAGATAAAAAATAAGCCTGATGGCTCGGGCTCAGGTGGTAGGGTTTTGGGGTGCATCACATAAACTTCAGAAGAGTTCATATTTTCCCCAAAAACTTTCGATTTTTCGCAGTCTGCACTAGAGCTAGAGCCGGAGGTTTGAGAATTGTGACAACTGGTGGTCGACACTCGACAAGGCTAACGGATCGAAGACGAGGACGAAGACGAACATGAACCGAACCAAAGATGAGGCAGCGGCTGACGGACGAGAACACAGGACAGATGAACACGAACCACAGACGAACTAGCGATTACAGGATCGGTATTGGGATTGGGAGCGTCAGCCTCTGGAGAGTTGCAGCAGAAGTCTCGAACTGGAAAGGAAAGGAAGAACTATGAAGGCAGAACCGCAGAAGCCCTAATTTCACTTGGACGGTTCGGTACCGGTTCTTCGGTTCTGAGAAGCAGGAACTGAAAACCGGACCAAAAAATTTCGGTTACGCATAAACAGAACCGAAAACCCGACCGAGTATGGGCAAAACCAAACCGAACCATCTCGAAACCGCTGGTTTGGGTTCGGGTTCGGGTTCGGTTCTTGGGTACCTGTTAGGTTTGCACACCCCTAATTAATTATTTGATGTAATATTTATGATAAATTATAAATAATTAAAGTAAAATATTGATTGCATCTGTCACAACTTAGAGGCGGACCTAGATAGAAACGTCGAATCGAACGACCAGATCCTCAAAGATGACACAATCGTCCATCTCAAGACTTA
Organism: Begonia loranthoides; assembly: GCA_022433065.1. Classification (NCBI taxonomy): domain Eukaryota; kingdom Viridiplantae; phylum Streptophyta; class Magnoliopsida; order Cucurbitales; family Begoniaceae; genus Begonia; species Begonia loranthoides. Next base: position 3,118,775 of record CM039474.1, read on the forward strand.
GTTTGCAGCGGAAGAATTAACCAAAATTAAAGTCATAACCCACACAAAATGAACCGAATTTCACATAGTAATTACAAAAATAATAAGAGAATTCAATACACAACCAAACGAAAAACATTGTGCGAAAAAAAAAGTATCAAACTACCAAAATAATATACCGACCATGAAAGAAAGGAGATAAATAAGAGAATATTCACCATTGGAAGGAAACAAAATAAACACTCGAAAAAAAAGGGAAACCAAAGGAAAACTTCACGGTGATCAACTACTCATGGCTTCCAAGATCTTTGCTGGAAAAATAGTTTTTTGGGGTGAGCGACTAACTTAATAGTCAATCATATACTATACCCAAATGTGTGAGAAAACTGGTTTTAAAATTTTATTTTAAAATAATGATCCAACGAAGAAAATGTAGTGCACGAATTTACATTCATCTAAATTTTTTTTTACCATTTTTAAAACAGGCTCCTATGCCATTGATAGAGTTGGTTTCAAAAATGTTGTTACATACATATATAACTATATACAAAATAATGTCTGCATCTTTTTTCGTAGAAAACCACCTCGATAAAAGTAAAGTCACTCACGAACCCTTGCACACTAAATACCTGTAAAGGTGCATAAGAGAAAGACTAACGACTATCTATAGACCAGCCAATCACATATTGAAAATGTTGTGATTTATCTATTACCCAGATTATCTCACGATTATCACAGAACAGAAAACGTAAAAGAACACAAAGATTTACGTGGTTCGGACAAACTCGTGTTACATCCACGGAGGTAATAGCCGATCAGATTAATTAACATCCAGCAGTGCAAAGCACTGAAATAATACAACAAGAAGCAAGAGAAGTACAAAGCTAAACCTTGAAGAAAATCTCCAGAAAGAGCCCCCTCTGTTGAAACCCAAAACCCAGAAGAAAAACTTAACCTTTTCAGTCTCAGATCTTCATCTCCGATCTTCGCTGAAATCCTCTTCTTCCGTCTGTCTCTGCCCTAGAGATTACCCTCTCGCTATATGATTTTCCCAAATTGCCTCTCTCCTCTTCAGCTTCTCCCTGGCAGGTTAATCTTACCTCTATTTTCTTATTTGGCCCCTTTAATATCCACCTTTTAATATTCAGATGAAGGAGGACAACTCAGCACAAGACTTAGTCAAACTACTACTAGAGTAACTTCTATCCTCTTTATTTTATTCTTCATCCGTACCTCCCAGCTGCCATCCACTTCTCCATATTAAAAATTGTTTCAACTTTTACAATTCTCCACCTTGAAACTATTTTTGACCCTGATCAGACAATTAGCTCATCATTAACAAGGTTATTCAACCTGAACACTAGCTAGATTTGAGCAAAGCTCAAACTTAGCTACATTCAAAACCTTCCTTGAACCATCTGTAAAACTTTCCTGAATCTCCACCTTCTGTAGATTACCCTTTTGAATTAAGACAACAGTTCCTTGTCTCTTATACCTCAAAAATTCAATCCCAAGCATTTTCCTTGCTTGACCCATATCTTCCCTTTCAAAATCCTTGTTTTTCAATTTTGAAACACTTGAAGATATGCTTGTCCTTGAAACAAACTTATTAGACCAGTTGTTCCAATCTCTTTGAAATTTCTTCCTCCTGTATAATTCCCTTGAATTTCCAGCAACAATTGTTTGATCCAACAATTCCTTGTCACTGCACCTTTCTGAATCATACAATCCAACAGACAAATTGAGAACATATGCATTTTTACCAGCATATTCATACCTCTCCAATCTGTTCCTGGTGATTTGGTAACTCACCAGCTATCCCATATCATCAGCTCCTTTTCCTTTAGCTGACTCCACCTCAACTTGAGCACCCGATGAGGAATTTTGACTCTGCTCACTGCCCTGCTCCAACTGTGAATCCCACAGTTGAGTTTCTTTCTTCAGAGCTTTAAATTGTCTTGATGATTGATCTGTGAAAGCCTTCCCTTGCAAAATGTACAACCCATCTTGCAGCTTTGCTTTCATCACTGTCAATCTTCCTTTCATAACTCTAAGAGTTCCATTTTTCATTTTTGTCCAGCATCCTGCATAATCCAGCATCCCAAGAGATAATAAATTTCTTTTGAGATTAGGAACATACCTGACATCCCTGATGGTCTTCAAACAGCCATCAAACATCACAAAAATGAATGTTGCCAGAACCCTCAATTTTACAGGATTCATTGTTGCCCAATAAAAGTGGACCACCTAAACCTCCACTAAAATTATGGAGCCACTCCTTGTGTGTCATTTGAAATGCACAGCCAGAGTCTACAACCCAGTGGTTCTTTGGATCAATAACTGAAGTAACAAGAACATCCGCTGACTCAAATTCATCAACAGCAACTGAAGCATTTCCTCTTTCAATATTTTGTTCGTTCTTTTTCTTCTTCCACTCATAGCAATCTTTCATTCCTGTGAATTTCTCCACCTCAAATCTGGCCATCATAGAATCTTGAAGAAACAGACTGCTAATCTTGAAGAATACCCACCATAATTTTCCAAGATCAGTCAGAACAAATCTGAACAAATCTGAATTACTAATCTGAAGTAATCTGAAGGGTCGCGGGAGCCGTCCACGCTCACCGCACCAATTGTTGTGATTTATCTATTACCCAGATTATCTCACGATTATCACAGAACAAAAAACGTAAAAGAACACAAATATTTACGTGGTTCGGACAAACTCGTCCTACATCCACGGAGGTAATAGCCGATCAGATTAATTAACATCTAGCAGTGCAAAGCACTGAAATAATACAGCAAGAAGCAAGAGAAGTACAAAGCTAAACCTTGAAGAAAATCTCCAGAAAGAGCCCCCTCTGTTGAAACCCAAAACCCAGAAGAAAAACTTAACCTTTTCAGTCTCAGATCTTCATCTCCGATCTTCGCTGAAAACCTCTTCTTCCGTCTGTCTCTGCCCTAGAGATTACCCTCTCGCTATATGATTTTCCCAAATCGCCTCTCTCCTCTTCAGCTTCTCCCTAGCAGGTTAATCTTACCTCTGTTTTCTTATTTGCCCCCTTTAATATCCACCTTTTAATATTCAGATGAAGGAGGAAAGCTCAACATAAGACTTAGTCAAACTACTACTAGAGTAACTTCTATCCTCTTTATTTTATTTTTCATCCGTACCTCCCAGCTGCCATCCACTTCCCCATATTAAAAATTGTTTCAACTTTTACAGAAAAGAACAACTAACTGCAGACCAATCAATCGCATATCGAACGTAATAATAAAACACTCTGGCCAAGTTTAGGAATTCGAGCCCAATCATGCCATCACTGTCCCAATACCATGTCCTGCATATAAAATAAACATCTCAACACAACATAAGGTGTTTAACAAACAAAGAGGTCCAAAACACGACCCAAAACAACTAGAGGTTCGTTTGACATATATAAATAAATGAAATGAAATACTATGCATGCATAAAATAAACGTGTAAAAGTGATATACATATAGTACAAAAACTGACATGTTATCAAACAGGATATGTCGGGTTTTATATATGATATCTCACAAAATAAAAGTTTTGAAAACTATTATGCATATGCAGTATAGTAAAGAAACATTTATCTTGATGACAGTTGCCTTATCGAGCAGCCAGAACATGTTATTGGGGGCAGACATCAAAATCAATAACATTGTTAGAATCTAAAACAAAATTGTAAAAATCTCATATAAAACACTAAGGGTGATTGATGACTCTGATATTGGAACTAGAAACTAAATCTAAAAGGAAACGATAAACGACTGTTAAATTCGTTGAGGCGACAAAACTTTCCATAAAACTTAGTGAGCGGTGGTCTAGACCCCCACAGCGGACAAAAAGACCTGTTGTGCTGAAGGAAAGGAAGGGTTCATTCCTCTTTCGAAAAAAATATAATTTTATTATTTATTTAATATACATAAAATATTATATTATACATATTAAATAAAATCTTCAAATCTTAGTTAGTTGGAAATTAAAATATTATCTAACTCAATTTGAGGTAAACTTTGATTCACCTAACACTATATTTTGAAATTTCAACTACGTGGTGACTCCTAATTTACTGATTTGGCCAAGTGACAGAAAAATCACAAGGGCCGAACGTTAGTGAATTACGACAATTCTAGTCAAGAAGGAGCAATATGATGTTGAATAACACAAAAATTTTACTCGATAATTTTATAAATATGAAATTGGCGGATTTTACAGTATCAATTAACGAGTGTCATGTAAGAAGGTATTACTTGCGTATAGAATTAAAAGATAAACGTAGTATTACTCGAATAAAATAGAGAATGCAATAGAATTGTTAAAACTAAGTGGGTTCCAAATGACAGCTTCTTTTCTTTTGTGTTAGAAGTTCCTTAAAATTGTCGGGACAGATTAATCGATTGAATAGACTCACAAAAAATATATCACGTAGTTAATAGACAAAACAAAGATATCACACACATGGCCTAAATAAATAGATAGAAAACTCCATTGAAAGAGAGACAAAGCTGAAGGATTGGCTAAGTGAGAGACGTATCCTTGTATGAAAAAACCCTATTTTTTTAACTTTAAAAGAAAACTTGTTTTTAAGCAGTGAAAGCTTATGTAAGATTTGATTACAGCGAACAACTTGACCATAAAATGCTGTCTTTTACATATCCGCATCTGATACATTCTTAAGCTTTATTCTTTTCCATTCTGATTCCAAAATTTAAGCAATTTTCTTGGCTGCAGAATGCAGATTACTCTGCAAAATATGCCCCGTCTTCTGTCTCACATCTTCGCTATGTTCTTAGTTTGTAAATGCTTAAATCTTTAAAGAAAACCCTCAATATCTTGATTGTATTATTTATTTTCTTCTCCAAGTGCTTAATTTCCTTACTTTTGGGTCGTCATCTGATGGAGAAAATGAGGCAAAACACTTCATTTCATTAGGGTAAAGATTATAATTTTCATGCATATAGCATTACTCATTTGATCAATGCCTTTTTTAGGACATCCCCAGTCATATTTTAAGATATACATAAAGATGAGGTAATAAAAAGCCAGTAAAACAAACTGGAACTGCTGAATACTTTTTTCTGGTCATTACTCACTTTTGTCATCGAGAAGGTCCTCCAACAACTTACCATCATAATACTCGATCTCGAACACTGGTTTTCCTTGGCCAGAGGATGAACCGCCTCTCTCAACACTCCGGCCGGGAAGCCCGGAAGAAGAAAATAAATGAGGGGGATAAGGAGGAGATCCCAACACTTTGGCGTAGTACTCACAAGGGAAATTAAGACTTGCTGAATGACCTCTGAACTGGAAATTTGCTTTGTCATAAGCCCTAGCCGCGTCCTCTGCCGTGTCGAAAGTCCCGAGCCAGACTCTCGCTCCGTTTAGATTAGGGTCCCGGATTTCGGCTGCATATTTTCCCCACGGTCTCTTCCTCACGCCTCGATACTTGGTGCCATCTTTTCCCTTTTCGTCCTTCTCCATCTTTCTGGTCTCCTTCCCTCTGCCAGACTCTTCCATGAAATATTAAGGTTGTTTCTTTCTAGGGCTTTCGTTTGTTCAAGTCTAAAATGCGAGTTTCCCATTGGTGGATTCACGATATATATAGACTTTGGGAGTGTAAGTGGGTCACCTTGCATTAAATCATTTTATCTACATATTTATTTATTTAATGAAAATATTAATAAAGTTTTATTTATAATTTTATATTAAAAGAATTTTCTTCTGATGTCAAACTCTATAATCGTGCATGACTATTCAATTGACCAAAATCTTCTTTTTCAGAGGAAGAAAATCCGATTCTTTGATCTCTTTTTCTTTTTTTAAAAAGAAAAATAAAATCTTAGACACACCAGATTCCGAATAAAAGTTATAAAAAATTGTAATAAAATAAAATAAACTATATATATTTATATGGTTTGGATTTAATGTATGTGTATAAAATAAGATAGACAGTATTTGTCACGTTCCAAAAGAGAACCCGAGATAGAACGATGGGACGGCTTTCCCCGAAATAGACCGAATCGTCCGACCCTCATCTTAAATTCTTAATTAGCAACGGAAGATATAAATTTAACTTACTAACCAAGCCAAAAAATATAGGTACAAAAGTGACATTAAATAGTATAAAATAACATAGTCTATAATACGTAAAAAAATGTTTAAAATAAAATTAAGTTACGAATCTTATTAAAATATTCTAAATCTCTCAATAAAATAAAAACTTGATTAGGGAAGTTTCCAAAATCTACCAATATGGTGGCAACTAGAATCATTTTGATTTTTTTTTTCTTAAAGGGGGAGTCAAATCTGGGGCGAGTCAACTATACTCAGTAGATATTAGATTTTTATGTACAACATTTATATTACATAAATATGTATACTTGCCAAAATTTTATTTTTAAAAAAGCTCAATATTTGAAGAAAGTAGAAATAAGCGATAAAGTGAGTAATAAAATTTAATAGACCTTGATAAGGTTTATGATTTTGAGCCCAATGACTACACATATATAGATGTCTCATTACTCTATCTAATAACAATGCATAAAAGTAAATATAAATACAACTGAACTGAATATTAAATTAAACATATACTTTGAACTTTAAACATGTTTAGTGAAAAATGATTATGCAATTCTTGAAATAGATGTATCAAATAGAAACGAAAATATGTCTAAAAACGGTTTTAGAAAACTATGTATGCTGAATATAAAATAACTCTTATCTCGAGTTTTAGGCCTACCAAAACTAAGCTCAATAAAAAAAGCCAAATGAAGTTCAATTGTAAACAAGTTCAACAATCTCACAAGTTCTGAAATCTATGCATATTATTTTTACCATTCAGAATTTAAACTTAAAAATTTTAAAATTTAGATTCTAGGCTAAATAATAAAGACCCAAGAATGAGACAAACGAAAACCCAACACGGTCCAATACGACCCAAGAATGATCAGGTCAAAACTTGGAATAAAAACTAAATTTGGCCAGATACGGGATATGGGTCTCGTCCCAAATCAGGATGGCATAAAGCCCATATTAATCTAGGCCGCAACCCAAAGTATCCTGGGCCACGGCTCTAGATTTTCTAAGTCGCGTCCCAGGAACTCAGCAGAGTCACTCGCCGGCAAGTTTCAAGGAGGGGGGAAATCATTATAGTTCCTGTCCTCCGACCTTCCCCTAAGTCCACAAAATTTTCAGAATAACCAAAAATTGAAATCTTTTATACTCAAATTTGAACCAAAACAACAATCCAACATACACAAAAGACTTTCGCACAAAAGAATCAAACTTTTCCTCTCTACCTGATAAGGTTCACTCCTTTGTTACTTTGCCTTGTTGTAAACGACTTCACAACCTCGATGTCCAACACTCAAATCCTAAAGATATCAATTTTCCCCCATCAACATGATTACCAAGGAGGAAACAGAAAAGTCTAGTAAAGCTTACCTCAGATTAGAATAAAATGGTGACTTGCCAGAGGATTTCCTTTTCTCTTCAAGTCCACTCGACTATTATGAAAGTTGAGGGAGGAGAGTTCCTTTTTATTTTTTAATTTTTATTTTTTATGACGAAAGCAGAGCGACCCCTCCTCCACTCTCAGAAATACGAGGTTTTTAAAAATTATTTATTTATTATTTTTTCGAAAGGCCGGATTTTACCGTAAGCATATCTAATATTGGAAAAATGAGATTCAAATCCAATGAAAAAGCTTTTTGAATGATAGGCATTTTTGAAATGTGATTATGATTCTTTCAGTGTTTGTTCATCCGAGAATAAAAGATTTTGCTACGCACTAGTAATAGTCAATCCCACTAATCCCAACTCTTCTAGTATTCCCTTTTTGACTTTATGAATTCCAGCCAAGAGTTAACGAATATTATTAGTATACAGTCAAACTAGAATTCCACAACTTGTGAAAATTGCTTTTACCTTTTATTTGTTGACCCGTCAAGGTTAAAATGACTCAAGAACAAGACAACTTAGGATACATTAATCCATACTACAAAGATGTCAAATCTATTGTCGCTTTATCATGAGTTAAGGGCAGTAAAATCTAAAGGATTGGAACCTTCCACGTAGATACAGAACCTATTTTCAAGGTTAAGGCTTCAATCACTTCAGCAATGACAAAATTCTTTTATACTTTCGTTGTATATCCCTACTTTGTGAAAGTTATTACCGCAGGAAAATTTAGGTCTTTACCACTGATTTTTAACTTAGATTCTTATTCTAGAAATTGTTTGGGTGGCTGTGAATTGGGACTCAGATTGTCTTGGAAAATCTATGGCATCTTGAAGGCACTTGGGCAAGAAAAGTTGGCGTCTTGAACGCAGTGCGACAAGAAAAATTACTAAGTTTGAAAATGGGGATGTCTTCCCTATCTTTTTTCAAACTTGTGTCAGCCACCTCATTCATTCTTCCCCTCCTTTCGTCGTTAAAAGGACAACACTTCTATCTTGAATACTTCAAATGCAATTTAAGAAGAAAAATAAATTTTCTAAAAAGTTGAGAGTGCTGGAAAACTAGTGGTGTAATATCTGCCATTTAAAAAAAAATTAATTATTGGTGGAAAAATGTTCTAACGTTTTCCCCGGTTATGGTATTTGCCGGTGAAGGGGGATTTCTCCTGTATCCCTTTCTTCCTCTCCAAACTTAAACACAATTTCTTCCTTGGTGTATCTCAAGTTTATGATTGAGAGAGTTAAGTCTATTCAATCATTTAAGTATTAAGAAATCATGTAGAGAATTTGGTAGAGTTTCGTTACGATTCTCGCGTTGTTGAAATGAGCTTTGGAGAGTCTTCTATATGTAGACTTTGCTCGACCGGTCAACTACCTCCATTTTGGTCGGTTGCCTCCCAACCATTGGTAGCTAGCCGTTGTGTGAAATACAGTTTGGCGGTCGACTTGTCGGTCGATCGATTTGGCCTTGATCGACTGATTCCTTGTAATGCAAAATTTGAGGTTTGAACCTGGAGTTTGTGCGGTCGACCTTTTCCTTCGTCTTCATTTCTTGAGCAATCTGCCCAGTCGACCCCTAGGTCGACCATTTCTAACAGTGTGAATCAATTTGGTCGACCTTTTTGCATTGTTTGTCAACCTCTTTTTTCGTTTTTGCTTCTTTTGAGTTTCTCTTGTCATGAAACCTTAAACAATTGCTATAAGGACTTAAATAAACATAGTAGCAAACTTAAAGACTTTAAACGATAATCATATTCAATTTATAATCACTTTTAATATTCAAAATTTTAAAGACTTTTAAAACAACTACTCAATTTACTCAATCATCATCAAAATATTATTGCTTAATAAACTTAAGCTAACAGAAGCATCGATTACTACAGTGTTGGTTTGAGCCTTCAAAAGAATTGAAAATATGCAAAGTGAAGGTATACAAGGATTGATTTTTTATTGTCTCGGTTGATTTTTGGTTTGAATTTTTGGGATTCTAGATTTTTGGTTTGGATTGTTAAAGACCGTTTAACTTGATGAGTTACGGCAATTGAATCACTCGAACTTCGTTTGCGATGGACTGCCATGGTGCAAGTCAGCAGAGGCTGAGCTGCAGTGCAAGACGTCTCTGGCTTCGGTCAGTGGACGACTGGCTGAGACAGGGAGTCTCGACCAGAGTCGGGTTAGTTCGCGTTGTCGAATGCAAAAGCTCGCAACAGGGACGAAGATGTCCGCGATGGCCAGGGCCTTGGGTCGTGTTCTGGCTCGCTGTGTCACGGACCCTAAGAACTTTGGGCTTCAGTCTGGGTTTGCCCAGTTTTGGGATTCAATCCAGACTCTTTTGGGTCGCAGTCCAAACCTGTTTGGGCATGATTTTGGACCACATTTGAGTAATTCATTTCCTAATTAAATTGAATTAAAATTTAATTAAAAATTGGGAATGTTTAGGTATAAAATTTTGACAAAAAATTAATACCTTTATTTTTGGATAGGAACCCAATTTAATAAAAATCTATGAACTGTTGGAATTGGATTTTCGGGCTATAATTACTGTAAGCCCGCTTCGAGGTAAAGATTTATTTTTATGCACTACATTGCACAAATTTTTTAAAATAATTATTTTAAAATGTGTCTCATATTAAAATGACGTGTTCATTTTATAATTGTCGAGTTTTAAATTTATATTTAAATTTTCACCGCACACGTTTAAATTAAATATGCATATCATATTTCTGAATCAACTCAGTCGTGTGAATCGAGTTTGATCAACACAATTTGGGGTCTGTTTCATTTTCACACATTCAATCGTACAGAATGTGTTTGTTGTTGTTAAATAGAATAATGAGACAACTGTATGCGTCGTATCCCTGGGCGAAAAACCCTAAGCTTGTGATCACAGTATTTTATGTGGCTTCCGTGATCGCCAAACATTGCTTTTATTCTGTTATATGTCTATGGTATGGTGTACCCGAAGTCCGTGAGTGACTCCATTTTCATTGTAATTTTTTAATTTGTGCAATAAGGGACTATTTTAATTACGTACCACATATTAGTGGGTAGTTTTAAACACGTATCCTGTTGTACACATTTCTCTAAAATGAATTTATAAAATGTAATTTTAAATTCATGTATGCTTAAATATTTCTTTTTAATTAAAATTATCAAATCCATATTTAGTTTAGTCAACTCACCCCAATGACAATTTTCAAGATTTTATCATTTGGACTTCCAGTTGTCAAGTCGAGATTAGACCCGACGGAGTTTTTGTGAGACCATTTTGTGAGATATATTTTATTTAGATAATTGTAATCTTTAATTTACTTCCCGCACAATATTTTATTTGGTTTATATTATATACTATCTGATATCACTATTTGACTTGTTAAACCTAAGTTTTCGAGCCTTGATTTGTAATAATTATTTTAAGTTTTCTACTGCTATTTCATAAATTTAAGCGAAATGGATCAGGTGATTCTGCTCTTTGGGCTGGGTCATTCCTCGTTCTGTCTTGAATCCATTGTGAGTCGTGACAAGTGGAGTCGTGAGTGAACGGTTCCCAGCTTCACTTAGGCAGCTTGAGGTTGTTTGAAGCTTCTAGAGAAGTAAGGTTTTGTTTACAGTTAAATTCATTGAAAAATCTTGGGATTTTCATTCAGTTTGGAAATTGAAAATTCATTTTGATATTGTGGATGAATTGGTTGTTTAAAATTGGTGATTTCGAACTTATGTGTCATCATAATCGTAAACTAATGTCTTATGAATCATTTGGGGTCGTTTCGTTGCCGGAAATCATAGAGCTACAGCCCAGGGTTCCCTGTCGTGGTCCCTCTTTCAGGCTGAGCTGAGGTCGCAGCTCAAGCCTAGTTTTGACCATGGTCCGGTTTATTTAAACCATGGCTCAGACTCTGTTATAGGGTCGTTCTAGACGTTTAACTTGATTATTTTAGAGTTGATTGAAGGCTAGTTTCAGAACCAATTTGGGTCTTGGACTCTATTATTCACAAGTCATTTTCTCAAGCCTGAGGTTTGGATATTTCGTTGATTAGTTTGATCTTAATTTCTGTCATATAATTATATTTAGATTCCTAGATTGCCATACTACTTATTTCATATACCAATTTTTATGCAAATATTTTATATAAGACATACTCATCTTTTTTTATCATAATATACATGTTAAATATAAAAATTTTATTCTTATTGAGTTTAATCGACTCATCCTAAATGACCCCTCCTTTTCTAGATTTTGGTTTGGAAGATCTCTAGTTGTCAACACATGAGTGAGTTTGAAGAAACTCTAACTTATTTTAATATTTTCTTTCGAGAGTTTTATTTGTGAGGTTAGAATTTATTTTTAACTTGTATTAAAAAAAATTTATTTATTTTTATGACACTTTTATATTATTGAAATTATATTGTATTAAAAAAAATTTATTTTCTTTTATGACACTTTTATATTATTGAAATTATATTATTAATTTATTTTAATATTGCTGATGATCCTTTGGATTAACCTATTTAATTAGCCCTCGTTATAGTACTTTTTTACGTTCCTCCTCCTGTGCCTAATTAACTTAAAAAGTTAAAAAGAGAACAACCCTTCATGAAAAATCAAAATTTCTCTTGATGTATTATTAGTTCCCATTGTCTATTTGGGTAATCAAGAGTTTAGGTTTGAGACGTTGATGAGTATGGTTTGGTCACCAATTTATTAATGTGTATTTGACTTACAGGCTTGAGAGTTTAGGAAGGTGAAGCAGTTGCACGTAGTGTTCTTCTTGCCTTCATCATTGTAATGTCTGTGTCTGCTATTTATATACAGTGACTGTGGATGATATGTATTTCAAGTATTAATTTTTTCATATTTTTGATGAAAATTGTTGTTTATTCTGGCTAGAATCTTCGATTGGGTTGCCGGAGTTCTTTCCATTGGAATGGGATGGTTTCCGGTTTGGTCGTGCTATTCTGCCTTTCGATGAAAATGACTGAAGAAATGCTTCTATATGAACTGCTGTCTAAGCCCAGATAAGAAGCATCGGAAAGAATTAAGGTAGAACAGGTCGATTCAGGATCCAAAGAAAAACCCATAAAGGAAAAGTGTTTCAGAGGAGTGACAAAGCGGCCGGGGGGGAAATTCGCAGCAGAGATAAGAGATGTAACTAGAAATGGCGTATGGGTATGGTTAGGCACGTCTGATAGCGCTAAAGCAGCGGCGTCTTCTGAATTGTCCGGTGTAAAGAGTGAGGGAATCACCGAAAGAGATGAACTGCGGAGTCTTCTACGACGGTGGCTCGCCGGCGGTGCCTATGAAAAGAAAAATAAAAAGAGAGGCGAGGAGGAAGACACACTTGTCTGGTCGAATGGACGTTTACGGTTTATCTGGACACTTCCAAGATTTACTCGGCCCAAACAAAAAATACAGTCTTTACCGACCTTGGACCATCGAATCGTCCAATCTTAGCAACGAAGCTTACTGGCAATTCAATGTCTCTTGTTGACTTGATTGTGTATCAATAAAATAACAAAAAAAAGAGAGTTATTGGAGCTTGTAGGACTACCACAAAGCTCAAAGTTGGGCTTGATTCTGGCTGCCACTCACTCCCATGGTGACCACTTTCTGCTCTTCCTCTGCACTTCCACTCTCTCTCTCTCTTTCTCCCCGTTGAGATTTTTTCATAGTGCCTTTGCTTCTCTCTAAATTCAACTCTATCTTCTTCGGAAGGAATATATTCTTTGGCTTTACCATTCATCTTCAACCGTTACTTTCTAAAGCGAAGCCCCAAACCAGAAGCCAAATGGAAGAAAGCTATCTCTTTCTTCTTTCCTCACAATTCCTGCAATTTTTTCAACTAAAACAAGACTTCCCATGAGATCGAAGTAATTCCCTACTCTTTCTTCTTCGTTTTTTCTCCTTTGCTTTAGTCTCTTTTTCTGCTTTTTTCTTTAAAACAAAGCTGTGGGAGTAAAAGAAGGTCGGACATGGAAGCTTCTGCTCTTGATGGGATTATTGCGAGGCTACTGGACGGGAGAGGAAGATCAGGACAACAGGTGCAGCTTTCGGAGTCTGAGATCAACAAGCTCTGCTTTGTTTCCAAGGCTATTTTCTTGAGGCAGCCTAATCTCTTGGAGCTCGACGCGCCAATCAAGATCTGCGGTGTGTATATCTTTAAACTTCCTGCATATTTTTTAAAATTCGGATTCTTAGATATTCATATGCTAATGCAATCATCTTCAAAGGAGATTTATGAACAGAGTAAGATTAACTTGTTCTTAATCAATATTGGGTCTGATCGTTCTAGCTTTAAGTGATGGAGAATTTCTTGTTGTTTTATGTATGGCTTCACTTGAGGTATCCAGGAGATATTCACGGCCAATATACTGATCTTCTCCGGCTATTCGAGTATGGCGGATTTCCTCCTCGTTCAAACTACTTGTTTCTGGGGGATTATGTAGATCGTGGGAAGCAAAGCCTAGAGACAATATGCCTGCTCCTAGCCTACAAAATAAAATACCCAGAAAATTTCTTCCTTCTGCGAGGAAACCATGAATGTGCATCTGTCAACAGAATCTATGGATTTTACGATGACTGCAAAAGAAGATACAGCGTCAAACTGTGGAAGGTTTTTACAGAGTGTTTCAATTGCATTCCCGTCGCTGCTCTGATCTCCGAGAAAATACTGTGCATGCATGGAGGACTGTCGCCGGAGTTGTACGATTTGAACCAGCTGAGGCGGCTGAAGAGACCGACGGACGTGCCGGAGACGGGGCTGCTATGCGACGTGCTGTGGTCGGATCCGAGTAAGGAGATTCAGGGGTGGGGGCCGAGCGAGAGGGGAGTTTCCTACACTTTTGGTTCAGACAAAGTAGCTGAGTTTCTGAGAAAGCAGGATCTTGATTTGATTTGCAGAGCTCATCAGGTTAAAATATTCAAATTATTCCGACATTACAGTGAGAAATCTTCCATGGCTGAACTTAGATTGTTAAACCCATTTGCAGGTTGTTGAGGATGGGTATGAGTTCTTCGCAAACAGAAGGCTGGTCACCATTTTCTCTGCGCCTAATTACTGTGGAGAGTTTGACAACGCAGGTGCAATGATGAGCGTTGACGAGACTCTCATGTGTTCGTTCCAAATTCTAAAACCTGCAGATAAGAAACCTAGATTCGGATCTGGTAACTTGACGAACTCAAGCATCGGTAGTACTCAATCTAAACTGAAGGTAATCTCACACCCACTTCCGATCAAACATTTTTGCTGCTATAATCTTGCTCTGTCAGTAGTTTTCTGTTCTATTTGTTGCAGAGTTTACAGTTATGGTGATTACAAGACTGGAGAAGAAGCTGTTTACGAGAACGGAAACCCTTATTCACATCCATCTTGACCAACATTAATCTCCTTCTATGAGAAGCCTTTTATGCTTCCTTTTAGCTTGTAACAACTATTTTCACTAATTCTCTTGAACTTCTCTTTTGTATCCAAGTTTATGTGCATGTGTTAAGAGTAAAATGAGTGTCACCCACTTTGTAGTTATAATTGTTCAAAATAATTTCGATCAACGTCAAAACTCTTAAGTTGAATTAAGTTCAATTTTTCATAAACTCTTTCAAAGAATGACAAGTGACAATTTATTATGTTGTAATCTTCTAATAACTGTAAACACAATTATTGGATCATGTTGGTAAGTTTTCTGGACATAAGAATTAAGAGGGGAGAGGGGTGAAAAAATCAAAAAAGGTAAAGACTAAACAAAGAGGAAGATTGACAAAAATGAGAGGAATTCTTTGGTTTTGAAGTATTTTTCTAATCAAAATTGATATTGGAAAGGTTCAAATTTCTGTTTCTATTTGAATCCGTATATTTCAAGCATTGTTACATCTTAATTATTGTTTCTTGAAGATACTGGGTTTAGTTGTATATTTTCTGATGATCAATGAATTTTGAATCTGGTTTCCTCCGTGGATGTAGGTTCCAATTTGGAACTGAACCACGTTAAATATTGTCTCATTTGCTATTTATATTTTGTTGTCTTGATCTTTAATTTGTCTCTTAAAATACTTCAACAATTAGTGTCAAAGAACAAGTGTGTTTGCTGGAAAAATTTATCATCTTACAATGAAAACACGAAAAAAATTATGTACAGACAATAGAATTTGAGTTACCAAACTCTATTAATAGAAAATGTTCAATCTAGGGTAATCTACAAAAAACTACAACTCGAGGGGTCTTCGACCGGGGTGAAGTCGTAACAAAGTATCCGTAGAGTAATCTGTGGGGGCATCTTTTGGGTGTATTGGCCTGACTATATAGGCCACGGGCCCACACAAATAACCCATTACCTCGAATATAATAATGTCAACTATAATCTTTGAAATTGTGTTACAACAAGGAAATATAACAATATCAAATTGAGAAAAAAATAGTAAGATAAGATAATGTGTTAATATATAACAATTTAATGACATTGGCAATCGTACCATCTACGGAAGTGTACGGTTGAAATATCAAAGCATATTCCTTAGATTCCTCGAGATGTTTAGAATATAGGTTGTGTGCTTATTTGCACGTACAATAGAGAAGTTGACCGACAGTACGAAATGTCAACTTATCTTTAAAGTTGACTTTATTTTTGGGGGCTTTGACTTATCTCATTCACAACTTGGTTCCATCTCTATGATTGATTTTTTGTTTTGTGTCATCAACTAGACAAAGATATTACAATAGCTTGCTTAAAATTATTCATATATTATATGCTGTTCGTTCAAAGACGGTCAAAACATCTCCAACAGATAAAAATTTAGTTAAATTGTAGAGTTTTTCAGACTTTTTAGTATAATATTGTCCACTTTGAGTCGAAACCTATATGATTTTGTTATAGGGGTAAACTCAAAACGCGTTGTATTAGATAGAGAGAAAAACTATACTTATAAATCATTCACTTTTCACTCTCTCAAGTGATGTTAGATGTCTAATCCATACCAATGAGGATACACAATCCCACATTGTTTTGGAGAGTGAAAAATGCATGGTTTATAAGTAGTGTTCTCCTCCGTACTTAATATGACACATTTTTTTACTAGTCCTAACAACAAACTGCAACTTTTGGCACAAAGCAGACAAAATTATACTGAAAGATTGCATGGTTTATAAGTAGTGTTCTCCTCCGCATTTAGTATGACCCATTTTTTACCAATCCTAACAACAAACTGTAACTTTTAGTCTAAAACAGACAATATTATACTGAAAGATTGAGAACATTAGACTCTTTCTTCGTTAATATTATGATTGTTTAATGATGAAAAACATCAATAAGATCAACTTCTCCATTAAAAAAAAAATAGTATAAATGAATAAAAAAATTGGTAATGTACAACCATAATCATCATCATCATAATCACGACAGTGAAATCAATGAGAATTAAATATAAGCAGACTTCTGTGGGATCCACGTTACCCATATTGGATAACAGTTGAAAACTAAATTAAAAATGATTAATTATATTAGATGGAAAGTTGGAAATTGGGATTAAAGTATTGATCAAGAATGTCAAAGGGCTGGTTTTTACACAAAGTTGGTCAGAGTTGGGTACGGATTTGCCTGGTTCAACTGTCAATCAATCTACTTAATCATTGTTATGAGTAATTTTGATAGTAAAATTAAGGTCTAATCACTTGTTCATTCCTTAAATCGTTGACATTAATTAAATTAGTGAGAGTAGAGAGCATATGCCATTAGATGCTTGGCCTGATCATCATTTTTTGGGGGAGCCCGTGGCGTTTAAATAGCTTCGTGATCTTTGCTCCTTCACATCAGTTCTCCATTGTGTCTTCCTCAAGTTGAAGCAGGCATATCTCTCTCTCTCTCTCTCTCTAGATTTCAGCGTCGAGGTGTAACCCTAGAGGAGCAGGAACAAAAGAGACCTTCAACTTTTTAAAATTTCTTCTCTTTTTCTGTCTTTTTCAGTTAATATCTGGGTTATGCAGCCATGATTGATGTGTTCATTTGATGAACACTTCTGTCATGGGAGACAAAAGCTAAAACAAAATGTTTCTCGTTTCGGAGTCTACGTCAAATGTCCGATGAATATGTTTATCGAATGATTGAACTAAGCTGTGTCAATGGATCTTATCACAAATTGTGGCTAAGAATGATTTTTTCTGGTTTTGTGATGCAGGAACACATTCGAGAGTCGGAAGAGGAAGACATTGGCTTTGTAAGCAGAGCAACTTGAAAGTTTAAAACCATGCCGGAACAACTAGGAGTGCTTACGTCACTCGATATTGCGAGGACCCAATTGTACCATTTCACTGCAATTGTCATTGCCGGAATGGGATTCTTCACCGATGCCTACGATCTGTTTTGTATTTCCATTGTCTCCAGATTGCTCGGCCGCTTGTACTACTATTCGCCAGGATCAGCCAGACCCGGCTCTTTACCTCCTAACGTTGCGGCCGCCGTGAGCGGCGTGGCTCTATGTGGGACTCTAGCCGGACAGCTCTTCTTTGGGTGGCTCGGAGACAAGCTCGGCCGGAAAAAGGTCTATGGTATAACACTGATTCTCATGATCATTTGCTCCGTTGGTTCTGGACTTTCGTTCGGCCACACATCCAAGGGTGTAATGACGACGCTTTGTTTCTTCCGGTTCTGGCTGGGCTTTGGCATCGGCGGTGACTACCCATTGTCCGCCACTATCATGTCTGAATATGCTAACAAGAAGACTCGAGGAGCTTTCATAGCGGCTGTTTTCGCTATGCAAGGGTTTGGTATTTTGGGCGGTGGGATTATATCTTTGATCGTATCTGCTGCGTTCAACAATCATTACCCATCTCCGGCGTACATGGACGACCCAGTTGGGTCGACCAGGCTGCAAGCCGACTACGTGTGGCGAATAGTTCTCATGTTCGGTGCTTTCCCTGCTGCTCTCACTTACTACTGGCGCATGAAAATGCCGGAGACGGCTAGATACACGGCCCTGGTAGCGAAGAACGCGAAGCAAGCAGCGGCGGACATGTCTAAGGTTCTGCAGGTCAACATCGAAGCAGAAGAAGTTGTGTTAGAAAAAATTGTTAAGCAGGAGAAGAATACGTTTGGGTTGTTCTCCATGGAGTTCGTCAAACGACATGGGCTGCACTTGTTAGGGACGACTTCCACTTGGTTTTTACTGGACATTGCTTTTTACAGCCAGAATCTTTTCCAGAAGGACATTTTCAGCGCCATCGGGTGGCTTCCTCCGGCAAGAACCATGAGTGCTATTGAAGAGTGTTTCAAAATCGCCCGAGCTCAAACTCTCATCGCCCTCTGCGGAACAGTTCCTGGGTATTGGTTTACAGTGGCTCTGATCGATTACGTCGGAAGATTCGCGATCCAGATGATGGGTTTTATTATGATGACTATTTTCATGTTTGCTCTGGCTTTTCCTTATCATCACTGGACGTTAAGACCCAACCGAGTCGGATTCCTCGCCATGTACGGTCTCACTTTCTTCTTCGCCAACTTCGGACCCAACTCCACCACCTTCGTCGTCCCGGCAGAGATTTTCCCAGCGAGGCTGAGGTCGACTTGCCATGGAATATCCGCCGCCGCCGGAAAAGCCGGAGCCATTATCGGCGCATTTGGGTTCTTGTACGCGGCTCAAAACCAAGATCCGACGAAGACAGACCCAGGCTACCCTGCCGGTATCGGAGTGAAGAACTCTCTCATGGTTCTGGGCTGCATCAATATTTTGGGAGCTGTTTGTACTTTGCTGGTGCCGGAGTCGAAGGGGAAGTCTCTCGAGGAGTTGACCGGAGAGACAGCCGACGACAGTGAGAATGAAGAGCGTCCCAATCCCGTCTAATCTGTTTGACCTCGTCAACCTGGTTTGACCTCGTCACAATGCTACTAGTGTTATTGTTGTCGTCTTTAATTTAATTTGAGTGCTAATAAACTTTGTACGCAAGTGGACTTGATTTGAACTGGGCCTCGGGGCCCAGGCCCGTATGATTTAAGGCTTCTTTCATAACCCAATTGGGCCTTACAAGAAACCCAACAACATACTATCGAACATAAATATTTAACGCAATAAATTTTAATTTTAAAATAATTTATCTTTCTATATTCGTATGAATCACCTTGATTTTGAAATTCGAGAACTCTCTTTCATGTTCTAAAATTCTCCGAAAATATTACCTGATGCCATAGCACAAACTTTTCAAATTTATCGAGATCAGAAAGTAACACAGCTTCAATATTTATGGAGGGTGGATTGTCATCATATGCACCCTTTGGAGTTGTTATATAGTACGAATGCAGCAGCAGCAATGGTTGATATTCTTAATGTTACTTATCAACGTACATAACTTATATTCATTTTGTTAATTTGTCCGTCAATAACATGTATTAAATTAAATAAAACGTTACAGTTAGTGCATTATCTTATGAAGTAGGAAGGAGAGGGGATGGAAAGTCCTAAAATGTAGGTAGTGTGTATACCATATTATTTTATGTTATTGTGTCACGCTTTGGCTTTGGCTTTCCTATATAATATGGTCCATTTGCTATGATTCACATTGCATTTGCCAAATATTATAGATTTGGATACACAAAAAAAATTCAAACTTTGTTTATGCTCATACAAAGTCAATAGAAATAATGGAATATCCATAGAATCTAACAATGACAGTAATATTTTTCAATTCGACAAACAATCAACATGCAATTTAATACGATTTTGAAACTTCTGCAATGCATTCATCTAAGTATTTTTTATGGGTTAATTAGATTCTCTTTGGAGATCATGTTGTGTTTTTCTATTTAGTGGGTTGTGAAAAATTATTATTTTGTGTGTTCTTTATTGTCTATGGTACTTTTGTCATTATTTTTGATCTTCTCAGTAGGCATAATTCAATGATTGAAAGTGTATGGAGATCATTGATAGACAACACTCAACTATTTTAATGTTCAATGTTTGTTTTTTATAACCCCAATTCGAATAGCCTAAGCCAACAACACTTTATAAGGTAAATTATCTGAACAAGCTTATACCATTAGAGCTAAGAAACATGATTATTACGATTCGAAGGTTGGCAAAACAGAATTGCCGAGACAGCCGATCTAATCCTCGAAGAGAACTTGATCGCTCATCTGAAAGCTAGAGAGACATAATTTTTAATATGAAATTAAGCTCAAAATTCAAAACACATGGGTTGGGATCAACCAAGTGATCAGAAAGAAACATGATAGCATAACAAAAAACAAAGAAAATACTATGCAAGAATTAAACCAAACACCACCATCAACAAATCTCAAATGTACCCAAGACAGAGAGATTGCCGACGAATCTTCACCCATCCAAAAGGAAGCCAAAGCCCACGAAGGACAACACGAGTAGACATCTTGCAAGGATCCTATACAAACCTAAACATCGAACTTAGGAAAAATATAGCCTAGGGGATGAGTGACAAACTTAGTAGGGGGAGTCTATACTAAATGCAATGCATGCGAAAAACAGTTTTCTCTTCTTTTTGAAAACAATGGTCATGTTTCTCACTTACCATACATGAATTTTAAATCATTTAAAACTTCTTTGCCATTTTATAAAACAAACTCAAGGCCGTCGATGTAGCCTCATCAAAACTCGCTGTACACATAGATAACTAGATCACAAAATATGTCGACACCATTTTCCATCCGAAAACGTCATCAGTGAAAAGCGATGGTCACACAATGACTCATCTGACACTCATTAGAGAATAGGTGGCTATCCATTGATAGTAACATCTCATAAGGCAGAGGAAATAGTAATGACGGTGATCCGAAGATCAATGTGTCACCCGAGTTGCCGGTGAGCTAAAGCTCCATGTCAACATAACCCATACGATCCAATAAAACGGGTAAGGTTGTCGGCAATGGATTGATCGTCAACTAGATACCATCACATTTCAAATTCACGAGGATTGCCAACGAGTGGAGCTACGAGTTGTCACGTCACTCATCAAATGGAACGATGCTATGATAACAAAACTCAACGATTAACAACATTTTGATCCTTGTGAGTAAAACCCAGACCAAGCTATGAGGCTCGAAACCCAAGGACATGTCATCACCGTCCCATCTCCATTTTGACTTCAGGGGCTCAAAACCTGGGACATGTAACCAATGCCCCATTCCTATTTTGCATGTGCAAACAATCAACCTTCATGCAGTAGAAAGTTTCGTGGGATAGCCTAGTGATTCTTTATCGCCAGAGTGCTTAAAACATCAAGAGGATTTATCCTCCCAACATATCCACAGATAACAAAGAAAAATACCATGTACAAGAAAATAAATGAGAGAAAACATACATATACATAAAAACAAACGTGTTATCGAAATATATAGCAGTTTGAAAACATGATGCAATGTAGTGCAGAAAATATAACAATCCCTACCTCATTGAAGACCACGACAACCTTACCGAATACCTTATCTCCACACACTATTAGAAGTAAGGGTCGAACCAACGACATCTCTGAAATCTATAACAAGGTCGATGTCAACATCCCGATAATCACACAAGAGATAACATATAAGTCTCAATCAAGACCAGAAATCCAAGACAGTCTATAGGGACAACCACTAGTCCCAAATCAAAAATCAAGGAGTCCTAGACCGAAAGATAAACCCAGACCAAAAACCAAGTATAAATGGTGAAGCAAGATGGAGTTCACCAAGCCCAACTCCAAGAAATAGACAGTGCGGTCAACCCGACACCTCAATAGACAACTCAAAAAATCCACCGTTTGACAAGAAGCGGTGACAGTCGAGAGAAAACGACATGCTCGACCTGAGCAACTCAGCAATCGAGAAGACATAGCTGAAGCCCTTCGAATGCAACCACGGTCGACATGGCACAATGGTGGTCATCCGAGAGCATGCAACAGTCGATGAGGTAAGCAAAGGTAAATTGAGACCTCCAATATTAACTAGTGATGTAAAATGGAACCACCCTATTATTTATCAAGCCTCAAATTTAATTGTGATATTATTCAAGGTTAAACATAAGTGGAAGTTCAAGAGCAAACTATCTTTCTTTTACCTCCAAAAAGTATTTGACTATTTTGACATTCAAGACGACGTTAATTCAAGAAGTGTTCTACATGACAATTATAGCCAACTTCCTATGCTTTCTAACGCATGTTAGATCGTTTAATTCAGAGTCCATTTGCTATGACAAAAGCCCAAAGAACAGAGAGCAAAGTTTAAGAAAAATCCAAGTTTCCAAACTTGGAGACCAAGAAACTCAGGATATGGGAACCATCCAAGTGAACGATTTCAACAAGGAAGAGCTTCCAGAATACATCTAGACTTGGGGAAGAAGAAAGGGAGATATTAATTAAATAATCTTTAGTTAATTATTTTAGTTTCTATTAAGTAGAAAATCGGACAACTTATTCTATGAGCCGATTTAAGGTTATTGCCTATTTTATTGTTTCCTAATTTATGTTTTGTAAAAGGCTATATAAAGTCATCTAGTGTTATACTTAATTAATATAGAGAATTGAATACAAAAGCTTTTGCTTGATTCTTGAAATCGGAGAGATTCCTTTTTCATAAACCCCTTTGGTAAGTTACATCCAAAGAACCCTTGTGTGAGTAATATCACGAGTTTACTTGTTCGTTGAAGGAAAGGACGTCCGCCAACTATCAATCCTCATCCATTGTCATCATATTCACAAGTTCGATCTAAATCCCTCCTGTTCGAGCATCAACTAAACTCAACGACGGTCAACTGGGATCATTCAATGTCGACAAAACACGTTGATGGTCAATTAAAACCTCATATCAATGGATAAGACACACCCATAACCATCAAAAACTCAACAACCAAGGAGGAACAACTAAAGTCTACCAAGTATGACAAAATTGGAATTTGGCTTGAAATCCATAAATGGAACCGAGTCTAAAACCAAAGGATATAAATTCTGATCAATGAGTCACAAGGGATAGATAGAATGGTCCTACATTGAGTCTAGGAACTCAACCGACGCACAAACGGCTCAAACGTGATAAAACTAAGACTGTTTCCCCACTTATGGTCGATCGCAGTCGACCGAAATCGTTGGACAATCGTTGTTTCCCTGCGTTTCGCCCGATATTTGACTTCTAATGACAAATAACCATGCATAGACTTCTATTATACCAATATAAACAAAAAATTTCCATTGAATTCGAGTTTCTAAGTTCAAATCCGAAGCCAAAACATTTCAAAACCCCAAACATGAAAACGGAGGGGAAAAACGGAAATACTTACTAATAACCTTTACAAAAGACACAAACATGAATCTAGCAGAGAAACAGTAAAAATCGCTCGTGGGTCTCCTTCCCCCTTCGCCCCCTCTCTGGCCGAGAGGCCTTCTCTTGATATAAAAAAATTATAAAATTATTAAAATAAAATAAAATAATTTATTTAATAAATATAATATGCCATAAATATGAAATAAAATTTTTTATTCCTAACCCAACAAAACCAACGTAACTCAAAACTCGATTTAAGGAAACGAGAATTTATTGAACGAAGTTCTACAATTTTAGACTGTAGGGCAATGCGAAACACACGTTTGACCATTGATTGGAGTTCTCACAAGTGGTTGAAGACCACACAAGTAACTTTGCTTCGGTCAAAACAAAAAATTTACACGTAAAAATTTAATACATTGAAAAATTTTTACAAGTTTTACAATAATGGTTTGTTTGGAATTGCATTGACTTTGCAATGTTGAATCAAATTACAAGCTTGAGTTGTTCCATCCGTTGAGATAATTAAAGTATTTGTTTGAATTGAGGGTGCAGTTAGTTAAAGTTTCATGAAAGACAGATATTTCTAAGTCAACTTTGGTGTCAATTTTTTCAATTGGTTAGGCAAGTGTAATTTCTAAATCATTATCTCATGGTGTCGGTCCTAATTGTTGTCATTATTACCTTTGATATTATTAAGACAAAAAATCATTGTATGGTTTGAGAAATAGGAGACAGAGACAGAGATTAACGTTGATTAATAAAATTAAGCATGTAAAATGCTCCTGTGAAATAGTAAATGTTGTAATTAATCCAACACTAACTTTGGTCACGAATTTTAATCGGCATATGAAACACGTGTCGTCTAATAGAGAGTTATTCTCTCCACTTGTCGAATGAATTTCGGATTCACACGACAATCTATGCGTTGACTTTTGTTATCATTTTTCAAAGATGTCAGATTTGACTTTGGGTAAGTTGTGCTGGAATCTGGCCCACCAATGAAATGTACACGTGGGATGCAAAAAAATACAAGTAATTATAAAATTAAGAATATGCCGTGAAAGATTCCATGCACGTCAGAGGGAGTGTCGGTCTCTTCTGTGGCTAAATATGGCCGCAACCCTCCTTCCCTTCTGCAGCCATTCCCACTCCCAACTCCCATCTTCTTCCTCGCTCTTTCTCTCTCTCTTTCATCTTTCACTCTTTACTGCTTCTGGTTTCAATCTCTAAAAACCCTTTCATCGAAACCCTTCAGAACGCAGAGCCGGTGAAGGTACGACTGTGAGTTTCTCTGTGAACTAGTTTTTCGATTCCATTATATTTCTTTCTCTGTTGAAGAAATGCTTTTTCTTTTTCTTTCTTTTTTTTCCTTCTGGCCGGACAAGACCATGGAAATCTACGGTTTGAAAACCTCATTTTTTTCTTCTTATTTCCTCCATTTTCAAGATTAGGAAGGTTTTGAATCAACTTAGAAAGCACGTTTTCGGGGGTGACCTCTGCTCTCTGGTGTTCAATTCTGTCTACTTCGTTGCCAAAGTCTCACTTCTTCTTCCTCTGCTTACGTTTGATAGGAAAAATTGAATCTTCCTCCGACTGCAAAAGTAAAAAGCAGTTTGGAAAATGATAACAACAACTAAAGCTGAAAATAACGTCACTAAGTTCGTAGTGTTTTTTGTTTTCAATGATTGCGACAGAGCATTTGAATATTATAACAAGAAAATTGAAATCATGAGTGTATTTTAGATTAACAAATAATTTCTCAGGCTCGCTTTTGTTGACCTGTGAGTTATGCCCTTTTTCTTGTTCATCTTCATATGTTTTGTCGCCATACTTGTCTTGTTTGATGTCACAATCATCTGAGCTGTGCTTTGACTATAAATTCTCTGTTCAAGGACGAAGAAATCGAGAACGAATCCTAATCGGAGCCAGAAAAAAGGGTTAGCGGGGAGTGTTGTAAGCAATGGCGAGGGAGCAACTGCAGGTGCTAAATGCGTTGGACTCTGCCAAAACACAGTGGTACCATTTCACTGCGATTGTGATCGCCGGAATGGGATTTTTCACCGACGCCTACGATCTCTTTTGTGTTTCGCTCGTCACCAAACTTCTGGGCCGGATATATTACTACCAGGAAGGCTCGTCCACTCCCGGTGCACTTCCCTCGAACGTCTCCTCCGCCGTCAATGGCGTTGCTTTTTGCGGCACCCTTTCTGGCCAGCTCTTCTTCGGTTGGCTGGGTGACAAAATGGGAAGAAAGAGAGTTTATGGAATGACCCTTATGATCATGGTGATTTGCTCGATTGCATCGGGTCTTTCGTTCAGTAAAGATCCGACCGCCGTTGTGACGACTCTATGCTTTTTCCGATTCTGGCTTGGATTTGGAATCGGCGGCGATTACCCACTTTCGGCCACGATTATGTCGGAGTATTCGAATAAGAAGACTCGAGGAGCTTTCATAGCTGCTGTTTTTGCGATGCAAGGGTTTGGAATTTTGGCCGGAGGGATGGTTGCGATAATCGTCTCGGCAGCTTTCGAGGCTAAATACCCTTCTCCGTCTTACGAAGATAACCCGATTGGCTCGACTGTACCTGAGGCGGATTACGTTTGGAGGATAATCGTCATGTTCGGCGCCATTCCGGCCTTGCTGACTTACTACTGGCGTATGAAAATGCCGGAAACCGCTCGATACACCGCGTTAGTAGCCAAGAATGAAAAACAGGCGGCGTCTGACATGGCGAAAGTTCTGCAAGTCGATATAGAAGCAGAGCCGGAGAAACAAGAGGTGGCTCGAGGAGAAGGGAATGAGTATGGTCTGTTCTCCAAGCAATTTCTTCTCCGGCACGGGCTTCACTTGGTCGGAACTACGACAACCTGGTTCTTGCTGGACATTGCTTTTTACAGCCAGAATCTATTTCAGAAGGACATATTCACAGCGATCGGCTGGCTTCCCCCGGCGAAAACCATGAACGCCATCGAGGAGGTTTTCCGGATCGCCAGGGCCCAGACGCTCATCGCCCTGTGCAGCACCGTGCCGGGATATTGGTTTACTGTTGCATTGATTGATAAGATTGGGAGATTCGCTATTCAGCTGATGGGTTTCTTCTTCATGACTGTGTTTATGTTTGCTCTGGCAATTCCTTACCATCACTGGACTCTAAGCGGAAATCACATCGGATTCGTCGTGATGTATTCGCTCACCTTCTTTTTCGCCAACTTCGGACCGAATTCGACAACATTCGTAGTGCCGGCCGAAATATTTCCGGCCAGGCTGAGATCGACCTGCCATGGTATATCAGCCGCGTCGGGAAAAGCAGGCGCGATTGTGGGGGCTTTTGGATTTCAATATGCGGAGAATGGAATCGGAATGAAGAAAACTCTGATAATCCTGGGTGTGATTAACGCGTTCGGAATGGTTTTTACTTTTCTGGTGCCAGAAACCAAGGGGAAGTCGCTGGAGGAAATGTCCGGAGAAGGCGAGGAAGAGATGGGAAGCGGCTCTGTTGTTCATGGCAGCAGAACTCCTCCTGCTTGATCTAGGAACACTGTAGAAGATGAAATAAGGTCATGATGTAATCATTATAGGAAACTTCATTATATGTTATGAGTACCCTTTGACACCTTATTACAAGTCAAACCAACGAAAACCTAAATATTATCGTTAATGGGAGAAAAAAATATTAAAAATAATAAAACGTTTTTAAAATGAAAGATTTTCAATTAATTATTAATGAAAAAATCAATGTACTTAAAGATAAACATGTTTTTGATTTGATCTAAAGAAACTTGTCGGAAAACAAGTTGTTCTAAATCAATTTTGGTGTCAAAATGTAAGATTTTCTGTTAATTGTTTATTGAAAAATCAATGTATTTTAAACTAGAAATGTTTCTGATTCATTAAAGAAACTCTCAGGAAAATTCTTGTTTGCTACACTTAAAAAGAACAAATAATTTAGTAAATGAAGCGTAATGAATATTTTCATATATAGAAAGACAACATTCTGCAGCAGAACAAATAGTTTTCGTAGTAGCGGAGGAAAGTCCTTGACCTTTTCAGTATGGAAATAAATTCAAATTTTTAACGAAAAACGTGACAGTGATGTTTATTCTATTTATTTTCTATAATTAAGTGTTTTATTAGTTAACGATAATTGTTTAGTAGTTGACTTGTCATTGATCTCATAATTCAGTAGTTGTTTTGCTAATTTCCCAAAAATAAAAGACAAATACAATTTTAAATTTGTGAATTATAACAAATTAGAGGAATCATCTTTTTACTTGGTGGAGGTGGCATCCTCTAATCAAGCAACTGATTAGGATATTAAATTAATTTAAGGACGTGATTGGGTAGGGATAATGATTTTTGGCATGATCATCTTATTTTATTTGAGGGGATGTGGTTAGGACAAGACAATTGTTACCCAATATTTGAGAACTTTTTTAGAATAAGGTAATTATTGCCATAATCATTGCATATTTTAATATTTAGAAGATTGATTGAAATACCATATATTATTGGGAAAGATGCCATTAAATTGTAACGACAAATAAGAATAAACAATGTTCACATGTGGCTTTAGAATTCCTTAATTTTATATTCATAAAATGTTCGAGTGCATATAGAGATTCTCCTAATACATTGTTCCACTCTTCTCAAACTATAGCTGGGCTTACTTGGAAGTCTCAAACTATATCTACAGAGAAACAATTTAGTGTTTTTATGGTTGAATTGATCCCCTGTTGAACTAATTTGTGTTTTGTCAGAAACACGCCTTAGACTTGCATCTGAAAATCAAGGTGACAGGCAGCAGCTTCAGTGGTTTTGCAATTCTTGCAAAGGAATTCCCCAGGTAATCCCATCTCTTTCTATCTTGTCTGGTTAAATAAAGTTATTATCCTTAATGGGGATGACCCAATAATATGCATATTTGCCAGGTGAAGCACCAGATCAATATGGACAGGTAAGTGAAACACAAATTGCTATCACTGATGATGAAAAAGATGATCCATTGTCATTTAGATGTGCAATGGAAGATGCTGACAAAGAATCATGGCTTGAAGCTATGAAACTTGAGATGGAATCAATGTATTCCAACTCTGTCTGGGATCTTGTAGATCTACCTGAAGGGGTGAAACCTATAAGGTGTAAATAAATCTATTAGAGAAAAAAAAAAAGTGGACGGGAATGTAGAGACATTCAAAGCTAGACTTGTAGCTAAGAGTCATACCCAAAGGGAATGAGTTGATTATGAAGAGACTTTCTCTCCTGTAGCTATGCTTAAGTTCATTCGTATATTGCTCTCTATTGCCGCTCATTATGATTATAAGATTTGGCAGATGGATGTCAAGACGGCTTTTCTAAATGGTCATCTTGAAGAAACCATTTATATGGAGCAATTAGAGGGTTTCATAGATAAAGATGCACAACAAAAGATTTATAAGTTAAATAGGTCTATTTATGGACTTAAGCAAGCATCTAGGTCATGGTATATAGGGGTGGGCAATTTGGGTTCAGTTCCGGACCGTCCGGAACCGATTTGTCGGTTCTCGGTTCCGAGAAGTCGGTACCGAACCCGGAACCGGCGGTTCTCGGTTCCCCCTGTGCATTCCAAAAACTGAGCAATACTCTCCAAAAACTGGGCAATAAAATGTATCTTCAGATTGTAAACTATAATCGAGGAGAAATCAAATAGATTATAAACACAGGAGAAATCAAACAGAGGAGCAGAATCGAAGTCGCACAGCTTCACAGTGCTCCTCGCAGCTTCGCAGTGCTCGTCGCAGGCTCGCAGCTTCTCTGTCGTCAACTCGTCGTCGCACGCACTTTCGTCGTTGCAAATCGCAGTGGCACGGCTTCACGGTGTTCGTCGGCTCGTCGCTTGCAGCTTCGTAGTGTTCGTCGCACCTTCTCAGTCCTCGTCGCAGTCGTCGTCTCTCAACTTTCAATCGCAGTCGTCTTTCCGTTCTTTGATCGCAGTCGTCACTCGTCGTCTCTCGGAATCAGGTAGGGCTGGGCAATTCAGAATCGGGGACTCGGGGTCGGGGAGGGTAGGGCTTCTGAATCAGAATTTCTGATTTTAGGGTAAGTTATCGGTTCTCGGTTCTTTACCCTCTGGAACCAAGAACCGAACCCATTTTACATCACAGAACCGAGAACCGATTAAACCCCCTTTGGTAGAACCGAGAACCAGAACCGAATCGGAATCGACTGTTGGTTCCGGTTCGGTTCTCGGTTCTGGTCGGTTCTTGCCTACCCCTAATGGTATATGAGATTTGATGAAGCAATCAAATCTTATGGGTTCACACAGTGCCTTGATGAGTCTTGTGTATACAAGCTCATCAAATGACACACGTGTAATTTTATTTTAGTTCTGTATGTTGATGATATTCTACTTATTGGGAATACTGTAGAATTATTATCAGATATAAAAGCATGGCTAACTAAGCAATTCCAAATGAAAGATTTAGGAAATACAAACTACATTCTTGGGATTCGTCTAATAAGATATCGTAAAAATAAAATGTTAGCTTTGTCTCAAGCATTGTACATTGACAAGATGGTTGTCAAATATTCGATGCAAAACTCTAAGAAATGTTATTTACCTTCTACACATGGAGTTATTCTTTCTAAAAGCAGTGTCCTGGCATTCCTCAAAAGGAAAAAGATATGAGACGTTACCCCTATGCATCAGTTGTTGGGAATTTGATGTATGCTATGTTGTGCACAAGGCCCGACATATGTTATGCAATAGGGATAGTTAGCCGGTTCCAGTCAAATATAGGATTAGCTCATTGGATAGCAGTCAAACATATTCTTAAGTATCTAAGGAGAACGAGAAACTATATGCTAGTATATTTTGGTAGGGATTTGATTCCAACTGGTTACACAAATTCTGATTTTCAAACTGATACAGATGATAGAAAGTCGATATCTGAATCAGTTTTTACCCTTAGAGGTGGAGCCATAGTTTGGAGAAGTGTAAAAGAAGGTGGTGTTTCAGACTCTACTATGGAAGCAGAATACATTGCTGCTTGTGAAGCAGCAAAAACAAACTGTGGCTTAGAAAATTCTTTAGTGATTTGGAAGTAGTTCCAAATATGGGTAAACCACTGTCTTTGTACTGTGACAATAGTGGTGCAGTGGCGAATGCTAAAGAACCTAAAAGTCACAAACGAACAAAGCATATAGAGAGAAAATATCATGTGATAAGAGATATAGTGCAGCGTGGAGACGTGACTGTTCTGAAGATTCCATCAGATGAGTATCTTGATGATCCCTTCACCAAGACGTTACTTGCAAAATGTTTTGAGAAAGATTTAGAGGGCTTAGGGATTAGAGACATGTCTCATTTGCTTTAAGACAAGTGGGGAATTGTTGGAAGTAATGTGCCCAACGAGCAAATGTAATAGAACAATTTTATAATATATGAATAAACTTATATTGATTAATATTATGTTAACATTTTAGATTATGTTTTATAAAATTCATAGAAAATTTCTTGGTTATTTATGCTAACTTTATATTAACATATATATTGTATATATGTGGGATAAAATATAAAGAGTAATAACCAAAATATGTCCATGACTTATATTTGAAGTATGGAATCTTCAAATAGTTCATAGTCATAAACATAGTTTATCTCATTAAGAATGTATAGTCATATCTCGACTAAATATGTAGTGACATAAGATAAATATGTTTTACATAATATAATTATATAGGACTGGACCAGATAAAATTATATTGTTCTGATAATTTCCGTTAACTATAGAATAATTAATTTTATCATAATGATGGTCATATATGCATGATCTTAATTTGTTGTATTTAACAAATTTCTATTTTATTTTGATTTATTTTTTTATTTACTCAGTAAAGTTTTGTACGAGTTACGATACGTATAACTTGTATATTGAGAGTGAATTAAAATGAATAGCTGAGAATGTTAATATCTATACAATGAAATCCATTTCTATAGATTCTCTTGCTTGTTAGTTCAATAATCGAATAATTAGCGCACAATTCATAATCGTTATGAATTAATTATACAATCAAGAATTAATGGTAGTCAAGGATAAAGACGCAATATGAGAGGTTAACGAATAATAAACCTAGCTCTATTACGAATCTAAATGGAGGGTTAGTATATATGTAATGACTATATCAATGAACATTACTTTGAGTAAATATACTCTATAGTTTTTTAGAGTACAACTCTAAGTATTTAGTGGAATTACTTTAGAGTTAATAATTATATTAATTAATATAAAAAATTTATATTAATTAACAAAATATTATTGGAGCTTAAAACTATAGGTCCATCGATCCCTTTGTCACTTTCTATCATTATTCGAATAATAGAAAAATGAACAAATAAACGTAAATAATTAATTATGAATTAATTATTTAATACACTCAATAATAAATTTATTATTTTTCATTAGATGAAATAATTGCATTATTGATTATTCAATTAATTAAGACAAAATGACAAAAGTTGTCATGGTTAATATGTTTGTTATATTTCATTTAATGAAATAATTGAATTATTGATTATTCAATTAATTATCAAATATAAAGTAATTTTTTAAAATAGTTTTAAAAATAGATTTTGTCAAATTTGAATTAATGTCAAATTTGAGTTAGTGTCATAGTACCAAGTGTTGAGCTATGGTGACAAAACATTTTGTTTGCTATAACATTTTTGTTATAAATGTATTATAACTTATATGAGAGATTAATAATTTAATGTCATAGTGCCAAGTGTTGAGCTATGGTGCCAAGACCTTTTGATTTTCATAACATTTGTATAAATGTATGAAATCAATTGTAATTTTAATGAGGAATATATAGTGTTTTTCTCTAAATGTCATAATGGTCATTATGGAGCAATACCACTATAAATAGAGGTCCAACCTCATTAGGTTAAAAGGTTGTTGAAGTCTTTGAGATTAAGGAATCCATTTTGAGAGCAAAATTTGTCTTCCATGTTGGCTTTAGAGAAATGTTTTCTAAATCCAAATAGATCGTCTCATGTGTTGAGAATACAATCTATCATAAATTGAGTGTGATCTTGTTTCGTTCATCACGCCCACATATGCTTATTCGAAGTGAGGAGGATTGGCGGAGAAGATCGAAGATTGATTTTGTAACATCCCTCATTTTTAAAATGCGTAAAATACATAAAATTTAAAACTTTTCTTTTCGTAAAACATCAAAGTCTTTTTCTTCGTAAAATTTGATCGATAAAACCTTTTACTTTTACTTTTACCCATTTCCTTTCATTTTTCTTAACTTACTTTCATAAACCATAACATTCTTTATAGGAAATGCAGCGGAATAAAAACAAAACATTAAAGAATAAATTACAAAACTCTTTTTCAAATACTTTTTCTTTAACACTTTCGCCTAGCCAGCCACAAGATCCACCCGTGCAATCCACCCATCAACTGTCTTTAACCTGTTCATCTGTTGCTCGTTCATACCTACATCACAAGACCTAAACTAATGAGCCTAATGCTCAGTAAGTGATAAATGAAGTGCAAATGATATGCATGATCATACGATACAATTTAAGCCAGAGTACATACATGACAAACACCGTGAGACATGAGGAAGACGTGGCCAAATCATTGCATATAACATATATGCTTCCTCATGCCGTATGTACTTTTTGTTTCGAGAACGTTGGGGATTTTAGAACAGGAGACAATGAACACTCGACCCCATGTCACTCACTTACTTTCTTTTCAATTTTCTCTCATGCACTCATCTTCCTACCATGGGGTGTCATTGTCATCCCGAACCCCCACACGCTCTTTACATTTTATTATGTCACACAATATGCACGTGAATTCATAAAATCTTATATGCAATAAATGTCTAATAAACACATCATTAAAAGAACCTAAATCTAATAAACATGCAGCATACAATCCTAATTCTTGTGATGTAGGGTCCGAAGACCAAGGCACAGTAAGTATCACTTACCTGGTGTCCATAGCCCGTTTCTATTTCTTTTCTCTTCTTCGTACCTTCAAACCATAATTTGTACCTTCAAACCATAATAACTATTCATTAATAATAATCCTCTAACATGCTTGATAAATTGTCAGTAACTAAATAATCCAACTTATCACTTCATTCTTAGCAGTATCGTTTGGCCACATCAATCAAGCATTAGACTTTCCCAATATTTACAACCAAGTATTTAGTAGTTAGATCACATAACCACAATCCTATATAACTGATACTCATTTCCCATAAAACCGTTATTCAGATCATCAATGCAGTAACCCATTTAACAGCACCAATTGTCCATGTTTTGCCAAATTAAAACAACTTCATTACAGAGCATATATAACCAATATTCAGCAAGTCATTTCCCACTTTAACAAGCAAACAACATTAATAGATTACTCAACATTCAAAGGGACAGTAGAACATAAATCCAAGGAACAGAGAACCCAAGTCATTGAAATCAAACTATAACACATAAAATCCCCCTTCTATTTTCAGCACAACATATCTAACATTTATCAAGAACAGTGAACCAAAGTCACTACACAATGTCAAACAATAAAACATAAAGCTTCCTTCTGTTTTACATACAGCTTTCCAAAATATCCATCAAGCAATAATTCCAATTCATTACTCACCATACAGTTCTCGGCAGGAACCAAACTAAAAGAAACAAAACTATTTCCAATAATACACATTTTCCCACAATGTCCAAGAACGGAAACAGAACAACTAGCACCCATATTTCAACAACCACTTGCATCAATCTATGAAGGAAGTAAGAGATTACCTGAAATTGATAAACAAGCAGACCCGAGAAGGCTACTCCAGTTTTTCACTGTTTCACTTCTCCTGGTCATCCCTTGGCCACAACACAGAAAATTCTCTGCTGAGTCCCAGAAAGCAGAGAACAAGGTCTTCCCTCACACGCTGCAACATTCCAAAATACCCAGAACACCAAACACCCGAGAAGAAGTCTTCCACCTCACACAACGCAGAGCCTGCCTGCGTTCCTTTGTAGCCAGAGGCAGAGACGTATACCGAAGGAGGAAGGCTTGCACCGTTTACAGGAGAGCTGCCTCGTGGAAAATGCATGCCACCTAATTAATTGGACTTAACCAGTTTAGTTAGGAACCAACGGAACCAGTTCCAAACTAACTTTTTCACTAACCAAGTCATCCCCTGCACACCCATTCATCAAAATCCTCTGTCATTGCCAATTTGCTCACTGAATTGCTCCTTTCAGAGTTGAGCTATACCAGAATAACCATTAAAACACTTACCTTGGACACCCACGAAGAGAAACGTAGCCTCCCGGTTGCTCGCCCCCGTTCTGAGCCCTAGCTCGATGTCACACGCCGGAAATCGACTGTTGTGCACGCCGCGGAAAAGCCCAGCTTAGCGCCGTGATCTCTGTTCGCCATCGCTCGTCACTCGTCGCCGGAGCCCTCTCTCGTCCCGATCGCTCGCTTCGCTCCCTGCCTCCCCTCTCTCTCTCGTTCACTCTCTCTATTTCCCATTTCAAATGGCCGAAGACCATAAGTAACTTAAGCCAATTTAGTTTAAGTTAAACCAATTTAGTTCATTGGTTTTCCAATTTCATTATTTCATGTAATTAAGTATTTCCTTTACTCTTCACATATTTTCTACTTAATCCAATTTTATTCAACTTTAATTATCGTCCCAATATATTGATTACGTCGTTAGTAATATCTCGATAATTCCAATATATTGATTACATCGTTGGTATATCCCGATAATTTATTCTACTAATTTGAATATTCCCAATTATTTTTCAAATTCCAATATTAAAATTCGGGATATTACAGATTTTGTACCCGTGTGAAGTAAGCTACAAAGGTAATATTCTTCATCTTTTAGCTTAGATCTAAATAAAGATTTTAAATACATATTATTATTAATATATTATAATAACAATCCGTTTTATGTTTATGATAAAATTGTTTTTCATGATACATAGTTTACGCATGTTACCGTTGTTATGAACATCGGTAATTCCACCGTACGAGTGAACCTAAAAACCAACACTTCTATCTCCACACCCCACACATAACCTCACTAAAAAGTTGCTGGAAGAGATAGCTTTAGCCCTTATTCTCAAGACCTAGCAAGAACAAGAAGGAAGATCGAACAAGAAGGAAGATCGAACAAGAGGAAAGAATAGCCGAGTAGCTTCCACACCATGAGAGAGAGCTCTCTAGAACAGAGTTTCAATTTCAAATTTGGGGTTTCTAATTTGAAGGTTAGGGTTCATTAAAGAGGACTAAATACCCCTCTAATGAGCATTACAATAAAATTACATATTTGCCCTTAAGTTTTCAAAAATGGGCATGATGGCTCGGTTTACACCTCAATTCCTACAATAACAAAATGATCTACAAATTCTCAAAATAAATCCTAACTAGTCATCCAATAATTAAAACAACCAAAGACATAAGTTTAACATGGAAACTTCAATAAAAACCCTCATTTAAACCTTGTTGGCTTCCACCAGTATGAGCTCTTCCAAGTCGGGAAATTGCAACTCTAGCAAATTAGGGGTTGCATGACTCCACTTGAGAACATGATGCGTAACTTCCTCATCTTCATGCGTTGGCTCCTCCGTAAACTCCATTAATTTATTATTCCCAGCAAAAATAAGAATTTGTTAGATAAAGAGTTAACCTCGTGGCTCAAGGTCGCTTGGTGGGGTTTTCGGGGCACATCCATCCTCCCCTAAGTGATTGAGGATTTGACATCAAATCCATGGCTTAGCCCGCTTTCTCTTTTTACTTCTTCAAGAACTCCTTACACTCTTGTTTGGAAGCTTGAGCATGAATCCAATTCCATTTTGTACTGTGTTTTTGTTTCCATCAGCCCAAACGAAACACCACGAAGCACATAATTGCATGAGGCAGAAATTAGGACTTGGCAGTAGTTGGTGTAATTTTGGCAGCAATAAAAATGGGTCAATTGATGGAATTTAGGCTTGCTTTTTAGCCAGTCCATCCCCATATAAGTTAAAAATAAACCCTCAAAATTTCAAGATCAAACTCCTAGGGAATAAAAAGTTATGGCAGAAACAATGAAACCTGTTTGGCTTTGCAAGGCTGAATTCTAGAAATGACAGTTTTCGGAGTGAACTTATAATAATCATATCGTTGGCAATTCAATAACTTCTTGTACGAAATTTGAACAACACAACACTTCATAAGTGAGGAAACTCTCCTCCAAAATTCAGAATTAAAATCGTACCGACACAGAAGTTACGCTAAAAGAACCCCACAACCTAAAATGGTGCAAGAAAAATTACAGTTTCGGAGACTATCTTGCCAATGATGCACAATCATCAATCCGCATCCAATTAAGCTCAAATTTCTTACACGCTGCATCAATTCAATAAAGAACCAAATCCCACATTTCCATAGCAGAATTCACAATAAAATAATAGGGAATTGCAGCAACGTACTAGCGGGTTCATTTTTCCACAATCCAAGAATAAATTTATGTGTGTGCTCCCCAGAGTAACTTTTTTATAGGTTCAATAACATATCGTCCACCTGGATCAAATGGGAAACATTTGTTGACACTATGAGTCAACTCATTCATATTAGAGTGTCCATATAAAAGATCAATAAAAAAGTGTTCAATGACCATATCAAAATAGTCTAGTCTCTCTTGTTGGTCATTAAGACTTTGTGTTCCATGCACTTTCTTTATGTTTGTGGTACCAATAGAAAATTTTCCATCAAGTCTCACATATCTTATTTTCTCCAAATTAACGAGTTAGATCCTCACTTTAAACTACAAATACGGTGAATTTTAGGAACTTGTTCGTTAGTACACTAGGATTACCATCTTTGAAGAAAACGTTTTCTGAGATCATACTCTTTCTTAAGCTTCTTAGTCACGAATTTTTATTGGCATATGAAACACGTGTCATCTAATAGAGAGTTATTCTCTCCACTTGTCGTTTTCAAAGATGTCAGATTTGACTACGGGCAAGATTGTGCTGGAATATGGCCCACCAATGAAATGTACACGTGACATGCAAAAAAACAAGTAATTATAAAATTAAGAATATACCGTGAAAGATTCCATGCACGTCAGAGGGAGTGTCTGTCCTTTCTGTGGCTAAATATGGCCACAACCCTCCTTCCCTTCTGCAGCCATTCCCACTCCCAACTCCCATCTTCTTCCTCACGCTCTCTCTCTCTCTCTCTCTCTCTCTCTCTCTCTCTTTCTCTCTCTCTCTCTCTCTCATATTTCACTCTTTACTGCTTCTGGTTTCAATCTCTAAACCCTTTCATCGCAACCCTTCAGAACGCTGAGCCGGTGAAGGTACGACTGTGAGTTTCGCTGTGAACAAGTTTTTCGATTCGATTTCTGTTTCTTTTTAATCCTTCTGGCCGGACGAGACCATGGAAATCTAGGGTTTGAAAACCTCCATTTTTCTTCTTATTTCCTCCATTTTCAAGATTAGGAAGGCTTTGAATCAACTTAGAAAGCACGTTTTCGGGGGTGACCTTGGTATTCAATTCTGTCTACTTCGTTGCCAAAGTCTCGCTTCTTCTTCCTCTGCTTACGTTTGATGGGAAAAATTGAATCTTCATCCGACTGCAAAAGTAAAAAGCAGTTTGGAAAATGATAACAACAAATAAAGCTGAAAATAACGTCAGTCAGTTGGTAGTGTTTTTGTTTTCAATGATTGCGACAAAGCTTTTGACTACTATAACAGGAAAATTGAAATCATGAGTGTATTTTAGATTAACAAATAATTTCTCCGGCTCGCCTCAGTTGACCTTCGAGTTAATGCTCTTTTTCTTTTGTTTTGTCATCGTACTTGTCTTTTTTGATGTCGCAATCATCTGAACTGTAACTGTGCTTTGACTATAAATTCTCTGTTCAAGGACGAAGAAATCGAAAACGAATCCTAATAGGAGCCAGAAAAAAGGGTTAGCGGGGAGTGTTGTAAGCAATGGCGAGGGAGCAACTGCAGGTGCTAAATGCGTTGGACTCGGCCAAAACACAATGGTACCATTTCACCGCGATTGTGATCGCCGGAATGGGATTTTTCACCGACGCCTACGATCTCTTTTGTGTGTCGCTCGTCACCAAACTTCTGGGCCGGATATATTACTACCAGGAAGGCTCGTCCACTCCCGGTGCACTTCCCTCGAACGTCTCCTCTGCCGTCAATGGCGTTGCTTTTTGCGGCACCCTTTCTGGCCAGCTCTTCTTCGGTTGGCTGGGTGACAAAATGGGAAGAAAGAGAGTTTATGGAATGACTCTTATGATCATGGTGATTTGCTCGATCGCATCCGGTCTTTCGTTCAGTAAAGATCCGACCGCCGTTGTGACGACTCTTTGCTTTTTCCGATTCTGGCTTGGATTTGGTATCGGCGGCGATTACCCACTTTCGGCCACGATTATGTCCGAGTATTCGAATAAGAAGACTCGAGGAGCTTTCATAGCTGCTGTTTTTGCGATGCAAGGGTTTGGAATTTTGGCCGGAGGGATGGTTGCCATAATCGTCTCCGCAGCTTTCGAGGCTAAATACCCTTCTCCGTCTTACGAAGATAATCCGATTGGCTCGACTGTACCTGAGGCGGATTACGTTTGGAGGATAATCGTCATGTTCGGCGCCATTCCGGCCTTGCTGACTTACTACTGGCGTATGAAAATGCCGGAAACCGCTCGATACACCGCGTTAGTCGCCAAGAATGAAAACCAGGCGGCGTCTGACATGTCGAAAGTTCTGCAAGTCGACATAGAAGCAGAGCCGGAGAAACAAGAGGTGGCTCGAGGAGAAGGGAATGAGTATGGTCTGTTCTCCAAGCAATTTCTTCTCCGGCACGGGCTTCACTTGGTCGGAACTACGACAACCTGGTTCTTGCTGGACATTGCTTTTTACAGCCAGAATCTATTTCAGAAGGACATATTCACAGCGATCGGCTGGCTTCCCCCGGCGAAAACCATGAACGCGATCGAAGAGGTTTTCCGGATCGCCAGGGCCCAGACCCTCATCGCCCTGTGCAGCACCGTGCCGGGATATTGGTTTACTGTTGCATTGATTGATAAGATTGGGAGATTCGCTATTCAGCTGATGGGTTTCTTCTTCATGACTGTGTTTATGTTTGCTCTGGCAATTCCTTACCATCACTGGACTCTAAGCGGAAATCACATCGGATTCGTCGTGATGTATTCCCTCACCTTCTTTTTCGCCAACTTCGGACCGAATTTGACAACATTCGTAGTGCCGGCCGAAATATTTCCGGCCAGGCTGAGATCGACCTGCCATGGTATATCATCCGCATCGGGAAAAGCAGGCGCGATTGTGGGGGCTTTTGGATTTCAATATGCGGAGAACGGAATCGGAATGAAGAAAACTCTAATAATCCTGGGTGTGATTAACTCGCTCGGAATGGTTTTTACTTTGCTGGTGCCGGAATC
Organism: Begonia loranthoides; assembly: GCA_022433065.1. Lineage (NCBI taxonomy): Eukaryota > Viridiplantae > Streptophyta > Magnoliopsida > Cucurbitales > Begoniaceae > Begonia > Begonia loranthoides. The sequence continues at coordinate 3,158,955 of CM039474.1, forward strand.
CAAGGGGAAGTCGCTGGAGGAAATGTCCGGAGAAGGCGAGGAAGAGATGGGAAGCGGATCTGCTGTTCATGGCAGCAGAACTGCTCCTGCTTGGTCTAGGAACACTGTAGAAATTGAAACAAGGTCATGATGTTAATCATTATAGGAAGCTTCATCATATGTTATGATTACCCCTTTAACACCTTATTTAATTCATATTATAAGTCAAACCAACGAACGACGATAAATATTATGGTTACCTCGTTAGAAAAATATATTAAAAATGATAAGACAATTTTAAAATAAAAGATTTTCAATTAATTGTCAGTGAAAAAATCAATATACTAAAAGTTAAATATGTTTCCGATTCGCTAAAGAAATTCGTCAAAATACAAGCTGTTCTAAATCAATTTTTATATTAAAATTTAAGATTTCACGTTAACTGTTTATTGAAAAATCAATATATTTTAAATTAGAAATGTTTCTGATTCATTAAAGAAATTCTCAGAAAAATTCATGTTTGCTACACTTAAAAAGAACAAATAATTCAGTAAATGAAGCGGAATGAATATTTTCATATGTGGAAAGACAACATTCCGCAACAGAACAAATAGTTTTCTTAGTAGCGGAGGAAAGTCTTGACCTTTTCGGTGCAGAAATACATTGAAATTTTTAACGAAAAACGTGACAGCGTTATTTATTCCGTTTCTTTTCTGTAGTTAAGTGTTTTATTACTTAACAAAAGTTGTTTAGCAGTTGATTTGTCATTGATCCCATAATTCAGTAATTGTTTTGCTAATTTCCCAAAAATAAAAGACAAATACAATTTAAATTTGTGAATTATAACAAATTAGAGGAATCATCTTTTTACTTAGTGGAGGTGGCATCCTCTAATCAAGCAACTGATTAGGATATTAAATTAATTTGACGGGATTTGCTTAGGACAAGACAAATGTTACCCAATATTTGAGAACCTTTTTAGAATAAGGTAATTATTGCCATAATCATCGCATATTTTAATATTTAGAAGATTGATTGAAATACCATATATTATTGGGAAAGATGCCATTAAATTCTAACAACAAATAAGAATAAATAATGTTCACAAGTGACGTGGCTTTAGTTATGTAAAATTTAGTTAATTTTATATTCATAAAATGTTCTGAGTGAATTTTTTGTGTTATTCGAAATCAAATTGTTTCTCATTCGTTAGTGTTCAACTACGTGTAAATTTTCTGTCAAATCGATAAAAGCTGAAAATTACTGGATATTTCAATTTTGAAATTTACGTTAAGTAAGTCGAAGTTATTTTGTTTTGTCCATACGCGATGGGAGAAGGAGACAGAGCGGGAGAGAGGGTTAGAGGAAGTTTTGTCGTCCTAGCGTTCTATTCTTCGAGTTATAGCAATGTCCTTCAAGAGTATGTCGATTCTGACACTCTGTTTCTCTCGTTTTTGTTAATTTTCTTGTTTTAGTTGAAAAATAAGATTTCATGTTCGAAAACTCAAAATATTTGGTTGAAATCAAAGTATGTGAGTCGATTTTAAGCTCTATAAGCTTTGTGTTAAATTTTGGCATGACCTGAATTATATTAAGTCGGGCCGGTGGGCCCGCATTGCAAATATCATTTAGAGTTTTGTTTTCTCTATAAATTGATGTAAGCTAGAGTTACAAAACTCGCGATTGTATTTTGATCTTTATAGTAGATTCGTAGTTTTTTTTCCGAAAGGATTTTTCAATATAAATATGGTATCTCATATCGTATTTTCTTTTTCCGAGTTCTAGCAATGTACTTCAAGAGTATGTCGATTTTGACCCTCTGTTTCTCTTGTTTTTGTTAATTTTCTTGTATTAGTTGAAAAATCAGATTTCATGTTCGAAAACTCAAAATATTTGGTTGAAATCAAAGTATGTGAGTCGATTTTAAGCTCTGTAAGTTTTGTGCTAGATTTCGGTATGACCTGAATTATATTAAGTCGGGCCGGTGGGCCCACATTGCAAATATCATTTAGAGTTTTGTTTTCTCTATAAATTGATGTAATCTAGAGTTGCAAAACTCGAGATTGTATTTTGATCTTCATAGTAGATTCGTAGTTTTTTTTTCGAAAGGATTTTTCAACATAAATCTGATATCTCATATCATATTTTCTTTTTCCGAGTTCTAGCAATGTACTTCAAGAGTATGTCGATTCTGACACTCTGTTTCTCTCGTTTTTGTTAATTTTCTTATTTTAGTTGAAAAAATCAGATTTCATGTTCGAAAACTCAAAATATTTGGTTGAAACCAAAGTATGTGGGTCGATTTTAAGCTCTGTAAGCTTTGTGTTAGATTTTGGTATGACCTGAATTATATTAAGTCGGGTCGGTGGGCCCGCATTGCAGATATCATTTACAGTTTTGTTTGCTTTATAAATTGATGTAAGCTAGAGTTGCAAAATTCGCAATTGTATTTTGATCTTCATAGTAGATTCGTGGTTTTTTTTTTCGAAAGGGTTCTTTCACATAAATTTGGTGTCCCACATCGAATTTTCTTTTTTCGATTATCGTTCGATCTCTAACATTGTGATTCGAGTTTTGGGTTTAAACCACAAGAGATCATAGTTTTCCGATTTGGGTATAGGGGAAGCGTGGTTGAAGCTGTGCGCAGATGAATTTGCGGCCAACACGTGTCACACAGGCAGGATGTTTGGGGTATTGTCACATTGCGACACTATAATTGGGCGGTGAGTTGTATTCTTTGGAATCGTGGAATAAGTGTTGCTTTAAGACAGAAATGTGAAACCTGGCGATTGTAAGTTGGAGCATGATCTTACTAGAAACCTCGCAAGGAAAACAGGTGTGAGAGGAAAACCAAGATTATAGTTGTCGACCTTGTTTGTTTCCTCAGACAAAACATTCTGGACAAACAAACAGGATTCATGACTGAAGCTTATCAACCATTCTCTCCAATGGCTACCAGTCAATCCTTCAATCATCTACCCTTAGAAACAGAGTCTCTTTGTTCTGTATCCCCGTCATTCATTCATTTTACATTAAATGAATGATGGGGATACAGAACGCACAACTTCACCTAATCACATGCAATTCCAACAAATACTCTTGGAATTGCAAACCAAACAAGGGTGAGTGAGGGTCCCATCCCACCACTTGCCTATGATTCACTAAGGCTGGGCCAACCCCCTGGCCCTACTTTGCAATTCATCTCTCCCATTTTAAATCAACATAATTTAGCAACTGTTTGTGATAAGATAATTGGGTTTTGCCAGACAACATGCTTGTAGCTATTATCAAATCTTATCTGTCATTTAAATTATTGCGTTTATTAATCATCACCAGAAATTCTCCTAAGTGATCCTCATTTTTCTTGTCTCATAATGCTCCACAAGAATGGTAAATAATGAAAGATTGTTTCTTTTTGGAGTTAATGGGTATAAAAGAATCATGTTTTAGAAAAAGTAGGTAAGCAGATGTGACCATTATCGTGCAGCTTTACTTTTCATCATTCTGGTTTAAGACTCTACTTTTCACTGCTGATTCCCATCTGAAAAATGGAGTTGTGTATCAGAGATAAGGCAGCTTTAGATAATAATATTCATGCCTCCATTAAAACTCAGCTAAAAGCATTACAAGAAAGAGTTTCGTCTTCACCAAAAGAAGAAAGCAACCAAACTTTCTACAATACCTCTCTAAACCACCATATCTATGGGGTTTGCTATGTACAACGAGAAGGCAAACCTACAGACAAGCCTAATTAGCCATCAAGCGATTAGATGGGAAAAAACTGCTTTCTATTATATTCCCTTTCTTATGATCATCAGAAAACTTTGAGCACTCAAAATCTGGTCCCCCGCAGCTTGTTATCCATGGGTGTCCTGCATGGCACAGAAAGTAAACAACTTGTTAATCTTCTGGTTCAACATAGTCTTTAATTAGTGAGGAAAATCATAACAAAATCCAAGTAATAAACCCAACTAAAGAAAGGAGCGAAAGATTAAAGAGTGTTTATGAGTACTCGGAACTGAATTACTGAATCTATATCTGCAATTTTAATTTGCTCATTGTTTTTACACATATCAACATTGAAATTAGGGGAAAAGGCGATGAAAAGCAGATATTCCCAACTGCCAAGGATTTCCTACGGTTTTTGGGGAACAAATTAAGGAAGAAAAACGAAAGAGGCATCCGGGGGAATAATTAAAGAAAATCCAGAAAACTTACTCAGCACTTGGTCGGCAGAGAATCTTTTGGAGACGTCCTTACAGAGCATCCTCCGAAGCAGATCCTTGGCGGCAGGCGAAACGGATTGGAAAACCCTAGGCGGAAATCTCAGGTTCGCTCTGAGCACAGCCTGAAAGATCTCGACCGCGGAATCTCCGTAAAAAGGAGGAAATCCGGCCAGCATAACGTACAAAACAACGCCGGCGCTCCAAACGTCTACCTTCTCGCCGTAATTTCTTCCTGAAAGCACCTCAGGCGCCACGTAGTAAGGCGTTCCCACGATCCCGCTCATGGACTCTTGTCCTTGCTCGAAAAACTCCGCCGATCCGAAATCAGCAAGCTTCACGTCATCCCTCTCATCGAACAGAATATTATCAGGCTTGATATCACGGTGGGCAATTCCGAGGCGGTGACAGTGAGAAACAGCTTGCATGAGCTGTGAGATGACGGATGCGGCAAAAGACTCGGAGACGAGCCGGAGCGTGACTCGGTGAAAGAGATCAGAGGTAGAGCAGAGATCGACGACCATATGGAGGTCAGAATCGTCCTCGTAGAGATCATGAAGAGAAAGAATGTAAGGGTGGGGAGATAGAAGTTGGAGGATTCTCGGCTCCGTCGAAAGGCATTGCGCGTCGAGTGAATCTCCGGCCGAGACGATTCGCTTATCCATAGACTTCACGGCGAAGGAATCGCCGGAAATCACAGAGGTACAGCGGAAAACAACGCCGAATCGCCCCCGGCCGATCTCTTCGTGAACTTGGTAGTCTCTTCTCAATGCGTCGCTCATGAGTCTGCTCCTTCCAGTACGCTAACCAATCAAAACCTAAACCTCTGCTCGTCTTTTATAGACGAGAAAAGGGAGGGGAATGGATTCGGAATGTCTAAAGGCATATTCGGCTGCTCAACGCTCCATACAAATCAGGACACGTGTTCGCCACAAACGACGTGACCGTTGTAAATCGAACGTGAGTCGTTAGATCGGAGACGAACATGGTGACGCATGGAATGACGAAAACACCCCCACCATCTTCCCGGCCCCCTCCCCCCTAGTATGACGACAGGCAAAGGGGAAGGTCGGCAGCTGGCTATTATATTTTCTGATAAAGACTTCTTCCTCCCCTCCAAAACCGGCGTCACTTTCAGAGCTGAAAGTAGGTAAAAAATTAGGACCGGAAAAGAGGGTCTTTTGGAGAAGGGAAAGGGCTGCAAAAGCTACGGTTTTGATGAGAGCAGCCGAGAGGGGTCCACCATTCTACGCCGCTGCAAATCTCCGTCCACAATCTGCAGAAACAAACAATTCCTTTAAAATTTTGTTGGACCGGTTTCTTCTTCCGTCAAAGCCGACCGTCTTTTTGCTGCTTGGAAAACGTGTCGTTGGAAGGACACCTGCCTTCTTCTTCTTCTCCTCGTCCGCCATTTTTGATACCCACTTGCTCTTCTCTACTGGTCCTCCTTTTTTATTATAACTTATCCTTCACTTCACCTATCTGATAACTACTCCTCTCTCTGGGTTTGGTCATGGTCATGGAGTGTCATTGCTGACGCGAATAGAGAGAGTCCTCATCTTCTAGAACATCATGTATGCATGTGTTTGACTTATCAGTGCATATTTAAGTCAACAGATGTTTACCCGATTAAAAAAAGTGAAAGGTTTTCGACGAAAACTATGATAATAACCCACTATTCAACGCCCGTGCTTTATTTTTTAATTATCTCTAATCCATCCGGTAATCATAAATTAATAGGAAAATGACAAATCAACCATCGTAGTCTGTGATCGATGATAAGTTAATCATTGTGTTATATTTTCTAACAAATTAATCACTGACGTATGAGAAAATGACAAATCTAACATCGCTGTCACGTTCGTCATTAACAATCTGACGGGGCGCCGCGGCGGTTCGTATACATCACGCCACGACGTCGTGGGTTGCGAAAAAAAGAAAGCAAAAATTGGCATGCGGCGGCATAGGTTGTGAAGAAAAGAAGGCAAGGAAGCGGCGGTGTCCTGGGACACCGCGGCGTCCCAATTTTTAATCAGCGGTATACATAACCACAAAAATGCTAGGGTTCTCCATTTTCACCTATTTTCACCGCGAACAAACACATAATCCTCTCGGCGAACCATTTTCACCACAAACAAACACCAAAAACTCTCGGCCATTTTCGATCAGAACGTATTCCCGAACAAATAAATTGGCGTCCAAGCGTGGGAAGGCAACAGTGCAACCCACGGCGGTGGCCGATGAGCAACCCGCAGCACCCTACAATGAGCAACCTGAGGCGGTGCAACACGAAGACACCGCTGACCATGGAGAAACCGTTGCACAGTCACAATGGCAAGCTGAACCCGAGCTTGAAGAACAACAAGGACAAGCTAGAGGCTCAATTGTCCAGTTCGAACCTGTAAGGTCCAAACTATTCAGGACAAGAAATTGCAAATCACAGTATGAAGATGATATTCAACACCGTTCAATTATTGTTTCGAAAATAGTAGATTTGGACTCATTAGCAGGAATGAGAATTAAACAACTGCTTGAAAATGTTGGATTAGCCGGGTTGTGCCAAATGAGGGGTAGTTATTGCGAGAAAGTTATAAGATTTTTTTACGCAAATTTGAGACTGTCAACCAAGCCATTAGAGGTGCGGACATACGTTTTTGGACGGAAGTTGAGGTTCACTCCCAACGATGTAAACATAATGCTTGGATGTGTACTGGACGAGCCAAGCGTTGAATATTATACCGTGTCTCGAGAGCCACCATTCGTCAAGCGAGGAGAAAGGCTAGCGGTATTTAGATTGTTACACCAGGATCCCAAGGTAGCCCAGTACAAGAAGCCGAAAGGCAAGGGGTTGAATGTCATAGCCCGATTGATCCACCTCATCATGACCTACACAATTTTGCCTTGGGATAGGCATCGAGACCATGTTAGCTGCATGGATCTTTATATGCTGGAGAAGGTGTTCATCGGGAAAAATGTGGATATTGGATTTATCATCATCAGCCACATGAATGAAGTGCAACAACCTAGCGAAGAACCTCTCATACAACTAGCTCATCCAGAGCATTGTTGAGCACTATGGGGTACCCATCTCGGAGAAAGAGCTGAGAATTGAAGAGTCGACCATTAACATCTACAACAAAATAAAGTAGACCGAATGAGGTTCACCTATTTTGGAAGGAAATGGAAATCAGGACACGTGTTCGTCACCAACGATGTGACCGTTGTAAATCGAATGTGAGTCGTTAGATTGGGGACCAACATGGTGACGCATGGAATGACGGAAACACCCCCACCATCTTCCCGGCCCACTCACCCCTAGTATGACGACAGGCGAAGGGGAAGGTCGGCAGCTGGCTATTATATTTTCTGATAAAGACTTCTTCCGCCACTCCAAAACCGGCGTCACTTTCACAGCTGAAAGTGGGTAAAAAATTAGGACCGGAAAAGAGGGTCTTTTGGAGAAGGGAAAGGGCTGCAAAAGCTACGGTTTTGATGAGAGCAGCCGCGAGGGCTCCACCATTCGACGCCGCTGCAAATCTCCGTCAACATTCTGCAGAAACATACAATTCCTTTAAAATTTTGTTGGACCAGTTTCTTCTTCCGTCAAAGCCGACCGTCTTTTTGCTGCTTAGAAAACGTGTCGTTGGAAGGACACCTGCCTTCTTCTTCTTCTTCTTCTTCTCCTCGTCCGCCATTTTTGATACCTACTTGCTCTTCTCTACTGGTCCTCCTTTTTTATAATAACTTATCCTTCACTTCACCTATCTGATAACTACTCCTCTCTCTGGGTTTGGTCATGGTCATGGAGTGTCATTGCTGACGCGAATAGAGAGAGTCCTCATCTTCTAGAACATCATGTATGCATGTGTTTGACTTATGAGTGAACATTTAAGTCAACAGATGTTTGACCGATTCAAAAAGTGAAAGGTTTTCGACGAAAACTATGATAATAACCCACCATTCAACGCCCATCTTTTGCTTTATTTTTTAATTATCTACGATCCATCTGGTAATCATAAATTAATTCAGCTGTTGGATTAGATTTTAACACCTTGATTAATTAACTGTTTGACCCCATTTTCCCTTTCCATCTCTGGCTTCAAAGAAAACAGAAGAACATGAAAAAGATTAAGCAATTTTAATCTTACAACTTGATTTACAACCTCCATTGCACTAGCCAATATTTGCAGTGCAGTCCGCCTTGATGAACTCAATATTCTACGATTAACAGTCCTGCGACACAGGTCACGTGAAGAAGTAACATTGTTTTTTCAGTCTGAGACCTTCCAGTCGCGTTTTTCGATTATTTTGGACGCGGGCTCTTTCATGACAACGCCATGGTTTTACTATTTCTTGAAAACCCGATTAATCACAAATTTCGAAACAAGTTTCCTAGCATAGTTATTGACATTTTACTGTTGTTCACCGATCTTGTTCTTCGAGGGGACGGTCGATCTTCACTATGTTGGTTATTTATCAATTTGTCTTAGTTACATATGCTAGTGTAATATTCTTGCAAAATATAAGTTGATCTCTCACTTAAGTCATTCTTTCGGGTCGTATAGTATTTGCCTAATGATGCATACCTTTCCGGAGAGAATCTAAACTCAGAACTATTTGCGAATACTTTCTGACTTTCTATTTCTGCTGTACATATGAACATATCAGTCGACACAAGAACACAGAAAACAATACTTAATTACAACAACGGCTGCATCGGTCTGTCGAACTCGTATAGATGCGCTTCCTTTTTCGAGATGGCCTACGTCTTATCCTGAATTCCCGAGCGTGGAGATCCATCACCTCGAAGACTACCTGAAATTTAAACTATATACCATTCAAACTTTTAACAAAATGATCAGTAAACAGAAGAAAATAGAATTTTCCGTGCAGAATGAGTTGCTATCTATACAAGACTTACTGTCTTTCTCCGGACTTGGTTCTCGATCGGTCCATGGCCGAGTAGATACCTTCAAGTCAGACGATTCACAGTCCGAGAAGGTATGCTCTTTTGACGTCGAAAATTGAGGAACAGCAAATGAAGTTCTCGAGGTAGTTTGTTTCTTGGCTGATGAAGATTCTGCTGTAGAGCATAAGTCTTCCTCTATTCTTGGCATCCCATTCATCTTCTCTTCATCCAAAGCTTTCATTCGCTTCCGTGTAACAGTATTGTTTCCAACGTTTCGAAAGCTCGGCACCCTTTGATCGTTGGATGAATTCGAAGGACAAATCAAGACAACCTTCGGAATAGCTTGATTTTCAAAGCTGTCCGAATTATCCACAACGATTTCCGTCAGAGCATTTGAGTTTGCAGCTTTTGATGTAGATTCTACTTCCCACATTTTGAATTTAGCTTCTGTCAAATTCTGTCTGGCCAAATCAATATCAATTATAGGTTTTGGATAGTTTATACCCAGCTCCACCCCAGAAGCTCTAAGCAAGGATGGAGGTGCCTCCCATGGATGATGAATCCACTCAGTGGGCAATCGCGCTAGTTCGGGTACCCAGTGCCTCACGTATTCTCCCTCGGGATCAAGTTTGTAGCCTTGAATCTAATTCCAAGAAATTAAGAACTATAGAACAAATTATATATAAAAAAGAACTGTTCTTCAGCACAATCATTTCAAACCAGAAGGGACACAAATGCAAAGGAGTGGAGGATTATGCAAATTTGATAATGATAATATAAGACATTATACTTCATTTAGGGTAAAATGCAATTTGTAAATCACTCTGGTGATTTCTAACCCAATTTCGAAATCTATCGTGCGATCGACAGAGTTTGAAATTGCCGGAGAGGAGATTAGCAGTTCAAAATATAGTTAGAAATAGCCAGAGAGGCTAGAAATCGAGTTAAAACGCCTCAACAAATGGAAAACGTGACATAAACATGCTGGATCTTAACGAATAAATTGACGGTAAGATCTAAATTGCAAACAACTGAAAGATGAAGGTTTCTTTTATCAACAAAAAATCGTTTAAGATATGATATGTACCCTAAACATTCAGTAAAATATTTCAACTGATTTACCTGAGGACTGTCCAGTCGATCGAGGTCGTGGCCATCCGATAAGCTACCCGAAATATACTGCCAACCAAGAATATCACTTTCCAAATCGGCATCCAAAAGGGTGTCCCAAAAATACTTCATACCCCATTTCCATGGAAGAAGCAAGACTTTCACTGCAAAACTAGAAACAATGACTCTTATTTTGTTGTGTACCCAACCAGTGGCCCATAGCTCTCTCATCCCGGCATCGACTAACGGATATCCCGTCCGACCCTGTCTCCAAGTCTTAAAATGGGTTTGATTGGCATCCCAAGGAAAGAATTTTAAGTTACTCAGTAGTGGTCTCTCATGTGTGAAAGGGAAGTTGAAGCATAAATGCCTTGAATACTCCCTAAGCCCAATTGCCCTGAGATAAAGAGTCACACTCTCTTCAGCTCCTGAGTTTCCTTCTCTTATCCATAATATTTGCTTCATTCTCACCATCTGATAGATTTTTCTGACAGACACTTCTCCAAAGTGAAGATAGGGAGATAAAAGTGAGGTGGGGCTCCCTCCAACTTCCACCATATTCTTCGAATAGTCTTGCAAATGATGTCCCACAAATTCCGTGAGAGCCTTATCGGCATTGCTCCATCCGGGAGACCAAGCTCTGCTCAGTAAGTCGTTACTAGATTTTTCCGACTCATCTTCAAGACCCAGTTCCTCAACAGAACATTCTTTCAACTCCCCTGCGATCACGACCAAAACAATATTTGTTTTTCTATTTCATTTGTCAGTCGTCTCAATATTAATTTCTTAAATATTTCAAATGAAAATGTCATATACCTTCGGCTGGAACCAATTTCAATGGAGGAAGACTCGAACCAGGTTCCTTCTGCATCGACAAGCACCTTTCCCAATATGCATCGAAGGTCGTAAAGGCATGGCCTTTTTCATCATAAACTTCCCATGGTTCATACAGTAGATCTGCATTGTAGGTTTCCACAGAGATACCAAGTTCTGCTAGTTTTTGTTTAATGTTGTGGTCTCGAGCGACCGAAACAGGATCTAGATCACGGGTACAAAATAACGGATAAGTTTAGATAATGTCTTTGAATAAATATATGTAGTCTCATAATTCAACAACGTGAACTTGACATGTCTAAATCATTCAGTAATATCTCATGCTAGAATCAAAAAATGGAGGACTTTAAGTAAACCCTTCAATTGATTTGGCATTTTCTTGCAAGAAATTACTTCGAAGAAGACTCAGGAACTACCGTAAAGGCGGTTAAACACTACTCTTTTTGCCCCAATGGCATTGATACAATTGACCAGAGCAGAATAAGTACTCTTGGTTTTCATCGGAACCAGTTGAGCACCGAGCGATTTCAATGACTGCTGCAAGTGAGTTAGAGACTGTTTAAGCCACCATCTCGAGACTCGGCCTGGGTAGAATTGCCCTTCTTCTTTAGGACACCAGATATAGACGGGAAGAACACAGCCATCCTTAGCAGCAGCAGCTAAGGCAGGATTGTCCTCAAGTCTGAGATCTCTCCTAAACCAAATTATGGTCTTATTTCCACTACCCATAATTATTGGTTCAGATCTTCACACATCGAATCTGATTTTCATCGCTCCGCCTTCGTCTACACACTCAAATGAATCAAATTAAGGATTTAAAAAGCAACACAAACTCAAAATCAAAGAAGTAAATAGCTAGCTAAGAGATTACAAATTCAGGAGAGTGGAAATTTCTCAAGAAAGATGATCAAATATGTAGCCTACCAGGGGGTCTTTCAACTAATATTCCATGTCCAAATTCCATGGCGTGAATCTGACCCAATCAAGCTCAAATCCAATCACTTCTGTCCGACAAAATAAAGGATCCAAGTCTACTTTCAATCAAACTAACCCACTTCAAAAACCTAAGAAAAAAAATGATGAATACCCAGAAGAGAACACGTAGTAAAGATCCTAAATTTACCCACTTTCATGACTTAATAGACGAACCACCAGTTTAGAAGAAGAGGATCTTCATAAAACTAGATTAAAATATGTTCATCATAATCTTGAGAACTGAAATCGTATTAGGGCTTACCATTCAGTAATCAGCTGCACGTAATCGGGAAAATTACATGCTGTAAAGATTCAATTTTTATGCTTTTGACGGAGAAAGAGAAAAAGGGGAAAAACGAAACCAGAAAGAAAAAGAACAGGAATTACTAACCAGAGTTAAGAAGCCGAAGCCGATAATGGTGGGAGACACCCTTTGTCGTCGTTTTGATTGCGTCCCCACTATGGACCAGATAAGGCATCTAATCTACCATGTGATTCTGTAGTCAAAAGGACTTAACCTTGGCTTATCGTTTTCGCGGGCTAACTCCTACTTTATTCTTATTCTATTTCGCAGGATTTGGCGACTTCCTATCCTCCATGGTAATCATGTACTCCAGTGGGGAAATCTACGATTTTGAGTGTTTTCACGTAAATTCAGATGGTTCGACTGTTCAATCCGTGAGTCAAACATACGAAAAACGACGATTGGAAGACATGGCACTGCTCAGCCAACCGCGCCACATGTGCCAGACCAGATTCAACGGTCATTCATGTCATGTGTTGATGAAACTTAAAAAGAGAAAATCAAAGTTTTTAATTGAAAGTTTCTAGTTTTTTTTATTGTTACTTCATCTTTTCCCATTTCAAGCTAGTATTAAGTCTGAGTTTTCTCGAGTTTCTTCTTATCAGACCAATTCTTCGTTAGTTCAACAAGATTTTAATTGTTGTTTACTACTTACTCCATATCATCACCAAGCAATGAAATTTAGACTGCATAGCGACAGTCATTTTCTGGCAAGGAAGCAGACAGATCGTCGTAATTCTCAGCTGGCCCTTCAGTCTTCTCTACCACAACTTCTTTCTTCTTTTCGTCAATCTTAAAATCACATAAGGTGTGCCTTCTTCCTCTGAAGTTCCGTAAATGTGCTTCTGCTGTGGCCGTCAACACCCAGATGCTAAAAGAATACGATTAATAGACAAGAACAGTACAAAATTAAGCAAAATTGAGTTTTAGTTCTTATATCTTTGGATAAATGTTTGCTCTCGGATATATAGTTTTAATCGAATGAAATTGTATTACAGCAAAACTAAAAGCATAGAGTATAAAAATTGAATCTTTGTTTTATTTTGTACCAAGAACTGTAGAAAACAGTGGACCGCTTTTGCCAAAAAACAAAAAACGAACAGAAAAGGAAACGTGGGAGCTCATCCACTGCGTGATTAGAGCTCTTAGTAGACTAATAAACGATTGAATACAGACATTGTCAAACCAAACTCTAGTCACACATCTAATGAAGAAGAAGAAGCCCAGCAGAAAATAAGAAACCGAAACCACATCCAAGAAATGGAACGAAGCCCGAGTAGTCAAAGCGAGGAGAAATAAAGCTTAGCCTTCTGAAAGCCCTAGTCACTGAACTCCACGAATAGAAGAAAAATCGACGGCAGGGAAGCAGAGGAGGCCAGGAGGGAGAACCCGATTCGGGTCTGTTCTTTTCTGAGCCATTGCGACGGCGTCGTTTAATTCATTGAAATAACGATTTTCCAAAAAAAGGAGGGATTTTTATAAAGAAAAGAACAGTCTTTCTTGAGGTGGATTGAATCTCGCGCTGAAACATTTGTATGGGAACTGATGGTAATCGTCTGAAGCCCTAATTCTTCCTCTCAATCTCTTGGTTTCTTTCAATTAATTTGTGAAATACAGTGAAAGCTTGAAATTTTCATATGTTTTTTTCATGGAAATTTGGGGTGGGGGGGGTTTCTTTTTTACCCATTTGTCGGTGGATTTTTAGGGCAGAGGGGTTCTTCTACCCACCCGGCGAGTATGCTTCAAACCCTCCTCCGCAAGAGAGAAAAGCTTCAGAACGATCTCCGAAACATCGAGACGCAGGTAATTCAGCTCTTGTTCTGGTCTGCTGCTAGTGAAGTTAAAGAAGCATGTCCCGTCTCTGTAAAACTCTTCATCGATCTTTCTTTCTCTTTATTCCTTATATTTGTATTCAGGTTTACGAGTTAGAGACGAGTTATCTGAATGAATTTAGCCATTTCGGAAATGTCTGGAAAGGTCTGGAGGCTTCTGTTTCTTCCTCCAAGAGCACGACAATGTAAATGAATCCCTACATAAGTATATGTGTTCTCTGTATATCTCTCACTTCGGCTATCTGCTCGAGTTATCAACTAGTTTTATTGGAATGCAATCACTTACATATTGGTTTAATCGATTCAATTATGAATCAGTTGTCCTCCGATGTCGAATTTGTATCTTGATATCTTCGTTCTGATCCGTGCAGCTTCAAGAGATCGAGAAAACTTCAACCCGAAGATCGGATATTCTCGTTGTCGTCGGTGACCTCACCTGTGGTATGCCATTGTTGGGAAAGATATTAGGGGGTGTTGCAGGAATTCATAGTTGGGAGGGATGATTATAAATAAGAGAGGGAGTGAGATTTGGGGATTTATTATGAATATTGCTGCATCTGCAAATCCAGATGATAAAGTGTTCCGAGTATTTCGGGTTTTGATCTTCCCGTCCACTCGAAGATCGAAACGAAATTTGAACTGGCTCGTATTCTTTTCGCTGCGATGTTTCAAGTTTTTGTTAGACTGGTCTGTTCACCTTCTGTTGCTTTCTGCAGGCTGAGGAGCTAGGCGTTGTGCATGAGGGTGAGCTCTTGGTTATAGTTTTACTACAAGCATTGATAAAATGTCACAATTTCTGATTCGAACCCGTTTGTTTTTTCAGTTGGAGCATCCGAATTTGGTCTGGGGCAGCTCAACGCCAGTTCGGGGCCCATTAACGGAGCGTAAGTGCCTAGTTTTCGTTGTGTTAACGAAAATTTGTTGACATGTTCGTTAATGAATCGAATCGAACGTATTCTTGTTTCAGGGGGAAACCGAAGAAGGGTAGAACAGCTATAAGAGAGGCTAAGAGAATAAGGTTGCCTAACGAACCAGATATCAATAGCGAAAACAACCCGAGTACGAGCTCGAGGTGAAATAATTACGACAGACAAGACGAAGAGAGGAGGATTAAATGTCTTGCTATTTAAGGTTTGTAGACAACAGAGTTGGCTCACCTATTGTTTGGTGGTGCAAAGTCGACCCGATGGTCCAAAGTCAAGCCACCTGATCTTGGACCATCGGGTCGGCTCTGCGTCGCAGCGTTTATATTTCGTTACTTTATTCCACGGGTCGATTTTGAATAAACATGTTTGACGGTAAAAAAATTGTACATATCTACCAAGAAGCTTTCTTGATACCCATTAAAAGGCCTCGAGAGGCCAAATCTCGAAAAAGGATGCGAGATATACAAAATAGGCTATCGACCGAGCGTGGTCAGGCAGTAAATATGCATCTATTTCTCAAACGAGTTAAAGAAATGTTTCTTGGCAATTTAGACAGTTTAAAGCATTGTTCTTCTCGGACATCGGCGGGAAGATTTGGGTCGTGGCAGAAGGCTTCGTAAAGCCTCCTCTTGAGCTCGAACTTCTCGGTGAGCTATCTCCTACGGTTATCCAGAATGTTGCGCTTGTCTCTCGTCATATATCCCTTCCCTCTCTCCCTTTCCTCTGCTCTGAATCTAGGTTCCTAATCGAGGAAAACGCCAGTGATTCAATTGCCTTTTGCGGAGATCTTTATGTGTCTATATAGACACTAAATCGCCAACGGTCTAACGGTCATCCGAGAGGAGGGGCCGTACCTCCCCTCATCCAACGGTCTAACGTTCATTTGCTAGCATCCTTGGATGCCCCTTCTTCTCATTTCATCCGTCCATCACCTTCATCTGCCCCGTTTAACATATTGAGTATCTTGCACGGGACCCTTTTTAACCTTCATATGTCAGCGTTCGTTCGATCCCCTCTCCTCTCATCTAATTCTTCTATACCGAGCGTCGGAAGTCGGGTAACTTTCATCCTCCAATCCAATCACTTACAATCCATCTTCTTATATTTTTGGTTTTAACAAGTCAATTTGATAAAGAAAAGCAATAAACACAATTACACTTTCAAAGATTTCTCCTTCCAATGTTTGAACAAATAGTACCACTTAAGGAATGGTAAAGAATCTTCTTCTTGTATATTCTTTGTGTAATCCACATGCGCGTAACGCGTATTTTATGAATGACGATATCAGTATTTAATATGAAAATCAAATCACAACTGCATATATTTATATAGCAAAACAAAATACAAAAATTCATAATACAGGTTAATCAGCACTTTCAAGTCACCGAAATAATAATATCTAGAATAAAAATTACAGACGTCTATCTTGACAAATATAAAAAAAACTAACTAGGGGGAGGTGACAGTGACTATTTTGATCACATTGGGTTATGAGAAATATTAAAGTTAATTATAACTTAGTCTTGACAATTACTTGAGAATTAAAGTCAAAATTAAGAACTTGGTCTACTTAATTCAAAGAACAAGACATTGAAATAATAGCCAAGTGGTATGCATGGAAACTATTATTATTATTTTTACTGTTGTTATGTTGTTGAAGTCAAACTTGTTAACCAGTCAATGAGACACCACACATTGGATAAAACAATTGAATTGTTCAAGGATTTTATTTTATTTTTTTCTATCAATCATACCATGGCACATACAATGTGACTTATTCTTTGTGTAGTGACTTCTACATTATTTTTTTTCTGTTCAAAATTGGCCGGATTTCGTTAAAAATGGTAGTTTATGATTAAGGTAGACTCGGTCTGGTTTGGAAGCCAAATCAAACTTAATAATGATTCTTAAGTTTTGGTACCGAAACTGGATCAGTAGATATTATGAATCAAATTGAATCGCAACGTGAGATATCGAGTTTGATTCGATTACAAAATGAAAATAAGAATTGATCTTAAAAAATATGAGTTTAAAGTCTAGTTTACATAAATTTTTTTAGATTTGGGTGAGGATTGTTAGGATAAATAAAATAGTGATGTAAAAGTGTGGATAATACTTATCAGAATAATTTCTATGAAATATTGTACCAAACAATCTTCTTAAATATAATTGACTTTCTAATTAAGTTCTCAATAAAGTTTGGAAGAATCACAAGCGGTCCCACTTAAAATACGGTCTTTTTTAACGGATCTTACAAACGGTACGAAAAATAATAGCAGATTTGATCAAAAAACTATTAGGAGTAAGTTTCCATATCGTTAAGATATAATAGTAAAAAATAAAATAAAACAAATAATAGCAGAAATAGATACATAAAATTTTTACGTAGAAAATCAAATCGAGAAAAACCAAAGAGGACCAAGTCTAAAAAAAATCTCACTATGAAAAATAGGATTTACAATATTCTTCTAGAAACTAAGTATATTAGAAAATATTCACTAAAAGAAAATTATCAATCTTAGTTTTCACAAATGCAACTCACATATTTTTCTCTCCCTAAAAAAAATCATCAATATTTCTCCGTTTCTCTTCTTTTCTTCTCTCTTCTCTGGATGTAGGGATACCCTTCCTGCTTTTAGAGATCGAACGATAACCGGAATAAAAAAATACCATGTGGGACACCAGATTTACGTGGAAAACCCCTTTCGGGGAAAAAATCACGGGTAGAGGAATAATCTACTATGAAGATTGAAATACAACTGCGAGTTTTGTGACTTTAGCTTACATCAATTTATAGAGAAAACAAAACCCTAAATGAGGTTTACAATGCGGGCCCACCGGCCTGGCCCAATAGAATTCGAGTCACATCGAAATCTAACAATCTCCACCTTGACATGAATTCTATGAAAGAGATCCATAGCCCGTGCTCCTCAGCCCGACCCAACAAAATGAATTCAAAATCCTGAATTCTGACAATCTCCTTCTCGAAATGAATTCTGATACAAGTAACGAATTTTTAAATCTTGAAATCTTTTTCTTCCACACCCTTAAAGAAGATATGCAACAAGGCCTACATGTCTGTTTCAAAGAAATATACAGATCACCAATATAAAAGTCTTCAAGGGTAAATTCAGCAACTGATGCTGATCTGGTTTAAAAACATTTAAACCATGATGATGACATCTTCAAATCCCATAAAGAGTCATCCAAATCTATGCGAGTATATCTCGCCTCTTGGCTTATCATATCAAAATCGTCTTTCAAAATCCTTTAAAAATCTTGTCATAACGAAATATTGAATATCAATTCAAAAGTAGAAGATCTCCTTCAAATATCTCATCGCCCCAGAAATATAATCTTTAACAAAATATCTGACAAAAAAGATCACTGACTTCAATAAAATATTCACCCTAAAATATTGAAATGGAAAACCATGGATATCACAAGATTCCAAAAGATATCTCCAAAATTCAGATATTTTCCCATTACAAATCATCTCCAAAATCAAATCAAATCTAATCGTCAGAATAATCACAAATATTACAAAATTCAAACCTTATTTGAATTTCAACCGAAAATAATTTCCATGATTGAGATATTTCTGCGATTCCAAATTTGCTATAAATCTATCAAATTTAATCTCCCAAAAAATCTTCTGAAAATTCCAATGATTTTGAAAAAATTTTATCTTTGTCAATAATCCAATTTTGCAAAGACACTCTTGCGGCAGCCCTAATCGAAATGGCTTGACAGCGAGAATGGAAAACACAATGTAAATGATCTATAATAACTGGCGATAAATAGAAAACCCTCCAATGACGAACTTGTTGTTCGGAGACACAACTGCTCTAGAAAACTCCAAACATAGATTAAAAATGAGGCAATTGTTTCTGACGGCGGCTAACGACAGAGAAGAACAAATCTTCATAAACAAGACGAATGGCAGGGGGAACAACTTTCCCGTTTCATTTTTTTTCTTTTCTTTTTCCCAAAAATTGTAATTTTCTCAAAAATTACACAAACCTTGTTTGATGCGGAACAACCAGAGTGAATTTGTTTCTCTACACTTGGAAACTCGAACTCCCGAAACCAAAGCTCTGATATCATTTGTTAGAGATCGAACGATAACCAGAAAAAGAAAATACGATATGGGACAACAGATTTACGTGAAAAAACCCTTTCGGGAAAAAAACCACGAGCAAAGGAACAATCTATTATGAAGATTGAGATACAACTGCGAGTTTTGCGACTCTAGCTTACATTAATTTATAGAGAAAACAAAACTCAAAATGAGATTTACAATACGGGCCCACCGGCCTGGCCCAATAGAATTCGGGTCACACCAAAATCTAACACCAGAAAAAAAAAAAAAAAAAAACAACAACAACAAGATCTGAAGATCGTACTGAAGGGTGAAATGCAGAAGAAAAAAATTTTCTTTTAAAAAATTTTTTCAACTTTCATTTATGATGGCGGGTCTCTCCCTCGTCGTTAAGGAGGAATAATCAACACCACCTCACACATTTTAAATTCGTACTGGGTTTGAATAAAGTTTTGGCTGGATTTTATGTCGTACAGTTTGGTTCAATTCTAAACGATTTTTTTCATGTAAACTGTGAACCAAACCGTCGAAGTCTGCTATTCCTTATTAAGAACCTGTCACAGTTCGCACAAGGGGTAAGACAAGACCGAACCAGATCAAACCCGAGATTCTCATTTCAACGGAAAGTTAACAAGTGGAGAGTGTACCAAAATTGTGTTCACAATGCATTAGTATTTTCATGGAAACTTCATAATCAAGCTTTGTATTGTATTAAAACGTCACAATCAAAAGCTAGTTAAGGGTATTTTGGCTGCTTCCAAGTTCCTCGAGTGAGCTCACATGCAACTCAAATTGAATTTTCATGCAATAAATATATCAATTTTTTTCCTCTAAACGACTTTTACAACTTTAACCATCGCTTTAAAATTTCAATCAATTATTTATTTTAATTTTTTATTATTTTAGTTTAGGTAATTAAGACAGAAAACCCAACAAATCAAATCTTAAAATAATTTTGTTAATAATTAAAATTTTAAACTATGATAAATGAATGATGTAAATATTGTTGTTACATTTTTTGTTAAAAATTTAAAATTTTTTCAGCAGCATACCAATACATGAAGTAGTTGTAGTCAAGAAATTACTTTCTACAGTAGAAGACGAGTGTCTGTTATGGAAAAATGTATTTTGCGTAGCGGAAAGAATAATTTCCGTAGCGAATACTTTGTTTTTCGATGCGAAATCTTAGTTTTCTCGACAGAATCGTGTCTTTCGTTGAGAAAAATACGTACGACGATTGAACTTCCTTAACTTTAATATATAACTTCACATTCTGTCTCAAATAGAGCACACAAGTTAAAGTGATTTCTGAGCAAATTCCGAACTCTTAACCTTAACTCTCCTTGTCTTCTCCAATGGATTCTAACGGACCTAAAAAAATTTAAATTTCTAACGGAAAATGTGACAGTGATATTTGACTCGTTCATTTTTCATAGTTTATCATTGATTCCGTAGTGTAGGGTTTGATTTGTTAATTTTCTATTTAATTTTATTACTTCTCGTGTGGTCGTCTCCTCGATCATAGTTTATCTTATTGTAATTTGAACAAATATTTTTGTATGTATCAAAATAATTAAATTGTTCAAGGATTTTATTTTTTATTTTTTCTATCAATCATTCCATGGCACATACAATGTGACTTATTCTATGTGTAGTGACCTCTACATTATTTTTATTTTTATTTTTTCAAAATTTGACGGATTTCATTAAAAAGGGTAGTTTACGATTAGGGTAGGCTCGGTCCGCTTTGGGAGCCAAATCAATCTGAATGACGGTTCTTAAGTTTTGGTACCGGAACTGGATCAGTGGATATTATGAATCAAATTGAATCAAAACGTGAGATATCGATTTTGATTCGTTTACAAAATGAAATATAATAAATGATCGTAGAAAATAAAATATGAATTTAAAGTCAAGTTTGGATAAATTTTATTAGATTTGGGTCAGGTTTAGGCTACATCGTGAGTTAATTTTGTTGAGATAAATAAAATAGTGATGTAAAAGCATGGATAATAACTAATAAGGATCATGATAATTTCTAGGAAATACTGAACGGGACAATCTCCTTTAAACATAATTATATTTCCAAGTAAGTTTTGAGGAAAGTTTGAAAGGATCACAAACAATCTCACTTAAATTTCAGTTTTATTTGACTGAGCTTACTTACATGGTATAATTACATCGCTAAATAAATTGTGTGACAAATAATAGCAGATACAATCCACAAAATATCACGAATATCTTTTCATACTGTTAAGATATAACAGTTAAGAAGTAAGAGAAACACTAGTAGAAATAGACACTGAAAATTTTGTACGTAGAAACTCAAATCAAGAAAAACCAAGATGACCGAGTTTTAAAAAATCTCACTACGAGAAATAAGATTTACAATATTCTTCTAGAAACTGAGTATTTTAAAAAATATTCACTAAAAGAAATTCAACAGTATTAGTTTTCACAAATACAACTCACATATTTTTTTCTCACTCTTTCTTCTCTTCCACTGAGAAAGAATTTTTAATATTTTTCTCTCTCTTCTTTTCCTCACTCTTATTAGCATGTTGGGATACCTTGAGAAAATTCTTCTTTCAATATTGTTT
Source organism: Begonia loranthoides (assembly GCA_022433065.1). Taxonomy (NCBI): domain Eukaryota; kingdom Viridiplantae; phylum Streptophyta; class Magnoliopsida; order Cucurbitales; family Begoniaceae; genus Begonia; species Begonia loranthoides. Next base: position 3,180,749 of record CM039474.1, read on the forward strand.
TTTCAACTTCATTTATGATGGTGGGTCCCTCCCTTGTCATTAAGGAGGAATAATCAACACCACCTCACAAATTTTAAAGGCAAAATGACAAATCAAATGTCGTATTGTGCGTTTAATATCAAATCGATCGCTAAACTATTTTTGTTAATAATTTAATCATTGAATTATAGAAAATAGATAGAGCAAACATCGTACTTACGTTTTTCGTTAAAAAAACATTGTCCTTCTGCGACGGATCGTTACACTTTCTACCATAAAAACGTTGTATTTCAAAATAAAATGATTATAGTTTAATATTCCACGGAGGAACGTCATATAAGAAATAAGAAAATTTCGGATAAAAGAAGAAATTCTCCAGATTTTTCTTTCTTCCTGTTTTTTTTTTTTTTTCTTCTTCAGTGAAATTTCATCACGAGGGTAAGACCAGAACGAACCAAATCAAACCCAGGATTATCGTTCCGACGGCAGTTAACAAGTGGAGAGTACCGAATTTGTGTTCGCATTGCATTTGTATTTCATGGAAACTTGATAATCAAGCTTTGTATTCTATCAAAACGTGACAATCAAACCTAGTTTGGCTGCTTCCAAGTTCCACTAGTGAGCTCACATGCAACTCAAATTGAATTTCCATGCAATTAATACATCAATTATTTTCCTAACTTTAACACTTAATTTTTTTATTATTTTAGTTTAAGTAATTAATAAAGCAAATCCAGAATCACCTCCAGCGATAAATTAAATCTTAAAGTAATTTTGTGAATAACTAATATTTTAAACTATGAGAAATGAACGAGGCAAATATCACTGTTACGTTTTCGTTAATTTTTTTTTTTTTTTGCGGCGGATATGTACATGAAGTAGTTGTAGTTAATAACTTACTTTCTACGGTGGAAGGCAAGTGTCCGTTGCGGAAAAAAGTATTTTGCGTAGCAAAAAAAGTAATTTTCGCATCGAATACTTGTCTTTCGTTGCGAAATCTTAGTTTCCTCAGCAGAAACGTGTATTCCGTTGAGGAAAATACATGCGGCGATTGAGCTTTCTTAACCTTAATGTATAACTCACATTCTGTCCTAGATAGAGTACACATGTCAGAGCGATTTCTGAACGAACTCCGAGGCTAACCCTAACTCTCAATGTCTTCTCCAATGGATTCTACTATACCTAAAAAAATTTAAATTTTTAACGGAAAATGTAACAGTGATATTTAACTCATTCATTTTTCTTAGTTCAAGGTTTTAGTTATTAATGAAATCACTTAAAAATTTGATTTATCATGGACTCGGTAGTGCAGGGTTTGTTTTGTTAATTTTCTATTTAATTTTATTACTGGTAAGTGGTCGTCTCCTCGATCACAATTTTTAAATCTGCAATGGGGAGGGCGTTCATATCATCTCTCTCACCATTATTCTTTTCTTTATTTATTTTCCATATTCCGTCAATGGCGGCCTCCTTCTGCGAAATTACCAGGCAGCGTTCTTTTCCAAAGCGTCGATTATTCAAAGGATGCGCCAACTTTCGTCGAACATATTGTCTGGGTATAAATATGAACATTTGCAATGCGAGTAGAGCTCAAAAATGGTGAGGGCTCCTTGCTGCGAAAAGATGGGTCTGAAAAGAGGGCCCTGGACGCCTGATGAAGACGAAGTGTTGATATCTCATATTAAAAAATACGGGCACAGCAATTGGCGCGCTCTTCCCAAGCAAGCTGGTAAAAAATCTAACGCCGACTGACTGTTCAACGTAATGCCTGATAGAGAAGATAGAAGATAGAACGTGTGTTTTCTTACGTCGTTTTTGTCGCTCTTGTTTTCAATAGGGCTTTTGAGATGTGGGAAGAGTTGCAGACTACGATGGACGAACTATTTGCGACCAGATATTAAGAGAGGAAACTTCAGCCGAGAAGAGGAGGATGCCATCATCAAGCTGCATTCGACGCTTGGAAATAGGTACGCCCAGATGAATCAAACCAGTACTTTTCTTGAATTTTGCCTGAGATCTTGCTTCGAATTCGAAAGAATGTCTGCTTAAATGGTTGGGGTTTTATACGTTGGAACTTGAGGATGTAATCTGTTCTTTCTGGGGTGTTGGCTTGTATTTAAGAGGGGTTGCCATGATGTGCTGTGTTGTATAATCAAATCATGAAATTGATTTGCAGGTGGTCGGCCATTGCTGCGAGGCTGCCTGGGCGAACCGACAATGAAATAAAGAACGTATGGCACACCCATTTGAAGAAGAGACTAAAACAAAGCAATTTCGACCCAGAAACCAAACGTGTTTTTTCAGCAAAAACCAAGAAGAGTGATTCCAATTTAATCAGCAGGGACTCAGATTTCTGCTTTGAGTCAACTTCGCCCCAGCCATCTTCTTCGACGACAGACGCCTCTGTTATTTCGTGGGAAACACATTCCAGTTCCAAGACGGGAATCCCAAAGCCGATTCCTTCAATCGATCGGAGTTTTTCGATCGAGTCATCGTCATCGTCGTGGGTAGAGAATTCCTATCAGACGTTTGGATCGGCAGAGGAATCGAAAGGCGAATTATCATCCATGGCACTGGATTCAGATTGTCGTAACGTTGATGATTGCATGGATTTTTGGTTCAACCTTTTGCTCAGAGCAGATGAATTGCCAGAATTTTCAAGCTTTTCCATGAAAATCTGAGGAATGGGAAATACTGCAAGGGGGTTCAATGGAAGATTGAAGCAGGTCTTCCCTTGGTAGGAATTGAAAGAGACCAAGATCAAGAAGAAAAAGAATTAATAAATTCATCTTTATTTTTTCTTATCAATCTATAAAGATGGTGTACAATACATTACACTAGTTTTGTCCAAAGGGCCACAAAGCCATCGTCTTCGTCTTAACCAGTCAAATCTTAAAGTAATTTCTATGTAGAAAGCAAACTTAACTATCGCATTTTCTGTTAAAACTTTAAATCTTTTAAAATAATCTACCAAATATCTGCGAAAGACACTAATATTAGTGGGTAATTAATGAGTGTTGGGTGGTCATTGTAACTGTTGAGCAATCAAGATAAAGTTACTAGTTCCTGGGTCTTGAAAGCGAAGGTGCAAGTTTCTTCAATAAAAGTTTAATTCCTCGTGTCTACCATAAGAATCCATGGAAGTTAGACCAAATCTATAATTCTATGAGTTGATAGAAGTGGAGATCTAATGTTACTCAAAAAAGTTGACATAAAATGAACAGAAGGCAAAACAGTGAAGGAGATGGTTTCTATGATCAAGAAGTTGATCCTATAACATGCCATTTTGATTCTTTTAATCTTCACAAATCAAGTCAAAGCAATTGCAGAAAAACCAGAAACCGCGATTAAACAAAGAAAAGATGGGCAAGCAAGACATTTGATGGATCAAACCTTCATAAATTCAAGGCACTCACTAGTTTCACAATCACTGGTAGAGAGAGGGCAATAAAAAATTGAAAAAGTAGCTCAATAAAAACTCCTCCAACGGAATAATTATAAAGCGTAGCTGTTCCCACCATTAAAAGTTACTGCACTTCTTAACAATGGCATTATTCAAAACTGGTAATTATACTGTAGAACCGGCCTTACTTGCTACCCTATAAGAGGGATGTGAGGATTTAAGAGAGGCAGGAATAAGCCAAGGCCTTCTCCTCACTAAGCTCCTCGGCAGTTGAGTCCAACTTCTTCCGGGAGAATTCGTTGATCGAAAGTCCTGGGAAATGCGTGACAAACCAAAAAATAGTTTAATTATATTTAATCAAAGTTTTTGCACTAGAAACATGACCAGTTCACAACAAATATTGGACAAATAACTGTTGGACAATAACATTAAAAAAAATAAAACAAAGACAACTTGTTTTTCTTTTTCTTGCTAAAATAGTTGTCATGTAAGAGTTGTATATTTTGAGACACAAGCAAGGTCTTTACACATAATCTAGACCATGAAACAAATCTTGTAAAGGGTAGTAAGTCAGTGCAACTAATGACCCAATATAATCTGTAATCCAATATGATTTAGTCATGAAACATACTCTAAAACCTAAAGTGCAGTAAAGCCCGATATATTATGCGAATCCAAGCCGATTAGATCCGCATTCAATACATACAGACCTAATTTCCCATTTCACGCACTAGAGTTGAATGGCACATGGAAGTTAATATTCTTACCTTGGACAATTTTCCACTCTCCATTCTTACAGGTAACTGGAAATGAATAAATAAGCCCGGCTGGTACGTTGTACGATCCATCAGAGTATACTCCCATAGAAACCCAAGTTCCCTGAAAGGATAACAACCACAACATATCAGACACTTAGACTGCATCCACTAACACCGAGAGAAAACAATGCCAACCTCTGGAGTTCCCAAGACCCAGTCACGAATGTGGTCACAAGCAGAACTAGCTGCAGAAAGTGCACTAGACAGCTTTCGAGCTTTAATAATTGCAGCACCTCGTTGTTGAACAGTAAGTATAAACTCTTCATTCAACCTTCAAAGAAATAGACTCGCAAAAATTACAGAATGAACTAGAATCATGATTACTCTGTTTTGCTGAAAAAGTAATCTCATACCATGCATCATCAGAAACAAGCTCACGAACAGGCTTTTCACCAGATGGTGTTTTGACAGTAGCATGGTAGACATCAGGATACTGTGTTGAAGAATGGTTTCCCCAGATAATAACATTCTTGACATCACAAACTTGAACATTCAATCTCTCAGAAATTTGGCCCAATGCCCTATTGTGATCCAGTCTTGTTAAGCAGGTAATGTTCTTTTCAGGAATTGATGGTGCAAATTCCTTCAAGATCAATGCATTGGTATTTGCAGGGTTAGCAACAACTAGAACCTGCAAAAAGGGAAAAATAATCTGTTGAAAAAACCCAAAAACATATCAAATTGTACATTCAAATAAGCAAAATTTTATTGAGATATTCGATGAACAACTGGACAAATTTGTCAATAATGGCTCGTCAGATTCAACACAAGATTATCTCATGAAACATAAGAACAAATTTACATAAACACACACTACCTTTCACCTAGAACTACAAAGATAAACACCTTCTCATTCCACACAAAATGTGTGTGTGAGTGATCTGGGTCTTCAACAAAAAATTAGAACCAGAAGTAAAGGAACAACTTCACGAGTCATGACAAGAAGAAAAATTTGATAAGTCATAATCAGTCATCAGCTTATATAAATAATCCAAGATTATCAAGGACCTTGCAGTTTGCAGCAGCGTGCTTTTCCAATGCAGAAGCCTGAGACTTATAAATTGAGACATTTTTAGACATTACATCTTTTCTTTCCATCCCTTCTTTTCTAGGGAACCCACCAACCATAACAGCAACATTGACCCCAGTGCATGCCTCAACAACATCGGTTGTAGCAACGACACCTTGAAAAAAAAATAATAGAGATCCAAATATTAAGGCTGAAAATTTATAATCTAAACCTTAATCAGTACCAACGACTGAGACTGTGAGGTACCTTTAAGAAGGGGGAATGCAGCATCCACCAACTCCATCTTAACCCCATTCAATGCTTCTGCAGCAGGTGGAATATCAAGCATGTGAAGGATCACAGGCTGGTCAGCCCCTAGCATTACTCCTCTAGCAATCATCGGGACGAGGGCGTACCCGATTTGTCCTGAAATCCAATATTTTCCCCAAATATAAAAATAAAATCATACAGGACAAAGAGCAACCACCCAAATAGTCATCAGTTTTAACCAAGAAAATCCTTCATTTGGAGAAGTGAAAATGAATACCCTCAACCATCAAAATCAAGCAAGTAGGTTCCTGTGCGAGATTAAAAGCTAACAGAAGTTTTAAAGTGAAGCACTTTCCAAACCTAAACAAGTGATATATTCCAATATCATATCGAAAACTGGATCTAGACGAAATCAATAAATCAAATACAGGGCATAGAGAAGAAGATGAAGTATCATTAAAATAACTTAACGCCAACCAGATCTAATTAAAAAAAACAAAATACTCCGAATGAAAAGCTTTATTGCTAATTATAATCAGATCCAGAAGAAAAAACAAAAGAGGGGGGTGCGAGTGAACGCCATGCAAAGTGATACAGATAACCGGATACAAGAAACAGTACCTGCTGCTCCAGTGACAAGCACACGAACTGTTTCTTTAGCCATGAGAGGATAACAAGAGGATCGAAAAGGAAAATCTGTAGATGATGAGGGAGACTGGAGAAATGAGTGGGCTCTTGAAGTGACCGAAAGGGTTTTTATGGGAGCGAACAGCGGTCTCTGCCCAGTGCCAAAAACGTCGTCGTTGGATAGGCTTATAGGGGGTTTAACGGAAATTAGTATGTTTGAAGGGGCTTGTGTGTAAAGAACGAAAAAGTAAACGCGCGGGTTCGTTAGTTGATGATGGAGATGTCGCGTGAGACATGTGACGTGTATATGCGATTTAGATAGGGCTTTTGATTGGCTGAGAGCATTACACGTCATACTATGACCTTCTTCGTGCGTGCCGGACTAAAATATGACCTTCTTTCTAATAAATTTTTAAGAAAATTAACCACATCGATAATAACTAATCAACTATTAAATAATTATGATTAATAAATAAAACACTCTATTATAAAGTTATTATATTTTTTGTTAAAAAATACTTTCTTTTTTATAGGGAAAATATTGTCTATCTTGTTGAAATCAAATTAATGAAACTTTGTGCAATGATATATTACTGTTTGCATAAAAAATATTATTTTTTGAGTTATTCTTTCTGTAGTAGAAAATACTATTTACACAACATGTTTTACCTTATAGTACATTAATTTTTTAACATATAATTAATTAAAAATATTAAATTTTTTTTTTTTGTGGGGAGTTTTTAGTGAATCAGAAACATGTATATCTTGGAATAGATTGATTTTTCAACAAACAATTAATTGAATTTTTTTTTTTGGTTTGAATATATCGTTTATGTCTCATTATTTTGTAGCAAAAATTGATTAGAAGATGAATTTACTTAATACTTTAAGAAGTGCAATAATATTTGAGGAAGAAATGATTATTGTGATTACTTGCTCAAACTTGAAAATATTCATTCCCGAACATAGAAAAAGATTACAGACTTATTACTTAGCTAGGGAGCCTCCATTGTCAGAGACAAGGAAAAGCTTCTTTATTTGCATTACACATAATTACTATCTCATATTAGTTATAGCTTCGCCTCTGGTTTAGGCCTAGTACCTCCCCTGTGACCTTGATCCAGGGCTAAACACGGTCAGTTCTTCCCTGTTGTATTTCAACCTCCTTGCCTCTTCCCTTGAGATGCGGTATGCATTTACCAGTACGTCTTCCGGCAAGGATCTGATCGCCGAGACTCTTCCGGCCAGAGGGCTGGAGATGGCGTTGTTGTTGGTTTTGAATGCTACCCATTCCATTCCGTTGTCTCCGGCCTTCTTTATTACTACGTAGTTTTGTGGGACGATCAGAAGTTGACCCTTCTCCAGCTGGCCGTCGAACACGCTGCGGCCGTAGTTGTCGGCGATCTGGAGCCGGCCATTGCCTCTTGTGCAGTAGATCACGCTGTGGCTGTTCATGCTGTACTGGGGTGCGATAAGGGCATTCTGCGCATTGGTTTCTCTTGTCAGCCGTTGTAAAGAAGAGACATTAAAATATAGCTTGTAGCCAAGACACTTACGCTGTAGAGGACTCCTCTTTCGGCGCTGAGTTGCATGCGGCGGAGGATGGGGAGGTTGTGGCTGTTGACGGTGTTGATTCTGCCGCCTCGTGGGTTGAAAATGTCTGCTCGCTCTGGGTTTCCGATGTTGTGCTTGAGCCGGAGGGAGCAGATGGTCTCCTCAAAACCATTTGCAGGTCTGCCTCTTTGCCTCTCGTAATATCGCTCTTCTTGTTCCTGGGTTTGTGGGGTCAGTACGTCAAAGTCGCGCTCAACTCTCACGATTCTATCCCTCATGTCGTTCTCTCCTCGGATTTTTCTCGCCAATTCCTCATCTACTCTGAATGATTCTGCTATGATTTCCTCGTCGAAGCCATTGAAAACGTTGCTTCCTCTCTGGCTTCCTCTGAGTGATCTCTCGCTTTCGCCTCTTCTCCCCCTCTGGAGTTCCCTTAGTGGCTCTTGATCTGGGTTTCCGGCGAGGTAGAATTTCTAGAGGAAAAAGGGTATTAGAAATTGTAACTGAGCCATTATTCAAAGATATTTCCCACCCAAGTTCTTACCCGGAGGTTTTGATCGAGCTGGTTAGCCTCGTTGCTGACGTCAAAGAGAGCGACCAAAACAAGTTCATCCTGACCTCTGTTAAAGACCCAGTGAGCTACTCCGGCGGGAATGGCTAGGATATCTCCCTCCCGGAGGTTACGAACCATTTGGTGCTGGTCTCTGAACCTCTTCTCACTTTCTGGTCCTCCTCTGTACTGCGACTCTGAATCTGACTGATAAGTCTCTGCGCAGCCGGGAATAGCAGCTCCCTCAATTCCTTGACCTATAATCATACCGTCCATCATTATAAAACATAAATCTCAAAATTAACGCCGTGCTGTAATTAAACCAGTATAGAAGAATTTAATATTATGACCTCGGGTAACGTAGACGAGCTTGGGGGAGTTGGAGAAACCAGGCAAGAGAAGGCCTTGACGCTGGAGAGTGTAGCGGACAACGGCCACTCCGGCGCACTGTAACTGGTCCTCGTTCTGGTCCCAGAACTCAGTCAGACCGGCCTCTGACTCGACCCGGCGTGTCGGCTGGAGAGTCTGGAGGTTCTCGAGGCGGCACTCGCGCTGAAATCTGAAAGCATGGTGAGAGCGAAATGGCTTTTGCTCTAGCTGAGCGAAGCAGGCGTTGAAGATGACGAAGAAGCAGAGGCCGAGAGAGATGAAGGAAGAGGAAGCCATTGTTATGCAGAAGAGAACAAGCTGTAGGCGTGGGAAGTAAAGGAAGCAGATGGTGGGTATTTATGGAGTTTAAAGTGAGGAGGGTTTGCTGTTTGAACGTGACAAATGGTCGTTGCATGTCGAAGATTCGCTGGTTTCTGGACATTTTTCTGCAGTAATGCATGGCTGCAAAACCCTGCCTTTGAAACACATAATGTAGAAGACGATATGTGGCGCTTGATATACATGGATGTTGGCCAACGCTTCGTCTTCAGCAAATCATGTGCGTGATCTCACGCGTTTGATATATATTTTTGGGTTATTTTCATCTTACACCCTCAACTATGGATACCTTTTTATCTATCAACTTATGGTTTAAAAATTTGCAAGAAACACCTTGTACTATGTAATATTTTCATCTCACACCTTCTGTGTAGCGCCGTTTACAGCTCCTCCCCTCTCCTCTTCAACAATATAGGGTTATTTTTATTTGACACCCTCAACTATGGACACCTTTTTACTTGTCACCTTACAGAGAAGGTGTGAGATGAAAACGCTGCATAGTATAAAGTGTTTCTTATAAATTTTTAAATCATAAGTTGACAGGTAAAAAGGTGTCCATAGTTGAGGGTGTCAAATAAAAATAACCCTATATTTTTTTTATTTACATGCTATACTTATTATGGTAGTTAACAAAACAACTCCTAAACTATAATATCAGTCATAATGTAAACACTAAATAATTTTTACTAACAAATAAAATACTGACGAAGCAAATAATACCACAGTCATATTTTTACTAACGAAGCATATATCACAGTCATATTTTTCGTTAGAAATGTGAAAATATCATTTCTGTATCAGATACTTGTTTTCTATTGCAGAAAGAGATAATGGTCTTCTATTGTGAAAAACATCTCATTCTGTCATTGAATAAGACTGAATTTTTTGCAGCAAAATGCTTGTTTTTACTACAAAAAGCAAGTTTTTAGAATATGAATTATTTTCTGCAGTGAAATCCCCATTTTTTCTGTGTAAAACATATTAAATTTTTAACAAAAAATGTGACGATATTTGCTTTGTTATTTTAGTCTTTTATTTGTTATTATTTTTTTTCAAAAATTAATTTAAACTAATCCAAATTTTATCTTCTAAATTGTTGTCCAATAAAAATTAGGGGTGGAAATCGGTTCGGTTCGAACATTGTAACCGAATCGAACCGAATTATTTTACTCGTTTCTGTTCTGTTTTAAAAGGCAAAAAAACAGAATTTAAAGCCGAATCGAATATAACTGAAATCTTCGGTTCTCGGTTTTAATGAAGAAAAATCGAGTAAAACCAAACTGAACCGAAATAAACTTAAACCAACCCATTTAACCTAATTCCAATAATCAAATATTTACTACTATACTCTACAATTTATTTTACAAAATTTTCATAAATAATAAAATTATAATTTAATTATTTATATGATTTTAATTTATATCAATGGAATATAAATATTTAAAATAATAAATTATATGAATTAACAAATAAATGGCACATAAACGTCATACTAAATACTGTATATACTATTTGAAAATCGGAAAAGTTAAGAAAATCTAAATTTTTTGGGTTTTTAAAAAATCAAAACCGAGATTTGATTTTTTATCTGTTCTTCAATAAATTCGGTTCGATTTTAATTCACTATAAAACCAAACCGGACCGAAATTACCCAGGATGGTTGACTTGTGGGACAGGAGACTTCTTGGATAAGCAATCTTCGTTGGGAAAGAAACGCGTTCCGATGGATCAGTCACTCCTTAATTTTAAATCGGTCCCAATTCTTCCTCCATTGTTCTGTGGCTTCCTTTTCATTGACGATCTGGAGTTCGATTTTTCTGGAACCAATATTTTTCCTGCAATTTTGATACCCGAGATTCTTCTTTCAATCCATTTCTTACTCAATTTCCTGGAGTCCATCTAATGGGGCAACAGCTATCCAAAGACGAGCTGGTTTACCAGCAAGTTAGCTATGGCAACACAGAAGGGATCAAAGCCCTTTGTCGAGAGGGCGCGGGGCTTGAGGTTATTTAACCATTCTTAAATATTTCGACCGTACTGCTGAATTCACAGTCTTGATTCTTCATTCGATTCGATATTCACCATAATTTTGCGACGATTTTGTACTAGGTCGTTATACAACTAGGAATCGTTAGACATGCGCTCCATTTCTTACTGTTTCTTTGGTGCAGTGGATTGACAGGGAAGGAAAAACTCCTTTGATTGTGGCTTGTTTGAACCCTGAACTTTTTAATGTGACGAAAACTTTGCTAGAACTTGGTGCTCATGTCAATGCTTATCGGCCGGGTATATGTGCCATGCTATTTTTATTTTATGTTATCATTTTCTGATTTTTTTTGCAATATCCAGATTGAGTAAAGTTCTTCACAAATTCAATCATTTGCTTGGTTTTGTGTATTCATGTACTCCTATAATGGTAGTGACAGTTTAGGTGATATACGTTTGAGACACTGCCAAAATGTTACTTTCTTGAAGTTTTGTCTGTTTAGCTCCTCCCCTTCAATAAAAGCTTTTGTTTGTGATTTAAAGATCTTGAGCATGAAATGAACAAAAGTTTTTTTCTACCTTGTTTAACATACCAGTCTCACTGCTTTTGTGATGCGTGATGATTATGTTTTACGGTTAACCTCATTTCTAAGTTTTTCGCACTTTAGGTCGTAATGCTGGCACTCCTTTACACCATGCTGCTAAAAGAGGTCATGTGCATACTGTCAAGTTGCTTCTTTTTCATGGAGGTATTATATTATTTTTTTGTAATTAAAAGATTTTCTACCGAAAATGAAGTGTATTTTTCCTATTTCCATTTCATCAACTGACGACCCTTTTCCCTCCTTCAGCTAACTCCTTAATAATGAATGATGATTGTCAAACTCCATTAGAAGTTTCCAGAGCAAAAGGCCATGCCAATGTTGTTCGTGCTATTGAGGTCTGTTGGACTATTTTTTTTTTCTTTTACATATTTGCTTCAATATTCATTTCAGCCTTTTCTTCCTAAAATTTGATATCTATGTACTGATTCTTTAAAATTGTTGTTTTATCTGATATTTGGCAGAGTCATATTTGTTTGTTCTCTGGTTGGTTGCGTGAGTTTCATGGCCCTGGATTCTTTGAAGTTCTTGCTCCTCAGTTGGTCTCAAGAAAAGTGTAAGTATTTTTCTGCTAGTGATTGTAAAATGATGCAGATCTATTTCCTTGTTTATTTTTTTTTAATGCTGTAATTTTCTCAATAATGTAACCAAATAAGTGGGCTTTCTTTATGGATTTCGCACACCCTTTGATTTCTTAGCAAACTTTTAATGAAATTTATTATATGTGACTGATATTGTATCATTTGTTTTCTGCAAGTTGGGTGGTTGTTGTACCATGTGGCTCCCGAAATCCTACAAAGCCTTTTAAGTTGGAGCTTGTTACATACTCCAGTATACAGGTACGACGTCAAAGATGATGCCAGAAAAACATTGTATCAGTTTTAGACTATGTTTCTTTTCTTTTTTTTTTTAAATTTGTAAATTAAAATAATGTTTAGCATGTAGATGTAATTTGTGTTAATCTATAATTTGTTTTTTTTTAAGTTGGTGTTTTAATATTGTGGAGGAGTATCCTTATTTTGTTGGTCTGAATGTCGCTTTCAGTTATTATCTTTTGAGGAGCAATACTTTTTGGTAATGTTGATTTTTTGCCTGTCACTTAGAAGACATATCCTTCTTTTCCCACCAATTAATTTATTTCATTCACTGTATCTTCGTTACTTTTTTGCCCCAAATATGTGATTATTGAGCTTGCTCGTCTCTTCGTAGTAGTCTTTTGTACATTACTTTTGTTTATACTTTTCCACCATAAAATATATATTGAATTGGAGCCAAATATTCCCCCATAGTGATATCATATGATCAATTTTGTGACTTTTCCTGGTGTAGATGAAGCTTTTTTGCTTTTGTTGATTTTTGCGCCGCTGAGGCAACTGTTTGTATTAGTTTGTCCCATGTTTCTTCATATTCATTTTCTTCGCTCTGAGTGAAATAGTTGATGTTAAGCATTAATTCCTTACTCTCCGAAATGTAATTCAGTTCAAAGTGTGTTGTTTTGATATATATTGCTTCTAATCATGTGAACTATACTTACCATGGGATATAGTATACATATTGTTATCTTGTGATAAGATCACTAAACCTGCTGATTCTCTAATTGACCCCTCCTATTGATGAATTGACAGGATGCTGTACCACGTACAGTTTTTGCATTGTGGAAATGCAATTTGGAGGAACCAAAGTTACAGCATTCTGATCCTTCGGTTATGATTGTGGACAATGTAGCTAGTAATATACTCATCTGGTGCCTTCCTTCTGTTATGCTGACTGATTGTTTGAGCTCTTTTGTCCACATTCAGATTTACAAAAACTGTTTTGTGATCTAATTTCATTTCTATTCTTTTGGAATTCGTAGCGGGTATGAAACATGGAATAAACAATTAAACCTCATCCTTGTTGAGATTGTCTCTAACATTTGGAGATACTTATTTGTTAAGAACTAAAAAATATTAATAATAACCATCCTTATTCAATAACTGAAATTAATGGAAAACATGGGAATATAGAGAGTCTCCTAATACATTGTTCCCCTCTTCTCAAATTATAGCTGGGCTTACTTGGAAGTCTTAATATTCCCAGGTCTCTAGATTATGATGAGCTTACTATATCTACAGAGAAACAATTTAGTGTTTTTATGGTTGAATTATTTTATTGATCTCCTGTTGAACTAATTTGTATTTTGTCAGAAACACGCCTTAGACTTGCATCTGAAAATCAAGGTGACAAGCAGCAGCTTCAGTGGTTTTGCAATTCTTGCAAAGGAATTCCCCAGGTAATCCCATCTCTTTCTATCTTGTCTGGTTAAATGAAGTTATTATCCTTAATGGAGATGACCCAAGAATGCATATCTGCTACTTGATTGCCTGCTCCTTGTAAGGCTATGAACATGAATATTTTTCAATACTTCAGGCGATGCCTCCTTCACTTATGAATAATAACCAGATTCCAGTCGGTCAAGCAACTGCACCACCAGCTACCGAAGATTTGGAACTGGCCATGGCCATCAATGCATCCATCCAATCAGCTATGCAGGAGAGACCACCCTTATTTGGCTCTCACCATACCTCCGAAGCAGGGGCCTCAAGTAGCTGGAACAACCCTAGCCACAGTGGTGCAATTCCACCATTGTCATCTGCTCCTCCAAAAACAAGTACTAGTGATTTGGAAGTCCATGAAGCTGGTCAAGGAAGCAACTTAAGTCAGCATCCTCAAATTGAGGGTAACACCCCTTCTGTCGAAACAATTGACGGGATGGCTTCAGTCCCATCCGCTCCATTATCTGTAGGTGAGAGCGCTGAAGGTGGACCTGTTCTCTATCCATCAATCGATGCCAGCCCTATTGACTTGTCATCCTCAACTGTTGAGAACATAGCTTCAACAGAATTTGAAAAGAAAGATGATGGGGGAACGTGTGTAATATGTTTGGATGCTCCAGTAGAGGGAGCCTGCATCCCATGTGGCCATATGGCCGGGTGCATGTCTTGTCTGAACGAGATCAAAGCCAAGAAATGGGGATGCCCAGTTTGCCGTGCCAAGATTGACCAAGTAGTAAGGCTTTTTGTCGTATGAGCACACAAGCTCCGAAGTCCACCACTGAAAGACAACGAACCATTTTAGGTACGTTTGTAAGTCGAGAGAGCGCTGGTTTACTTGTTTTTAAATCTCTGATCCTGCATGTATTTTGTGCCCTGTTTCATTCTTTCTGAATTATCAGTGAACTCCCTTGCATAATTGTTCATTCGATCTGATCACGTAGCTTTCGGAAATAGAAGTTAGTTTTTAAAGTTAAAACTTTGGAGTAGTGTTTTGATTCATACAGAAAAAATCTAGTTGAACAAGACTTGCTTCAAATGCAAGACACTGAATTCTCTGAAAATTTTGCAGATCCTAAAGAAGTTCCTCGTCAATCTTTTATAAACTGGTGTGGAAGGATGCTTTTTCCCATCGCCAGTGACTGGTGAAAGGTGAGTTAAATCGAAACGAAGCTATTTACTATTCAGCTTCTGGGCATGATCTTGTACGTGTTCTTACTTGCTCCATATGTTCATTATCTATATCTCATTGTTTGGACGAAGCATTTGTAAGTATATTCAAATATCATTGCGTGCGTATACATGATACTTTGTTCTGTAAAGTTGAGAGTTTTTCGAGATCATCATTGGCCAGCAATCGATAGGATAGTTGGGTTTTCATGAGCAATGGTCCAAGAGTTTAGTAAGGCAAAAACTAGTCATCATTGGGAATCTTTAAATAGATAAATTAGTGGGTGATCTTGTTCTACTTCCAATGTTTGTTCTAGGAATAGCATTGTTTCATCATTGGATATGAATCAAATGAGCCAAAGCTACTACACTTAAGAATGATTCAAAGCAAACTAATATGTGCCAAAATGAAGTTATAACATGCTACCTAGTCAATCTTTCAATGTAAGGATTGGTTTGGTCATTCTACTTTGGTATCGTTGTGTTCGATTTATGCATGCATGCATGATTAGTTTCGAGTCTTACCGTCCCTAGTTACTTAAGATTTAATCTATCTCTCACAAAGTATCGTTATCTCTCTCACTCTCAGTCTCGTTCTCTCTCTCTCGCAATATCGTTCTCTCTCTTTCAATCAGTATCGTTCTCTCTCTCAGTATCATTCTCTCTCACTCTCTCTCTCGATATCGTTCTCTCTCGCTCTTTCTCTCAGTATCGTTCTCTCTCTCTCTCTGTGCCAATGGGTCGAATTGCCCTGACCAATATTCCATCAAGGCCCATATGTCACAATCAAACAATTCAATGTTATTGGACCATCTACACCGACCTTGTCGTTTGGAGCCCAATAATAACTGTCCCACCTCCTCCAATCTAACCAACTCTAAGAAGTTTCCTTTCCAATTTCATCGACCATGTAACCTAATATATGCTTCAGTTATTGCTTAACACTTAACAGATCATTCATTTGATTTGCCGACAAGATTTTCCCGGAGAAAGTTTATCTGATTGGAAACCCCCCTGGTGAAAGTTACAGTTGACAGTCTGCATTAATGGCGACGACTAATGAAAAGATACAACTTTCCCACCCACGTAGTAGTAGTAATAATCTCGCCAAAGCATTCGGGAGACTGGAGCGAGAGAGAGAGAGAGAGAGGGTAAGTGACGACCCCCGTTTTCTCTCCACCCCAAATTTAGAAATTTTCCAATCTAACTCTCAGATCCAATCTCTCTCTGCCCTCCATTTGTTTCATTCTGTACGTACAGCGAAACCTCTCTGTTATTCACGTCCTCGTTCGGATTCATTTCCCTCTCCGTACTACTGTCGTACCCACTTCCCTCTTTATGCATACCCAGTAAGATTTCGCTCTTTTATCCCTTCTTTGTGTCCTTGTGAATCTGGGCTTTCCAATTGTTTTTCATTTTTTTTCTGATCTGGGTTATCTGTAATGTGGGTTTGGTGTTATATCTGCGTGTGTTCATGTTTCATTAAGTGTAAGAGTTGACAATTTTGCAATTCAATGGCCAAGTCTGATTTTTCGTCTAGTTATTGTCCCAGATCTATCCCTACTCTTGTTCTACATAGCTCATATTGCTGTCCTTTTTTTTAATTGCTTCGATCTACATCATTAAACAATCAAATGATTGATTAGTCTGTGGACACTATTAAATAGATGTCTCAATCTTCTGTCGAAATTTCATGAACTTCTTATCATTTTCCCTTTTGTTGTTACTATTGCATCAATTATTTGTGTTAATTAATTGTCAAACGCCGTCTCTTTTTCCTTTACGTTCAAACTTAGGCCATCGAATTTTGTATGCAAATAAGGTTCAAATCTAGTGAAATGGCATACATTTCAATTCACATCTTTGAATTTGTATGTAATATCAGAGCTTCTTCTTCAGGTGTTGAATTAAACGGTCAAGTTGACACGGGACATCCCGTGAGTTGAGATTTTCACTCTCAAATTGAAGTGGGATATTAAATAAGCTTGAAATCCAAGCGGATGATGAGGGGAAGATCAGATGGAACCCAGAAGAAGCGCGTGTTTGCTTCGTTATGTGTAGTCGGAATTTTTCTCGGTTTTTTTTATGCATATTATGGATCCATTTTTGGATCTCAAAGCAATGGTGCTTCAGCTTTGGAGTATGGGGCTAGATCTTTGAGAAAACTTGGCTCCTCTTATGCGAGTGGAGATGACGAGGCCGATGGACAATCTTCGTTGAAATATTGGCAGGAAGACAGCGAAGATAATGTTGTACCCAAGAGCTATCCCGTAAGTTTTGTTTAAACTAAAGTATAAAAGGAGAAGGACAGATCTGATTCTAAATGTGTATTTAGAATTTCTTATCTGCCTTGCTTATTATGCTGAATTCATAATATCATCCACTCGGGCTTTGAAGGTTTGCGATGATCGACATTCAGAACTGATTCCCTGCTTAGACAGGAATCTCATATATCAAATGAGATTGAAACTCGACTTGGCGTTGATGGAGCACTATGAAAGACATTGCCCTCCTCCCGAGAGACGTTTCAACTGTCTCATTCCCCCTCCTCGTGGATACAAGGTGTCGACATTATGATATTTTCTTATGATGTTGCTTTTCTATTTACTTATGATAGAGCCTAGGAAGGTCAAATTAGAAGAAGGATAGATTCATATTAAAGTGATCAACCAAACCACATCCAACAGATCAATTAATGTAGGCTCGTTCTCCCCCTTACTACACTGTCAATATTCTCCCCTCCCTTTTTACTTTTACCCCATAACTCTTCGCCAACGGAATGTCAGCCACATGAGCTACACACACCAAATGGACCCTTTTCCGATTGCTAGATTCTCTCTCCACACCTTCCATCACTCTTTTGTATCTCTTAATTGGTCTCCACTCTCATTCTTGGCCCTCCTAACTTAGTTATACTTTATTGGAGGCCTATCACCTTATAATCAGATGTTTTTTTTAGATGTTTGACACTTTGCTTTTCTGAGATGTAACAGGTCCCAGTCAAGTGGCCAAAAAGCAGAGATGAAGTATGGAAAGTAAACATTCCTCACACTCACCTTGCACACGAGAAATCGGACCAGAACTGGATGGTGGTGAAAGGTGAAAGGATTGTATTCCCGGGGGGAGGCACACATTTTCACTATGGAGCCGACAAGTATATAGCATCACTTGCTAATGTAAGATTGCCTTTTGCCTTGTCTGAAAGAGAAATCAAACGCCAATTCTCATCTCCGAATTTGTTTTAAAATTTATTTTGTTTTTTCTTGAAAATATTTGAAATAATAGTTAGTTTCCAATTGTAGATGCTCAACTTTTCGAACAACAATCTAAACAATGAAGGGAGATTGAGAACAGTTCTTGATGTTGGATGTGGGGTTGCCAGTTTTGGAGCCTATCTTCTTTCTTCTGAAATTATAGCAATGTCATTAGCGCCCAATGACGTGCATCAAAACCAAATTCAGTTCGCTTTAGAACGAGGAATTCCGGCTTATCTTGGCGTTTTAGGGACCAAGAGACTCCCTTACCCTAGTCGATCCTTTGAACTTGCCCATTGTTCTCGTTGTAGGATCGATTGGCTCCAGAGAGGTGGTATTCTTCTCCTCGAGCTGGATAGGCTGCTCAGACCGGGAGGCTATTTTGCGTATTCATCACCTGAAGCTTATGCACAGGATGAGGAGGATCTAAAGATATGGAGTGAAATGAGCTCGTTGGTAGAGCGAATGTGTTGGAAGATAGCAGAGAAGAAAAATCAAACTGTAATTTGGCAAAAACCTCTTACAAACGATTGCTATAAGGAGAGAGAGCCCAATGTCCACCCTCCACTTTGCCGGTCTGATGATGATCCTGATGCAACATGGGGCGTGCAGATGGAGGCTTGTATCACTCCTTACTCAGAGCGTAAGCATGTTCTTATTATGCTATCTTTTACCCTTTTTCTACATTTTTGGTACGCAAAATACTAGTTTATAATGATATATGTTGTTATCAATCGAACAATAAAATGAAATAGAAAATACAAAATTTTGATACCAAAATTTAACATGGAAAAATTCTTTTAAAAAAAAATCACAGGCAAAAGAGAAAATTCACTGTGAAAACCAAATTACAAATATAAGTTTTGCGACTCAAGATTACATGTATTTATAGAGTAAATCAAAACTTTAAGAAGATCTATAATGCTTGAGATATTGCCTCTTTAATATCGCGGACAACACTTTTTGGTCCCGTGAAAAACATTAAAAAAAAATTATACGTTTTGTTTTCTTTCTCAAATTATGTTGGAAGTCAGCTTTGACTTTAATCTTTAGAGACTCATATTTTGAAAGAGTATCCTTCAATAGGTTCTATTTGTCTTTCTGATAGTGTTTAATTTGTTTCATCAGATGACCACAGAACTAAAGGAAGTGGTTTGGCTCCATGGCCAGCTAGGCTGACCTCTCCCCCTCCCAGACTTGCTGACTTCGGCTATTCAACTGAAATGTTCGAAAAGGACACGGTAATTGAAACACCACACCGGCACTCAGTCCGAAGATTGATTCAAGTAGTCGTTAAATTTTTCTTTTTGCGCAGGAACTTTGGCGAAAGAGAGTCGAAAGCTACTGGAATTTACTAAGTCCAAAGATCAATTTGAATACTCTGAGGAACTTGATGGACATGAAGGCCAATATGGGGTCATTTGCAGCTGCTTTGAAAGATAAAGATGTCTGGGTGATGAATGTTGTACCTGAAGATGGACCCTCTACGCTTAAGTTGATTTACGACAGAGGCCTCATCGGCGCCACTCACAGCTGGTATGGAAAACTGAGATTAATTCAGAAAAATGACCCTTTAAGAGGATGGTTGAACAGAAATAACCTCTTTTAATTTGGACAAAATTAATTCTTTTGAGGTTTGGTGCTTATTTTTCTTAAATTTTAAAACTTTTTCATGCCTACTCGAAGGGTTCGAGTAGTATATCGAAATTCTTTGCTTGACACAGGAACTTTTTATCATAAATTGCCAAAAATTATATGTTTCAATCCTTCAAATGTCATTTTTTTTAAAGGAATTGTTTTCTTTATTTTTGTTTATCAGGAAGGGCCATTGACATTTGTAACCTGGATCATGAGTGTTTGCAATGATAGCTCCATTAATGTTGTCTTACCCATTAATGGAGACATGATTTTGTCTTAGTTTCTGTATTTGACTTCAGATTTTGCATAAATGGCGAAAGAAAACTTTATTCTTTGTAGGTGTGAGGCCTTCTCGACGTACCCTCGAACGTACGATCTTCTCCATGCATGGACGGTATTTTCCGATATGGAGAAAAAGGAATGCAGTGCCGAGGATTTATTGATGGAGATGGATCGCATACTGAGACCCACTGGATTTGTAATTATCAGGGACAAACAACCGGTTATCGACTTTGTCAAAAAGTATCTTCCAGCATTGCACTGGGAGGCTGTGGCAAATTCAGATTCGGACAGCGATGGAGAAGAAGTGGTGCTTATCGCCCAGAAGAAAGTTTGGCTGACAAGCGAAAGTGTCCGGAGTGTAGAATAGAAGAGTAATGCTCTTGAAACTCGCCGGTATGTCTGAACCGGCGCGACAATTAAGTGTTTTTTTTGGTTTGTTTTAGAATTGTAACATGATATAAACACTGTTGTAGTAATTGTTTAGAAGATTGGGAGGGTATCAATTCTTCATTAATATGCATTATGGATCAATACAATACAATTTTGATTTCTCTTAATTGTAACGTAATTTTTTGATGATCAGAAAACTCAATTAAAGATTTACAGATGTGACAATCTGTGCTGTGAATGCAATGATGATCTAAATGATATTTGGATTATGTCAAAGAGAGTGTATAATTTCATACCATATGATTTATAAGTAAAAAAAAACAATTTTTACTTTGTATAATATGATTTGAACTAACTCTAATAACAACTTGTGAAGGATTCTGCTTAAAGTAGATGATATTATATTATGAGGATTATAGGCGTTATAAATGGTATTATAG
Organism: Begonia loranthoides; assembly: GCA_022433065.1. Lineage (NCBI taxonomy): Eukaryota > Viridiplantae > Streptophyta > Magnoliopsida > Cucurbitales > Begoniaceae > Begonia > Begonia loranthoides. The sequence goes on from CM039474.1 coordinate 3,201,741, forward strand.
TCAAATTTCAACCGGAACTGTGATCGACATTCTCGTCAGCATCCTAAAAGGGGCAGATTATGCATCTTGCATTGTAAAGGCAAAGGATGGTCTAGGTAAAAGTCTGAGCCAAACCAACGAAGCCTGTGGAGGTTCATAATCTTACATCACTTGGAAAAATAAAAAATAAAAAAACATGTTTTATAAGTAGAATTTTACTCCATAACTAATACAACACGTGTCGGAGATCGAACGATAACCGGAAAAAGAAAATACGACATAGGACACATGATTTACGTGGAAAAACCACGGGCAGAGGAATAATCTACTATGAAGATCAAAATACAACCGCGAGTTTTGCGACTCTATCTTACATTAATTTATGGAGAAAAAAAACCTTAAATGAGATCTACAATGTAGGCCCACCGACTCGGCCTAATAAAATTCGGTTCACACCGAAATCTAACAACAAGTTTTTGGGTAACATCAATAACAAAATCAGTTGGATTTCGACTCAAAGTAAACAATATTGTATCAGTAGAATTAGTGACGTTGCGAGGTGTGACCGAAATATTTCATAGGAGTTTATAATTTCTAACTATTGAATTATATTTAGGCTAAACCCTAATACTTTAAGGTTACTTGAATCTCAAAAACGTTGACTTTCAACTCCAATACTCGGAAAAACATGCGAATCCAAGATTACGAGTCTTCAACGTATGAATTCGGTTGGATCGCTGCTCAAAACCATCCTAAAGAATCCAACTTCTGTGAAATCCATTTCCCAGATCAAGAAACTCCATGCTCAAGTGCTCAAGACTCGTCCCGCATCTCCATCTCACCTCTCTGCCATTCTTGCTCTCTACTCGAACTTCAATCTCCTCCATGAGTCGACTATTGTCTTCAACTCGCTTCAGTTTCCTTCCACTCTCGCTTGGAAATCGATCATCAGATGCTACGCGTCCAATGGACTTCCCCACCTCTCCCTCATTTCCTTCGTTCGAATGCGGGCTGCAGGGCGGCGCCCAGATCGTAACGTCTTTCCTTCTGTGTTCAAATCTTGTACGTTGCTCTTGGATTTTAGGTTCGGCGAGTCGGTTCATGGGTGCGCTGTGAGGCTTGGTTTGGATTTGGATTTGTATACGGCCAATGCTTTGATGAATATGTATTCCAAAGTGACGAGTGCCGATGAGAGTAATCTAGGCGCAGCTGAAATGCTTGATGAAATGTCTGAAAGAAAACAGAACGGTGAAAAGAGCAGTTTTGCTGGTATTACCAAATCCAGGGGCTATACACTAAATGATAGTGAGTTGGTGGAATTTGAATCACAAAATTCTGCTGTTGATCGTAATATTGATACGCTTTTTCGAAATGATGACGATAAGCAAATACGCGAGCATTTCCATGTGAAAAAGATGCTGATGGATAGAGTTAAAATGGTCTTCGATCAGATGCCTCTACGAGATATTGTCTCGTGGAACACCGTAATATCGGGCAATGCACAACACGGGAAGTACGAAGAAGTCGTAAAAATGGTGAGACAGATGGGTCGTGCCAATGTGAAGCCGGATTCATTCACTTTATCGACCGTTCTTCCTCTTTTCGCAGAATTGGTGGATTTTGCTAAAGGCAAGGAAATTCACGGCTTTGCCATTAAACACTGGTTGGATGGAGATATGTTCATTGGAAGTAGTTTAATAGACATGTATGCAAAGTGCACGAGAGTTGGAGATTCGTGCAGAGTGTTTAATCTCTTACCCCAACGAGACGGTATCTCTTGGAATGCGGTCATTGCCGGGTGTGTGCAGAACGGTTTATTCGATCAAGGCTTGAAATTTTTTCGACAGATGTTGATTGCTAAAATTAGACCGAACCAAGTTTCCTTCGCGAGTATTATGCCAGCTTGTGCCCATTTGACCACTCTTCATCTTGGGAAGCAGCTCCATGGGTGCATAATTCGGAGATTTTTCAAAGATAATATCTATATATCGAGCTCGTTGGTCGATATGTATGCCAAATGCGGAAATGTTAAGATAGCGAGGCTGATCTTCGATGAGATGGAGTTTCATGATATGGTATCGTGGACGGCCATGATTATGGGCTATGCTTTGCATGGCCATGCTCGAGAAGCTATCTTCCTATTCAAGAACATGGAAACAATGGGAGTGAAGCCGAATTACGTGGCCCTCGTGGGTGTATTGACAGCTTGTAGCCACTCCGGGTTGGTAGATGAAGGTTGGAAATACTTCAACAGTATGACCCGGGATTTCGGGATCGAACCAGGGCTAGAGCATTATGCTGCCATTGCCGATCTGCTCGGAAGAGCTGGAAGATTGGACGAGGCCTACGATTTCATATCGAAGATGCGTTGTAAACAAACGGGGAGTGTATGGTCGACCTTGTTATCTGCATGTCGAGTCCATAAAAATGTCGATTTGGCTGAAAAGGTCGCTAAGAAAGCACTAGAAGTCGATCCAGATAATATCGGAGCTTATCTGCTATTAGCAAACGTATATTCCTCTGCGAAAAGGTGGAAAGAAGCTGCAAAGTGGAGAATCCGTTTGAGGCGTAGGGGTATGAGGAAGAAACCGGCTTGCAGCTGGGTCGAAATTAAGAACACGGTTCATGCTTTCATCGCCGGAGACAACTCGCATCCATCGTACGACATGATTTGTGAAGCCATGGAAGTTCTTCTCGAGCAGATGGAGCGAGAAGGGTACGTACCGAATACGAATGAGATTCTCCACGATGTCGAAGAAGAGCAGAAGAAATACTTGTTGTGCAGTCATAGTGAGAGGTTGGCGATAGTGTTTGGCATAATAAGCACACCGGCCGGGACCACGATTCGAGTCACAAAGAATATTCGGGTGTGCATGGATTGTCATACGGCTACGAAATTTATCTCGAAGATTGTCGGGAGGGAGATTGTGGTGAGGGATAATAGCCGGTTTCACCATTTTAAGAACGGGACGTGTTCGTGCGGAGATTATTGGTGAAATACAGCGAACTATACTTGATTCAGTGACAATTCGATGAGCTGAATTCTAATTTTGATTTTGGTCGTCGAAAAGCTTGTGGTGCGACAAAAATGATAGAACGAAATTATATGTTTTTGGTGAAATGAAATCAAATTAAAAAACAAAGTTTCTTCGAGGCAACTTCCTCACTTGATCATATGCTTATATTGGACGATCATATGGTGTATTGATCAAAAGAGACACGTGGCGGATCTACGGGCGATCAGGGGGGAGATGGATGAAGACGAGTAGGTTAACGGCCAGGATTGGATGTAATAATTTCTACTTCACGTCGTTTCCTTGCATTTCTCCATCTCATCCAACTTTCTCATCCATTTTCGTTTTCCTTCCTTTCGTCGTTCCTTTCATCATTTCCTCCATTATTCTGTTTCGTCTTCTCCAAATCCTTGATTTTTTGGGGTCAAATCTACATCGTTTTGTTCCAGGCAGATCCGGAGTTTTTGTCAACTGAATCTCTGTCCACTGATTCCCCCTCTTTGTTTTCTTGCTGTGGGAATTCGTGAGCATTAGATTGTTTCCGATTGTGGGCCGCATCCTAATCCTTTTTTTTCCTAAGCCGATTTTTCTGTTATTTTTTCATTCTAAAAGATCGCTTTATCGGTCGTCTTTTGTTTTTTTGTTTTTTTTTTTTTACGTTCTTTTCCCCAACGGGAAATGCTTTTGTTGGGCCTCCTATTTTCGATTAGTTCATCGATTATTGTGTGTTTTCCTGATTCTTGAAATCCATTTGTATGCGGACATTTAGCCTTGTAAAGGTAGAAAGTGTATATCGTTTGCGTTGTACGGTGGAAGAGGTAGGTTTTCAGGCTTAATTTTTGAAAGCTTGAACGGGCATCTGATCATTTTGTTTTTTCCGAGAGCTGGTGGATCTGGGATAGTAGTTGGAAACTTGACTTTTTTGGCGGAATCGGAGCTGGTTCCAGATTGGGGATGAAATAGTCCTATGATGAAGCGTCGTGGATAATTGTATTTGGTGGAAAGGATTGTGGTCTGAGTTGGAAACAGGTTTGACTAGGTGCTCTTTAGTTGATCGGATTTTAGATCATGGATCATGTTGTTGGTGGGAAGTTCAAGCTCGGTAGGAAGATCGGTAGTGGATCCTTTGGCGACCTTTATTTGGGTATGGGAGACAAGTTATTTGTTCTAACACTTCACATGTTTTTCAGTGTTTTTTTTTTTTGCTGTTTCTTGTTTACTTTTTTTTTTTTGGTTGACTGAGAATCATTCTGGATGCTGATGAAGGTTTGATGTGGTTTTTATGCAGGTGTTAATGTTCAATCGGGAGAAGAAGTGGCTGTCAAAGTGGTATGTGGGAAGGTTTTTTTTGTTCGTCCAAACTTGTATTTGCTACCAGAAGTTATTATACATATACGTTTATTTTGATAATGTTGAACTATTTCTGGTTGACAATCTGTAAATTATGTTGTTTTTAAATTTATTGGGGTGATTTTTGAGATTGTGTGCTTGCTTGTAAATAAGAAGCAAACTACCATTGCTGATCAATTATCAATTTCATATTTTGTCCAGGAACCTGTGAAGAGCAAGCACCCTCAGCTTCATTATGAGTCAAAATTGTACATGCTTCTTCAAGGAGGAAGTAGGTTTTGCTTTAATGTTACACCTTGTACAAAATGAGGTCATGCAATGCAATTTGTCTGAATTTTTTTTTGCAATTATTTTGTAGCGGGCATTCCACATCTTAAATGGTTTGGCGTTGAGCGTGAATACAATGCTATGGTGATTGATCTCCTTGGCCCAAGTTTGGAAGATTTGTTTAACTATTGTAACAGGAAATTTTCTCTAAAAACAGTTTTGATGCTCGCAGATCAGTTGGTAAGTATTACAATTATGTTGTGAGGAATTTTTTGAAAAGGGATTTTTTCTATTCCTTATAATTTTAATTATCTGCTTGATATTACTAGATAAGTAGAGTTGAGTTCATGCATTCACGAGGTTTTCTCCATCGCGATATAAAGCCCGACAACTATTTAATGGGACTGGGGCGCAAGGCAAATCAGGTATGCTAAAATTGAGGGTACATGACATTGATTGTCATGTTAGTTAAATGTAGCTCTAAAGATTAATATTCATGTGAGTTATTTTGATATTACATTGTTGAATGTTTGAGAATCTAGAATTCACCTTGAAATGTCATCTTGTAAAGATGATCAAATCTTTCTGAATCAGTGAAAATATATTTGTATTTACAAGGTGTTAGGATTTAACAGGATGTCCCCAAAAAGAGGAAGACGAAAACCCATCTAAGACACCATTGTAAGGCAGTGTCCTAGTCTACCCCATGAACCCTTAAAAGTAATTTGTAGATTCAGTTATACTCCTGGTCCTGCCTAGAGATTTTCATTTCTTGTATGTCTTTTGGAGACTATTGAGGCTCCGTATTCTGTATATTATGGTTCTTTTCTCTTATTTTTTCTAATAATAGTGTGGAAAAATGATTAATATGAATTCTTCGAGCTCTTCTTTTGTTTTGCTTATGGGATAGAACCTCACCAGTTCATTAACATATTCAATACGTTAAGAAATCAATATATAAACCCGGTTGATCATTTGACATTATATCATCAATTGCTTCATACTATCTGGACAGGTTTACATCATTGATTATGGACTAGGAAAGAAATATCGGGATCTTCAAACACACAAGCATATACCGTACAGGTATCTCAAGAATCTTTTCTATTTCCACTGCTAAGACAGGCATTTTATTTATTTGTCCTCACAATAATTCTCTGTTTCTTCTCTTCTTTAAGGTTTGCTGGCATGGATTCTTGGTTGTGGCTTAACGTTTTTCACACTTATTGTTTTTCATGTTCTTATTCTCGTTTCCTGACTCTCTCTCTTCCACCCCTCCCAACAGAGAAAACAAGAATCTCACCGGAACAGCTCGATATGCAAGTGTTAATACTCACCTTGGAATTGGTGAGCCAACTTTTCAAAGCTAAATACTGGCTTGATTCATGTTATTGCTTTAAAGTTGTAAGATGTATTAAAGTCAAATTGCACCTTGTAATTTTGTGTCATCTGATCACTGCAGAGCAAAGCAGGAGGGACGATCTTGAATCTCTTGGTTATGTGCTTATGTATTTTCTTAGGGGAAGGTAGGATAGTTGCTCTCTCTCTCTCTCTCTCTCTCTCTCTCTCTCTCTCTCTCTCTCTCTCCAATTTTTATACAAAGTTAATATGATCCTCTATCAGTCTTCCATGGCAAGGTCTGAAAGCAGGGACTAAAAAACAGAAATATGATAAGATCAGTGAAAAAAAGATGCTGACTACAATAGAGGTATTGCCACTGGCTTTTCTCTGACACATTATAATACTTATGAGGATATGTACCAAGTAAAATCATGGTAAGACAGTTGAAGCACAACTGTAATAACATCCTGCTATTTTACCTTTAGTTTTTCTTCATCACCATGTGATATCCTATAATTATTGAAATTTACACTATTTTTCAGTTTCTTTGCAAATCATATCCACCAGAGTTTACATCATACTTCCATTACTGTCAATCTTTGAGGTTTGAAGACGGACCAGATTATTCATACCTGAAAAGGCTTTTCCGTGACCTTTTTATTCGAGAAGGTTAGCCCGTGAATACCTAATAAATACCATTATCATGCCTTTAATCAGGATCAATTTTACTTTTTGAAGTTTTTTTTCTTAAACTGGAATGATGAAACGGCGACAAATAAAATTGATGCAGGCTATCAGTTTGATTATGTATTTGACTGGACTATATTGAAATATCCACAAATTGGATCCAGTTCTCGATCAAGAGTATGTCTTTAGGTTGATGGTGTAATACTATGATTTGAAACTAAGTGAAATATATTTTTCATGCATCATTAATTTTTTTTTTAATCTCTCTTCCATCTCTGCCCTTAAACAGCCTAGTGGGAGACCAGCGATGAACCCATTAACTTCTGCAGAGAGAATGGAAAAACCTTCAGGTCTGTTCTTGAGTATTTTGGTGTTGATCGCATTATGATTGATCTGCTCTCTACAGCTTCAATATTTCCATCTGGATCTTCCAAGAATTACTATGTCATTCCGATAATTCATTGGGATGAAATAAAAGTATAAAGCAGCTGGGTGTCAATAAGTCCATTTATTTTGTTTTGATGTTTCTATAGTTTCATATGTAATTTGAAAGTACAAGTAAAGAATACCAACTATTAAAATTATTTGCTTTACGATGTTACATAGCAGGACATGAGATTAGGGATGGTTATACAGGTGCTGTTGAGGCATTTGCTAGAAGGAATGCAAGTGGGCAGGGTTTGCATAGCGATCATTCGAGACACAGATCGTCTAACGACGCTCCTTCATCCAAGGATGTGGTGAGGATTGTCTTTCATTTTATTCTTTAGATTGTCCATGAGAATGTGCTTCTTCTAGTACTTTAATTATGAAACTCATTTGAGCTCCATAACTCTTCAGCAACCTGATTCAGAGCGAGGACGGAGTTCCTCTCGGAATGGGAGCAGTTTAAAGAGGCCTGTAATATCTAGCAGCCGGCCTAGTTCATCTGGGGAGCCTAGTGAGAACCGATCTAGCAGACTTATGTCAAGCAGTAGCCGCCTTTCCTCAAACCAAAGGATCCAACCAGGTTATGACTCCAAAACATCTTCCTTTTCCCGTCCATCTGCAGCAAGGGGTGGACGCGATGAAACTCTCAGGAGCTTTGAGCTGTTGTCGATTGGCACAGGGAAGAGGAAATAATGAAAAAAAAAAAAACAAACCCATTGTGAGGGAAAGAAAACTCTAACTAAAGATGGTTGTCTCGAGTAAAATCGATCTATATCAGCCACTCGGCCTCCCCGTCTTTCCCGCGAAATTTAGTGAGTTTTGTTGCTGAACCACGTTGTTTTCATGTTGTGGGTGTTAAAGGATGGATTTTCATATGATGATCTGGTTGATGAAGGAAAGATATTGTCATCTTAGGGAACTGTTAATATAATGAAGTTACAACTGTAATGGCTACACCTTGTTTACTGCATTATTTCAGGGAAGACAGACTTCCATGGAAAGGGTTGTGAGGATCTGTCCCCATCTTTTGATTTTTCTATCTTCCCGTCTGGATGGCAGAGATGGTGTCATTACTATTGGTATGATATTGCCTCTGCTTCAATTGCTTTCTTTATTTTTGGGAAATGGCTTCATCTGACTCTTTCTTTCATCATTCTTGTCTGCCTGCCATTGCTACTCTCCCTAACCTTTAATCATGTTAGTCCTTGATTGTTTTTGTTCTTACATTTAGTTGTTCTTATTCATTAGAAAAGTAATCCCATTAATTTAGGGGGCAACCCCATGAATGATCAACCATGGATTGGTTGATCTGGTTTATTGAGACATGTCTAAATTCCATGTACGATGAAACTGTTTGGGAAAACAATCAAATCCAAGTCAACACACTGCTGATTCACTAATGGCTGCTTTGCCATTGAATTGAATGTTGATTTTGCTACAAATCCATCGACCCAAGCGATCATCTTTAATCTGCGAGAGAGGGTGAGTTCATTTGAAAGTTTCTCTTTTTGAGTCTGTGGAACAATGGCTGGTTTTGGATGGAACTATGTTCCCACTGGGTTTAGCCACGGTGGTGGTCGGCCGCCTCGTTGCAGTCGTCAGGTCATTGCATGCCGACTGTGTTATAAGGTGTTTCTGAGTACCCAAGCTCTGATCAACCATGTCGTATCTCATATCCTCCTGAAGCAGACGGCAAGGGTGATCCTCATTTTGCTTTCCAAAGGAGTCTCCCTTCTGATCATCCCTTCCGACCAACTCCTTTTCCAGCTGCTTCAGCCGATGCTGGAGAAACAATGTTCTTCCAAAACAGGTCTAGATTAGCATCCACAACGGCACGGGGGAGCAACAGATGAGTCAGGCAAGTGGTACGAGCAGGAGCTGCCGGTGATTTGACCAAACCCGACATTAACCAGCCGGAGAAACAGAATCCGAAAGTTGGTGTTGTTGATGAAGAAGAGAAATGGAAGCTGGATATATCAAAGTCTATATCATGATTTTCTTTTCAGCATTTGAAAATTGAAACTTCAATAATGCAGACTGTCGACCAAACATAGGATCAAGAACAGAGTAACAAAATGTAATCTTGACAAAAGGAATGACATTAAAAATTCACAACCAAATTCTTACAAACTTCAATATCTGAAATTCTCAATGTTTGAACAAGACGGCTAAAGAAATTCATAACAAAATTGTAAATTCCATTTAGTGCTTAGGCTGCACTCTTTTTCAGCTGTGCGAGCTCCTGCCTCACAAGTCCAGCCCTCTGCGCGGGGATTACATTTGAAATTAGAAAATAAGTTATTTAATTTCAATCATCAACATTAACATCAAGGATTCAAAAGAATTCTAAACCTTGGGAGAGAATACTTTGCAGAGAACTGTCACTAACCTTAATCTTAGCCAACATCAGCTTGAACCTGTCAAAGTCAGTGAGAGCTGCTCTTCTCTTCTGCACGATCAGTTTTCTCCCCCAGGAACTATTCTCCCACCTCTTCTGCACATCTGATATTCAGAAATTAACACAGTTATATCAAAGTCTAAAATCAGAAGTAGGAAACATTCGCATATGACCAAGAAGTTGTTAATTACCTCCAGCCTTCATAGCTTCAATAAGTTCCTTCTTCTTCGGGACCCTTTTAATATCAATCTTAATGTCGGTGAGTGAAAGTCTCTTGAAGTTCATTTGACTTCTGACCATATCAGGAGCATCGACAAGTGCCTGCCAGAACACAACAAATAGAGTCGTCCACATGATCTTGGTAACTTTAACACTGACCCATGAAATAAAAAATACCAAGAACAAATTTTATCAAATTAATCAAGCTATATCCAGAGTTTTACCATGACCAGCCCAGGGAAGAGAAATAAACCAGCAATCAACAGCTTCGTCGATTATATCTCACCAGAAGGTTTCACAAGTACTTCAATCCAGAAGAAAGTGTATACAAACGCAAAATGAAAATCCAGATTCAACATTCATCTAAATCTTGTATTCTTTCTCCAAATCGGCCTCCTTTTTCAAAATATACATTGGAGAAAAAACAAGGTGCTGTATCTTCTTTCAAAACCAGACTTGTCTCAGGAATTCAAAGATTAAAAAAATCACTTATTCAATTTCCAGGATTAAACAACCATATAAATTGTCTACAATGAGGTAGACTGTCAACAATTAACACAGTGACAACAACCCCCAACACAAAAAAAAAAAGTGAAATTATCAAACAGGTACCATATCAAAATCTGAAAAATGCCGACAACTATATCAAAGGGTGAATAGTATTCGCATTCTTGATACTGAAGATCCAACTAGCTTAAACGAAGATTCTGATGCTACCCGAGAAAAAGTAGGAAAATTTTTGGAAAAAATAAATTATTTGCTTTCGTTTAACGATCCACTAAACAGAAGCACAACAAACAAGTGATGTTTTCAAATGAAACCCAAAAGCAGAGAACAAGCCAGAAAAGAGTAATATTTAATACTTTATCACAGCCAAAATCGAAAGCAAGGAAACATACTCGATTCTGATCGATGACATCGACGATCACAACAAGCTTTCCATAATCCTTTCCATAGTTGACGAGGGCGACCCTCCCGATCTCTACGTATCGCTTGAACGGCTGTAATGCAACACAAAGCAAAAAAGGACAGGACAGAAGTCAGGAATCAGAGCGTTTTGAGAGATAAACAATACAGCGCGGTGGACATGCTTAACGTGAAAACAAAGAGAGAAAGAGAGAAGATACCATTTAGATTGGGGAGTGAGGTGCTCTGAGAGTGAGGCTGAGAGGGGGCAGGAGGCGGAGGAAGAAGAAATGAAGTAAGCCTAGGGTTTTATTATGGAGTGATTTCAGTCTAGGGTTCTTTCGCTAGCGAATAATGATTTTTGACACACGATCTTTATTTTCGTAAAAGAACCTTCTTTTCCGCCGGAATGACTGAACTACCCTTAACCTCTTCCCTTGCTTGAAAGTTGAATCTATCCAAATTTTCTTTTCACATTTAATTTAATATTTATTTCTAAATTTAAAGATTTTGAAATAAAAGACATGAAGTTCAATATTTGATAGTCAAGTGTCTTAGGATAGAACGTGGGACATCAGATTTACGTAGAAAAACCCTTTCGAAAAAAAATCACAGACATATGAATAAATCTACGATGAAAATCAAAATACAATCACGAGTTTTGTAATTATAGTTCACACGAATTTATAGAGAAAACAAAACTTTATATATGATCTACAATGCAGGCGTACTGGTCTGCCCTAAATAAAATTTGGGTCACATCAAATTTTGTCGTAATAGTTAAGTGTCCAATAATGCATTACGGCTTAATGATTGATGATTAATTTTTCATATTTTCACTTGTAAAATTACATTTTTTTGACTTTTTTAAATTCAAAAATAATTATTTTGATAGAACTTGAAGTTTAAGTTACCATCATTTTAATGAACAAAATTTGGGTTTGATTGATGGTTCACATTTTGAGCCCATTCAAAAAACACTATATAGTAAATGAAAGATTCTAAAATTTGTTTTTGTGATAAGTTATTATGTTCTTCGAGTTAAGAACGAACCATCAAATTTGTGATACAAGTTTAGGTCGATCCCAAGGGTTTAACGTAGAAATCATACACAGCAATGTTAAGTTTAGCCTCTAATTAGTATAATCTTATCTTCTCATATGAGACTTATACATTATTCGTTAATTAATCTAACGATTAAAATAAATTATAAAAAAGTTAAAATAAGATATTGATTGTATAAGATTAAAGTGCAGAATTAGAGATAAAAATATGCTAATTTGAATAACATTAATGTATGCTTTGAATTAAGATACATTATCACTAAGCATAGAATTGCATGTGGAGGAAAGGGCCAAGGGTGGAGATTTAGTTGAAAAGATAAAAAGAGAAAAAGATGGTATTTTTCATTGGGGTGGGACTTTGTTTATTCTTCCTATTTATTCCATATTTATTCTTACCCTACCCCTCACACTTCCTTGGCAACTCCTAGTGTAATTCAAATTAAGTAAAACACACTTTTTTGTAAAAATTTGTTCGAGATCGAACGATAACCGAAAAAAAAAAGTACGATGTGGGACAACAGGTTTACGTGAAAAAATCCTTACAGGGAAAAAATCACGGGGCAGAGGAATAATCTACTATGAAGATCAACATACAACAGTGAGTTTTGCGACTATAGCTTATATCAATTTATAGAGAAAACAAAACTCTAAATAAGATTTACAATGCGGGCTCACCGGTTTGATCCAATAGAATTTGGGTCACACCGAAATCTAACAAAATTAAAGCGAATACGAAAAGAAATATGAAGAGTGAATACTCAAAATATTGAGAGATGAAAAATTGTGGACACGACAGAAATTTCACCTGATAAAGTTTGAATGGCAAAAGTAGAGTTTATATATGCGTAAATGCTTGTATGATTGAAAATCTTATGTCAAAAATATGACGTGGATTTGTCGATCAAATTATTAAGGGTTTGACTTGTTGCTGATTCTAAACTATATGGTTTGTTTTGTTAAATTTTTTTTTAAAGATATGTTAACTAAAAAACTTTGCTTACCTTTTTCAAATTTATATTCATGCAAGAGCATGCATTCTTTGGCAAAACTTACTTTCCCAGAAAGCACAGGCGGGGGCCATCTCTTGGAAGGCCAAATCCAAGAAAGTGAAGCCATGGGAGAAGAAGCAGCCATGGATATTAGTCTAAAGGAGCTCTCCAGAAAGCTGGAAGATTTTGCCAAAGCCAGGGACTGGGAGAAGTACCACAACCCCAGGAACCTCCTTCTAGCGATGGTACAATCTTCCTTTCTTCTAGAAAAGTTCTCTTTCCTTGCATATCGTCGCCATTTCCATTGCAGATCTTTCAAATCACTTTTCTCAAGAAAAACTCTTCTGGCTTTTCTTCATCTTCCCCGTTTTTTTAACTCAAAGATCACAACTTTTTACCATAAAAACATCTAAAAAAGATGGGTTTTCTTTTGTACGCAGTAAAGTTTAGAAAATTCAAAGAGACAGGCTGATCTTGGGTGGTGTGTAGGTGGGGGAAGTAGGAGAATTATCAGAAATATTCCAGTGGAGAGGAGAGGTGGAAAAAGGGTTACCAGATTGGGAGGAATCAGAGAAAGAGCACGTCGGAGAAGAACTGTCAGACGTGTTGCTTTACCTGATCAGACTGTCCGATATTTGTGGAATCGACCTTGCTCTTGCTGCCTCCAAGAAGCTTATTAAGAACGCTATCAAATACCCTCCACTCAACCCCTCCCAATAATCTCTTCACTCCAATTCATCTTCTTGATTGTTTTTAGTCATCTCTGCTCTGTACTCACGAGCTCCATAACTCAATCAATCATGGAGATGCAAAGGTTTATGAGTTTTTCCTTACGCATATCGACTTTAATCGTGATCGTCCAACGCAATGATTGATGGGTTTTGTTCTAGTATCGGCATTTTCACGTGTCAATTAAAACCTCCAACTATATTATGTGAAATTAATTAAAAATTTGATGGGAATTGTAAATGCATCACCACGTTAGGAGATGTACAGTCGGTCCACACAGTACCAGAGCTCTGAGTCGTGAAACAGAGCAAAGCGGATCATTTGACCAAAAATCAAACAAACCCATTCGCATTCTCAAATCCAGGCCTGCTTCGTCTCTGCTCCTCCAACTGCACAATAAACAAGAGCTGGATTAGGAGCGTTCTTGCTGTATTTATCCATCCTCTGTCTGACTGGTTTGTCTAATTCATCTCTCTTTGGCTGATAAGATCTGACTTTCTCCTCTGTTCTTCCCTTCTCCAATGCTTAAATTCAGATCAACCCACCCCGCAATTTAAAATTTTTAAGAATCATGCATCGTCGAATTATCTATAATTGACATGGTCGATAATTAAGTTTTTGAGATCGTGGATTAAGTTCAGATGTGGGGATTGGTTACTGAGTCTTTCTGGTTCGTTCTGTGATGAGGGAATGCAGCAGCAAAAGGAGTCTATCAATGGAAGGGACTGTATTCACCCCGGCCTTGGAAGGTATAAAGAATGTCAAATCTGAGCAAGGGGAAATTATGACTAAAGCTTTCTTGGACGTGTGCAAGCATATTTTACCTGTTCTTGGTGAGTTTTGCTGGACCCTCTACTTGCCATGGCTATTTGTATCGTGCCCAGTTTTTCCAATATAATATTATTTGTTTGAGTCATAGTCTGTATAATTTTGTTATTGAGATTAGCCAAAAACGTTTTGTATCAGGTAGGGAGAATAACTGTACTTATAAAACATACGTACATTTTTCACTCTCTCAAACGACGTGAGATTACGTATTCCCACTGACATAGGTCGGACCTTTGCTTGAGTCATTCTTGTCATCACAGAGCGGACTGCCACAATCTCCCTCTCTTTGGGACTCGACGTTCTCAATCTTTCGAGTATAATATTGTCCGCTTTGAGTATAATCTCGCATGGTTTTATTTTTGAGATCAACCCAAAACGCGTTACATTATATAGAAAACAGAACTATACTTATAAATTATGTATTTTCAACTCTCCCAAACGATGTGAGGTTGTGCACCCACTTCTTAGACTATTATATCAACTACTCAATTTCTAAAGCTATTCATAGTTATTCTTAATATGGTGAACATATGAAATTTTAGTTTTTGTGTTGCAGATAAGTTTGGAGCTGCTATGTCGATTATCAAAACAGACATTGGTGGTAACATATCTGTAAGATGTTCTTGTCTGGAATTCATGCATGCTGGTTTGACTTGGATGATCTTTGCTTCACTAGAATAACTATGTGTTTGTAGAGATTGGAGTCTAAATATACATCCAATCCCTCTGAGTTCAACCACTTGCATAGCATCGTAAGGCAGGAGGTCGCAGCCAAAACTGCAAAAGGGTCGTCCAGTTGCACCAGTGGTCTCCTTTGGCTGACAAGGTAATTCATGATATGTTATGGCTGATGCTGGGTGAAACATGGGTCTAACTCACTGCGCAGGGCGATGGATTTCTTGGTGGAGCTGTTTCGAAACTTGATGGAGCATCCAGACTGGACAACATCTCAGGCCTGCACAGATTCCTACGGGAAGACTCTGAAAAAATACCATGGCTGGCTAGCTTCTTCAAGCTTCACTGTAATCTCTCTCTCTCTCTCTCTCTCTCGTATTTTTTCTTTTGAGAAGAATGTATTGTAGTAGTTTTTGAGTTGTAGGTTGGGATGAACCTGGCTCCTGAAAGGAAGAAGTTCATGGAGGTGATAGGAGGTTCTGGTGATATCATGGCTGACATTGACAAATTCTGTGCAACCTTCTCTCCTCTTCTCCAACATAATCACCAATTTCTGGTTAGATTTTTTTTTTTAGAACAAGTATAAATGATTAAATTATTCGTCAGTTTTTGAAAAATGCTACTTTATATGGCAGGCTAGTGTTGGCATGGACGATCTCAAGGCTACCTAACAAATTGTAGGATCGGGCGGCAGACAACTCTTTCATTTACGTATCATTTCATTTTTCCGGCGTTGGATTTGCCAAATACGGCTAATTTTGTTTTGCTACGTGTCATTTATTCATTGGTCTGAACGATATTTTTATATCATAAAAATTCTATTGAATAAACGAATAATGTGTCAAAAGATGAGAGGAGAGGATCGCAAACTTCTTTTAACAAAATAAACGTCAATAATTTATGCTAAGAATGTTAAAAGTTTGATCAGGTGACTGCTACTAAAGTAGTTCGTTCTGTGAAATCAAGAACAGTTAAAGTGAAGGTCTAATTCATATAGTAATAGGGATGCACAATCTTACATTGTTTTTGAAGAGTGAAAAATACATGATTTATAAGTAGAGTTATCTTTCATACTTATTATAACTCATTTTGAGCAAACTCAAAAAGTAAATCTATACAGATTTTGTTTCGAAGCATACAATATTGTGCTGGGAGAATTGTGTTACGGTGTTATTGCTTCTCAAATTTAGTAAATTTTCATGGGTCAAACAATAATTGAACAAGTTGGATTTCCTAAAACCCACTCGAATTACACCTAATTCGGGTCGTCTGATTCAAAAAAATTTGGAAACCATGCTGTTCTCCAGCAAACCAAACATGGAGCTTTTCTTCTAAAATTAAAACTTGAAAAAAGACAGCCACGCAAATCTATGCGTTAACCGTTAATCTTGCGGCTTCACTGAAAGTCGGTGGGAAAAAGGTTTAGGAACCAGGAGGGGCGACGTTTTTGGTCTCATTTCTGTCGACCCCTACCTGAAATTACGCTTTTTGACAAATAGGTGTTGGTTGACCGGACGCCGGAAGGATATCCGGCGCTATCTCGTCGATCAAAACCAGTTTTTGTTAAGAAATACTTGACTTGATGCTTCTCTGATTTTACTTGCTTGTTTCGAAGAAAAGCTGTGATGGGTTTTGATGTTCTTGATCATGTGAATCGTCTCCATTTTTGTTAAGGTGAATCTTTTTTGTTTGTTGTGTGCACTTTTCTGCTTCGTTCGTGGATTTAGTGTCTCTCTCGTTTGCTCTGTAAATGAAGATTGGAAGTAGCGTTGGTAGGTCTTAGACTTGACACGAGTGAGCTGCGAGTTTTCTGGTGCAAATTGATCAAGATGACCACCTCCGTCAAAGGCATCCTCAAGGGTCTCAGATACATTTCCCGGATTTTTGGTGGGTAGTTCTTTCTTGTTCAGCAAGTTCGTAGCTTTTCCTGGTTCTGTTCTTCTCGGCTGTTTTCTGAAACCAGGAAGAAAAGATGTGAAATTGATGATTGATTTTGAGAAATTACAGATGAGAAAGAGCCGGAGCTGCAGATCGGGTTTCCGACAGACGTGAAGCACGTAGCGCACATTCTGGGAGATGATTCATCGGCAAACAAGCCTAGCTGGGTAAAATCTCTGCTTTTCTTCCCTTGATTTTAACCAACCAACTCCAAATTGGTTTTGAGTAAATGAATTTTCTAACCTATGCAGATGAGCGGGTTCAAATCAACAGAAGAAGTATCATCCATGCCGGCGAACAATATTATGGTGGTCGAGGCCCAGCGTTCTTCGGCCAAGTCGCCCATCAAAGGTTTGCTTCTCTTTTTGCTTTAATCCTTGTGTTCTGCTTTGCTGATTTTGGTTTTGCAGAGAGAGAGATTTGTGCAGGTGTTCAAGACATGGCTATTGGGTCGCCCAGAAATTCTCCGACTCGAAGGAGCTCTAATGGGTCAAAGCATTCCAGGCGGCATCGCTCCGCCGGCGTATCAGACGACTCGACAAACCAAGATCAATCAGGAAGTTCAAAAGGTTCGAGACGATCCAGGAAGTCTTCGAATCGCGAAGCTGAATCAGAGCCGCTGGAGGCTGCTCCTGTCCCAAAACACTCTCGTCACAGAAGATCAAAAGGGTCATCCGGCGGTGGGTCGTCAAGATCATCCAAGTCAAAAGACCAGGGTTCTTCAACAGATTTACCCTTTTCCGATCTCGGATCTGGATCAGAATCTGCGCACAAATTGAAGAAGGGCGACCCTCATTTCAATTCGGTTTTACAGGTATGAAGAAGAGAAGACATAAGAGTTGCATCGAGTCATAGAAGCTATTTTGTAGATGTTCTATAAAGTTGATGCTCATTTGAGGCAGAAGATTATGAATAAAAAAGTTGGTCTCTTGGACCAACCTCAAGTTAATCATGTTGTAATTTAGACGCCAACGTTTGATTTTAGCAAATTAAAATTTTCACCATTCGGTCATCAACAATTTCAATGTTCTTATCAATTTATATGTTACATTAAATAAGTATTCATTTAATCACCGGATTTAATAAGATTTCTCAGCTGATATCTAATCCAATTTTCGACAGAGTTTAACATCATTCGAGAAAAGATTGATAGAATTCAAAATGAGATTAAAAAACGTTGATGATGTTATAAGTTGAGTTAAAACATTTGATTAAATCAAAAAACGTGGCATACACATGTTGAGTAAGGGTGGACAAACCGGTTCTCGATTTTGGTTCCGGACCTCTTGGAACTAGACCCGAGTCTCGGTTCTGGTTCTGAATCGATTTCATGTGTTGTCTAAAAACGAAGGTACCTAGTTGCAATTATGGCTATTGAAAGATCCTGAGAAAGCAGAGAGGCAAGAAGATTGAAAAACTTGGTGCACCTTGGACAGACCCCTTCGAGACTTTCTTGGAGAAGAGTTGGATGAAGAAGCATAACTCAACCCCTCACCTTTACTTCCACTAGATCCCATCCCTCCTCACAAGATGGAGATCTCTATGTCATTGCAGCTAAAAACATAAAGAAATACGACAACCAAAGATAAATAGAGAAAAAGGAAAAACAGGAAGACGGCTTTAAGAATTCTTCAGATTTGATCTTTCAGTCGATTTCACGAGAGAGAGAGAGAGAGATTCAGGGGAAGCATACAATCAAAAAGGAAACGCAACCACATTAGCTAATGTTGGAGAATGCCATTGTTAAATGTGCTAACACTTGCAGTCGGTTCCTCGTTCCATAAACTAGGAATCGAGAATCGACCCGAAACCGAGAGTCGATTCTCGATTCTATCCAATTGCAAATTTGGCAACTAAGAACCAGAACCGAATCTCGATTCTGGGTTGATTTTCGGTTGTTGCCCACCTCTAGTACTGAGTTCAGCGAATAAATTGACAGAAATGCCAAATTTACTAATACCAAAGAGTGAAAGTTTTGTTTATTAAAAAAAAAATTTGTATAAGGTGTAATAACAACTCTTAATATTATAGTATAACTTACAATTTGCCTTTAAGACAATAGTTGTTTGTACTTCAAAAATTTGAGGTATATAGAAAAAAAAAAAGAAAACTCTAATATTGGATACG
This sequence comes from Begonia loranthoides, assembly GCA_022433065.1. Lineage (NCBI taxonomy): Eukaryota > Viridiplantae > Streptophyta > Magnoliopsida > Cucurbitales > Begoniaceae > Begonia > Begonia loranthoides. The sequence goes on from CM039474.1 coordinate 3,220,681, forward strand.
GGCACTCGACTCAACTAGAACTTAGGTCATACAGACCCAATAAAGTAATCAAATAATATTGGGCAAAGAATAAAAAAATGTAATAAAAAGTAATTACAATTTACCCTCAAGAATTCTCAGTGACACTACCAGTTTCCATTGAATATACAATATGCTTCGATCAATCGAGGGGATGAAAAACAGTCAAGCCTTCGCCAAGAAATTATGAGATAACGAAAACTCTAAGCTCACCTCCATCTCCTCTTGTGATTCGAGTATCGTTGTCAAGGTAAGTAACTTCAAACTCACCACTCTCTGAGTTTGATGAAGGACTCCAACCATCTGGTATCCGGGGTAGCTCTAATGGCGGCAGCTGTGACAAGTTTCCCATCGTTTTGACCTTCATTTTCTCGAATGTTGTTTTAATCTTTGCAGATCCTGGCATCAGTTGAAATAAAAACAATCCCCCTTCAATCATGAGGAAAGAAAATTAACCTGTGTCTGCAGAGTGCATGTATTGATGAGATGAAGTAACCTCTGAGTTCAAATTTGTGGGCCAACGTGGCAATGACTTCAAAAGGAGGAATTGGCCATGGAGCGCCTACTTCCAGTTCAACTATATTGTCGAAATCTTTGCTGACGATGTCTATCCGTTGAAAAACCTGGCCGAGAAATGACAAAAACAAATAGACTATGCCATTGATAAACTATTGCATCTCCTGGAATCCAAAACAAACAGACCAACCAGACTTACCAACGTGTGGATAGAACAATGTAAACATGGTCTTTCCAGAATTGCAAACGAAAAAACTGTTAAGTTATTGCTCATTCCCGAAGTCGCAACTCGAGGAAATTGAAGTGATGATATAGCAATTGACTCACATTTTCTTGCATACCATGATAAAATACCACTAACCCGAAAACTTGGTCTTTGCCTCACTATAATTACGAAGAACAGTCTAGTCCTAAACAGTATATTCCTCAGTCATGTAGAAAAATGAGTTAATGATTATAGTAATTCAAGAATTTTGGAATTTTTTGAAGGGATTATTGAATAATGGCAGATACCTGGCCCAGGGTTATGGGGAGTATTCTTCCAGTGGGAGGTTCAGGGCGGCTTCCACCTGGAGTTGGAGAAGAAAAAGAACTGCTGTATAACAATTTCCATCTGCCTTGCAGCTTATCAAGATCTGCAGAGAGGTCCACTGGTCCTCCTATGGCTTCAATCTCCTTAGCCGCATCGTCAGCCTTTTGCAGATCGTCTTTGTTTGCAGCAAGACCTCTATTTAATTCTGAAAATGTGCTCTGCAGAGAATATCCAATTCATTAAAGTCTAAGATTGATGACCTCGAATGTAGATTAATGACATTGTGAAGAACAACAAAAAAGGGTTAGAGAAATGAAATAAGAAAGCAATAAAAAATATCCAATAAATAAGATGAATATCTCCAAATTCTTGGACAGAAACCAACATAACCCAAGTCTCCGATCTAAGTAGTCAGCATTTAGAAGAATTGAAAAAATTAGGAACAGAATATGTAGGCCATAAGTAATTCGAGCAGAAGCCGCAAAAAAGAACACCGAAGTGGGAATCAATCAAAGAAGGGCAAGGGAGAATTGAGAATTTGAGAATAGGACCATCAATCTCACCACCAATTTCAGCTTCAGAGAAGCAATGAGCTCAGATGGAGGCGACGACGGCCGAGGGTCGACAACAGAGACCTCGTTGAGAGCTGACCCCGGGGAGAAACTTCTTCTTTTGAGACGATTGTAGAAATGAAAAAGCCGGTGCTTCAAACAGCTTGGGCAGGGATTCGATATAAGCGTGCAGGAAGGAATGAGGAGCCGGACAGACGAGGAGGTTGAAGGAGAGTTGTAGACGAAGGCAGTGGATGGAGGAAGATAACCCAGTGAAGGAACAACCATGGCCGTTGAGTGCTTGGCGCAAAACGAAAAACCGTGTTCCTCGGAAGACTCTCGAAGGTGTTAAAACAAAATAAAAAGAAATTAAAATCACTAAATAATTTTTTACTAATAAATAAAACACTCTTATAAAAATAAATAAATAAATAAACGATGCAAATATCGTCGTTAACTTGTTAAAATAAATATTAAAAACGAGAATGTTTTTCAAAATAGAAGATTTTCAGTTAACGTGTTCGAAAGCAATTTTCGTATTTAAATAGAAGATTTTTAGTTAACTGTTTGTTTTAAACATGTTTTCGATTCACTAAGATTTTGGTATCAAAATGGAAGATTTTCAGTTAACTGCGGTTGAATAATCAATATATTCTAGGGAAAATGACAAATCAACCATCGTGGTTTCCAGTCAATGACAAATCAACCACTGTGTTATATTTGCAAACAAGTTAACCACTAACGTACGAGAAATTGACAAATCCAACATCACACTCAAGTTAACCCAGACAAAACTGCCTAGACACCGCAAACAAGTAAGTGCCTGGACGCCGCCCAGGCAAAGAAGCCTGGACGTGCGGCGTCCAGGCAAAGAAGCAAGCCTGGACGCCAGCTTGGACGTGCGGCGTCTCTGGAGCTCTCTATTTGTCATGCATGGCGTTCTCGATCAATTGTGTTTTATAGTTATTTCGAATTCGTTATGTATATGGTTTACGAATGCAATGTTTTTATAGTTTTTTGACCTCTTTACCTTCAAAGTGGCATAACTTTTGCTACGGATGTCGGAATTGGGCGCAGAGGTATTAAATCAAAGTTCTCTCAGAGCTCTATAATCGTCATAGGGTAAATCCTATGATCGCCTTTCTCAGCCCCAAAATCAATCGTTTAAGCCCTCAAATTTGCGATCAAACATTTTTCCAGACTAAGCAAATGTTTGATCACAAATTTGAGGGCTTAAACGATTGATTTTGGGGCTGAGAAAGGTGGTCATAGGGTTTACCCTATGACGATTATAGAGCTCTGAGAAAGCTTCGATTTGATACCTTCTGCGCCCAATTCCGACATCTGTAGCAAAAGTTATGCCACTTTGAAGGTAAAGAGGTAAAAAAACCAATAAAAACATTGCATTCGTTAACCATATACATAACGAATTCGAAGTAACCATGAAACACAATTGATCGAGAACGCCATGCATGACAAATAGAGAGCTCCAGAGACGCCGCGCGTCCAGGCAAACAAAAAGCCTGGACGCCGCTGGTTTGCGGTGTCCAGGCACTTGTTTGCGGTGTCCAGACAGTTTTGCCTGGGTTAACTTGAGTGTGATGTTGGATTTGTCAATTTCTCATACGTTAGTAGTTAACTTCTTAGCAAATATATCACAGTGGTTGACTTGTCATTGATCAGAAACCACGATGGTTGATTTGTCATTTTCCTGATATTCTAAGCTAGACATGTTTTCGATCTACTGAGGAAACTTGCCAAAAAATTTTATTGTTTGCTACATTGAAGAACGATAAAGAATATAATAAATAAAGCGTAAATAGTTATATTTTTTATGAGTATATTTTACCACGGAAAGAAAATAAATTTTAATAATTATTTATTATAGTGGAATATTTTATTTGGTGGAAAAAAATTTAATATTCCTAAAATAAATAAATAAATAGAAAATAGAGAGCGTTCGAAAGCTCAAACTAGATTCATTTCCCGCTCATCCTCTTGAATCAAAGCTTCTCCCTTTCCTTTTCCCCCTCCCAATCCAATCACAGACAACACCATCCGATCTTGCTCATCTGAACATCAACGGACCTCCACCGTTTCTTTTTTCAATTTGTTTGTTCTTTATTTATCGCTTTCGTTTCATTAGATCTCTTTATGTCAGGCTCGTCGTCTCGCCGGATCAATGATCGAAGCGGAGGAACTGCCCCGAATGTTCATGCCATGAAGCATACCAAGCCAGTAGCTCCGGTTTCTAGCCATGTCAAAAATTCTAGCCTTGATGCGTGCCATATATCTCCCGCTATTGGAAAAGAAAACCATATAGCTACATTTAAAGCTTCCGCAGATACCCAGAAGCCTGTGATCCGTCCGGTCCCGCGTATGGATAAGGCTTCCGCCATTGCAGTAAATGAAGGAGTGATACGTGTTCGTCGGTCGACCTCTTCTGTTCCCAGAGGTAGGTGCTCTGGCCCTTCTGAGTTCCTAGTTGAGGATGTCCGTAGGAATCGTAGGGTCTCGGTTGATCGGAGTGACAAAGGTTTGGTTTCCGAGAGCGATAGAGCACTTCTTAGCGGGGGGAAGAATTTGAGTCGGGTGAGGGATTCCTCGACTGGCAAACAAAGAAAGCGGGTTGCTGGCCCGACTGGGATGGTTAACGGCGGGGGTTTGGATGGGGTAAGGGTTTTTGGCGATTTTAAGGAAAATGGAAAGTTAAGAGTGGATAAAAGTAAAAAAGTTGGAATTTCCAATGAAATTAAGCTGAAAGCTGAAGAAAGTGAGAAGGCTACTGGAAGTTATGTTATAGGAAACTCAATTGGAGAAGTAAGCATAAGTTCAAATTCAATAAGATCAGCCAAGGTTGATTTTAATAGAGCTCGAGAAAACAGAAGGAATGCGAGTGATCCAATTCTCAACGTAAAAATACAGAAGGGGACCCAGGTAAATGATGAGCTGAAGGAAGATTCTTTAAAAGCAGATGGTGAAGTATCAAGGGTTACGAAGGATATGTGTTTGGATGAATCTGATGAAAAATCTGTGAAAGATGTAATTGTGTTGGAGGTTCCAGAAGAAATGAGCTTGAGTGCAGGAGGGATTAAGAACTGGTCCAATAATAAGTATCCGAGCAAGCTCCATGAGAAACTTGCTTTTCTGGAAGGGAAAGTTAAGAGAATTGCATCGGATATCAAGAGGACAAAGGAAATGCTGGAAACAAACAATTCTGATGCTTCAAAGATGATACTTTCTGATATTCAGAATAAGATTAGTGGTATTGAGAAAGCCATGGATTATGTTGGAAGTGATTCAGTTACTAAATCAGAATTATCGAAAGGAAATGACAGGGAGAATAAGATGGTAGGAGAAGGTCATAATAAGGGGAAAGATGGTTCCAAAACTTCGAGAGAAAGTCTAAATACTAATGAACTGGAAAATAGACTATTTCCTCATCAAAGGTTACTCAGAAACAGAGTATCTGTAGGAAGCTCCCTCCATCCTGAACTATATTCCTCAGAGTCCCGTTGTGAAAATAAAGTTGACGAAATGGCGCTAAGCCCTATCGATGAAAATCCAATTGCATTAGAGTTCTTGGCTTCACTTAGTAAGGATCCAACTAAGGTGGTTTGCAGGAATAAACCAACTGTTTTGGAGTGTGATGAAATTCAAGAAATGGATGATCTTATATCGGCTGGAGTTAAAGACTCATCACAGATGATCAGTGGAAAAGAAGAAGTTGAGCTTATTCTTACTACTGATGAAACACTTGATGAATTTGATGACCAGGAGAATAAAGAGGAAACAACATTTGAAGAGGAGACTGAAGATACATGTCATTCCCAGCTTAAAGAAATAGGCTTTAAATCCTCCACAGGTGGATGGTTTGTATCAGATGGAGAAGCTGTCCTTCTTGCTCACAATGATGGTTCATGCTCATTTCACGATATTACAAATTGTGAGGTAAACAATCTAGCCTCTTGTCATTATTTTATACTGAGTTTGACAAATTAAATCAATATTCCTTCTTAAATTTTCTACTAATTTTGAACTTGGATTGAGTTTGTTCAAACTATAATTCATCAGAATGTATTGCATGCGGCATCTCTTTCAAGATTTATTTATTCATGTTTCATACTTGTTATAGGAAAAGGCTGAATATAATCCCCCAGAAGGAGTTCCTCCTGTTATCTGGAGGGACTGCTGGATAATACGAGCTCCGGGAGCTGATGGTTGTGCAGGAAAATATGTAGTGGCTGCATCAGCAGGGAATTCTACGGATTCTGGGTTTTGCTCCTGGGATTTCTATAATAAAGAAGTCCGTGCTTTCATGCGTGAAGGTGGAGACTGTGGAGTTAGCACTTCAAGAGCAGTACTTGCTCCTCTACACAATAACATTGTGTACAAACGAAATGCTTCCTATGACTTTATGGTTTCAGAAACAAAGCAATGGTGGTACAAACCTTGTGGTCCACTCATAGTTTCTACCACCAGCTCTCAGAAGGCTGTTAAAGTTTTTGATATTCGTGATGGGGAGGAAATTATGAGATGGGAAGTTCAAAAGCCTGTGTCGACAATGGAATTTTCAAGTCCTTTGCAGTGGCGAAACAGAGGTAAAGTAGTTGTAGCTGAAACAGGAACAGTGTCTTTGTGGGATGTGAGCTCTCTCACCCCTCAAGCATTACAAACGGTTTCTTCGGGTGGTCGCAAAATTTCTGCTCTTCATGTTAACAACACTGATGCAGAGTTAGGTGGAGGAATCCGGCAAAGGTATTGTCTTCCTTCTTTGTCTTTTCCCTAATTACTCACTTTTTTGTTTACTTGTCACTTGGCAGTAATATGACTACTAATAACTTCTTTTGGCACTTGACTGGAGGATAAATGTCATTCTTGCTGTCAAGGGAGACTTTTCTGTGGTTTTTTCTTCTTGATATGTTCAATCTATAGAGAAGTCGTTAAGCTTATGTTCATTCACTAGTCATGCATTAATGTATTAATTTATTACTTCTTTGGCGAAGCTTTCTTTGCATGACTTTATATTAGATCATATCTTTTCTTATTGATTTGCAGTCGTGATTATGCAGAGGTTGAATATTTGTTTTTGTTTATATGCAGAGTGAGTTCATCAGAAGCAGAAGGCAATGATGGTGTGTTCTGTACGCAAGATTCTATTAACATCTTGGATTTTCGCCACCCCACTGGTGTAGCTTTTAAAGTTTCTAGAACTGGATTTGATGCACAGTCAGTGTCCTCTCGTGGAGACTCTATTTTTCTTGGTTCCTCTTATGTCAGAGCAGGAGGCAGAAAACAATCTTCTTCCATGGTCCAACAGTTCTCGCTGCGTAAGCAGAGGCTAATGAGCTCATACGCCTTGCCTGAGCTCAATTCTCCCCCACATCACACGGTAATAACTCAAGTTTGGGGAAATTCTAGCCTTGTCATGGCTGCTTGTGGACTTGGTCTCTTTATTTTTGACACCTTGAAAGACGATAGCCAGTCTTTTCAAGCAATTGATTATGGAAATATCCAAAAAGTTAAGGAAATAGTTGGCCCAGATGACTTGTATTTTCCTTCATTTGATTATCTGCAATCTCGTCTTCTCATTATATCAAGGGACCGTCCTGCATTGTGGAGGCATCTATCATAGGTACCATACCAGAGACTGTTAAAAAGATGTAAGCTTATTTTTTATTTTTCATTTTCCCTTTTGAGTTATGACGATTTTCGATGAAGAAAATCCAGCTGTTTTCGTGTCCAATGTAAGATTCTAGAATAATCTTTAATTGTCTGTTGAAATAGAAACTTGTGTTGTGAAAAATGTCTTTGCTTATATGATGTTGGCATTGGAACCCATCTGTATTACTTGTGACTTCATATTTTTCAATCCAGATATTTACATGGTTTAGTGGCTACTGTTACATCTTCGTTGTTAGGTTCATAAGCCATGTACTATGTCGGTTCAGTTTTTCTATTATAGAAGAATTAAATAGGTAGGGCAATAGCAGCAATGCTGTCGTTATTACTATTAATGGGGCATATTGTACTGATACTTGTCAATTATGGGTTATAATTATGGTTTTCAATTAAAGCAAAATTTGGTTGGATGGCTTTCTTGTAGGTCCTACATCATAGGACCTATATGTGTTGAAAAATCTAAGATGATTACATAAAGAAGTAAAGATATAGGCACAATGATGGGCCAATTCTTGACAGATTCAACACGTTGATTAATTATTTTACTATAAAATGTTCAATCAAGGTTAGGTTTTTGTGCTTTGGATCATTATTCACGTCTGGTTGAATGTGAGGCAGGGATAAGCCTCTTTCTTTGTTCAAGCAACCCATGAGGCACCGTTCATAAAGAGGCTGGTAGCGACAGATAGAGAGTCAATTTGCCCAACAAAGTGACTTCCAACAACCGATACTCCAAAGGGCTGAAAACTGCAAAACAAAAGAAGGGTATCGCCTTATTATGATCATAGTAAATCTTTCTTTCACTCTTTTGTCTAAATCGCTTCTACTCCGTGGTTGCATGCTTCTGAAGTTATGTTGAAGTAAACTGTTATTGTATATCAAACCAAATGCTCATTTCGATTTAAATATGTTAATCTTGTTCGTAGAATCCCGATTTGAAGCCCTAAAATCAGTAGGTTCATGCAATCGCTCTTTCCCTAATCCGTTTATGCTGTTCTTTGCCTCCTATACGTTACTTGTGGAGCAAGTATTGGTTTTAGATGAATTAGTTTAGAGATAGAACAAGGAGGGGTATTATTTTTTCATCTTTATCCTACCAAAGCAAAATTCTATTTTGCATATTAATACTGCCACCCAGAATTTAGATAAGACAAATCTTGATGAATTCATATGTTCTAGATTTGTGTCATAAAAAGTTTTGTTCTTTACAGAAGTGATTTCTAAAAGTATCAACTTTCCTAGTTCACATAAACTTAGGGTTAAAACGAATTTGGTATTTGGTAAAATTGGTTCATGCGGGACCGATGATGTATTCAATATCAATAAAAAAATCTTTACAAAAAAAAAGTTATAATCTTGAAGGTAGTTTTAAATAATTTCTAAAAAATACCAACTTTGCTGGTATAATACACAAGTCAACGTAGAAATCTACAAACAGAGGCTTGATAGGTTGTCAAAACTCTCTTAGCACGTGGAAAGAATCCACGAAGGCTTAAATTGCATTCAATGCCGCCATGAGTTAGGTTTTTGAAGGTCGAGTTTGGACGAAGGGATGATGATCTGTTTTAAACGAGTTTGAATTGCAGAGAAGGAAGTATATTTATAGTTGCCCGCAGGTTGATATAGTATCTGGAAGAGAAAAGAAAGAAGATTGATCGCGCGTCTGTAATTTATCTGGAGAGAAGACGATGGAGTGTCATCCTCTCTTGAGTGGAGGGAGAAGAGGTGACGGCAAACCAAGCGCAAGCCGTAGCCATGGGTTTTCCTCAGCAGAGATGGAGTCTTTGAGTAGCCTCTGCGAGACAATTCTGCCTTCTCTTCCGCTGAATTCAACGGCGGAAGAAGAAGAGCAGCGAAGGAAACTGTGTGTGACTCCATTACCAGATGAGGTTGCTGACGTTCTGGTGAAGAGGGGGTTGACTGAGGCAGTGATCTTGGTGAGGCTTCTTCTATGGCTTCTTGCCACTAAGATCGGCACCTTTCTGCTATGTGGGTGCCATTGTTTTGGAGAAAAGTGGCCCTTCATTCTCACCTTCTCCGGAATGACGGTGGAGAAGAGGGAGAAGGTTTTGCTAAGATGGTTAAAGCACTGGCTTTTTACTCCCATTAGACTTGCTTTTGTATACGTCAAAGTTCTCTGCCTCCTCATCTTCTTTTCGCAGGTATTCTTGTCCCCCCTCCCTCTCTTCTTCTTCCAAGCATGTCAGCCTAAGAGATCACAAAAAAGTGTTCCTTTTGCAGTGGACAGGGTGAAATCATTTTGGCCAATCAGGAAAAACACCATATTTAATGTTTCAGAGAGTTTTTAAAATTATTTTCTTGTAAAACCATGATTTCAACCTTGTAGAATGATAAAACATTTAAAAAGTTTTTGTTTTTGGGTTTATTATTAATTCAAGATTAATTTTTTTTTATCTATGGAGCGTTAGAGAGTAAAAAAATATGATGCATCTGTTTTAATTTTGCTGATTTGAAAGTGTCTGTTGAATAATGTTCACAGGCTGATGAGAATGGAGAAAACCCAGCTTGGAAATCCATTGGCTATGAAGCAGACACCGGCGAGAAGCTCTGCAAAGTGGAAGTCCAGAGAGAAAGAACTCTGCAGAAGGGAGTAGTAGAGATTTTGAAAGAATCTGAGTTTTCTTTTGTGGAATCTCTTCTTCTAAAAGGTCTGAAGGTCACTACAGAATCACACCGCAACCTTTACCAGATCGAATGTGATGTTCTCATCATAGGCTCCGGCTGCGGCGGAGGAGTTGCAGCGGCGGTTATCGCCGGCTCTGGACAGAAAGTCGTCGTTCTCGAGAAGGGAAACTACTTCACTTCTTCGGATTATTCGGGTTTAGAATGCGTTTCGTTGGATCAACTTTATGAATCGGGAGGGATTCTTCCTTCAGTCGATGGAAAAATGATGATTCTCTCCGGAGCAACGGTCGGCGGTGGATCTGCAGTGAACTGGTCGGCATGCATAAGAACACCAAACTCAGTATTGAAGGAATGGGAGGAGACCCACGAGATCCCGTTTTTCGGAAGCTCTGAATATTTATCCGCAATGGACGCCGTCTGCGAAAGAATTGGAGTTACAGACGCCTGCGAAGAGGAAAGCTTTCAGAATCAAGTCCTCCGAAAAGGGTGCGAAAATCTAGGCCTGAAAGTTGAAGCAGTGCCGCGAAATTCTCCGTCGAACCATTATTGTGGATCTTGTGGGTTTGGTTGCAGAAGGGGGGAGAAGAAAGGAACTGATCAGACATGGCTGGTAGATGCCGTGAAAAATGGAGCAGTGATTTTGACGGGATGCAAAGCAGAGAAGCTCATTCTGGAGAAAAATGTAACTGGAAGTGGAAGAAAGAAGAAATGCTTGGGAGTGATAGCAACATCTCTAAGCAATAAAATTGGAAGAAAACTTCAAATCAAGGCAAAAATAACAGTCTTAGCTTGTGGATCTCTTTCCACGCCGCCATTGATGATATCCAGTGGTTTGAAGAATCATCACATCGGCCGGAATCTTCATCTCCATCCTGTTTTGATGTCATGGGGATACTTCCCCAAGTCGAGTTCAGGTTTTAGTGGGAAGTCTTATGAAGGAGGAATAATCACCACCGTGCATAAGGTTCAATCACCTGAAGATTCCACCCCGAAAGCGATCATAGAAACTCCAGCACTGGGGCCGGGATCGTTTTCTGCGCTGATTCCATGGCAGTCGAGAGACGACATTAAGAACAGAATGATGAAATACGAAAGAACATGCCATTTGATAACAATAATCAGGGATTCCGGTTCAGGGGAAGTAACTTCAGAGAGAAGAATCAGCCATGAATTGAGTAAAGAAGATGCAGAGAATATGAAGGCCGGGCTGAGGATGGCACTCAGAATTTTGGTAGCAGCAGGGGCAGAAGAAATAGGAACTCACAGAAGCGATGGGCAGAGACTGAAATGCAGAGGAATTGGAAGAGAAGAGATAGAGGAGTTTATAGAAAGTGTGTCTGCAGAAAAAGGGCCAATGTCAATGACAGAAAACTGGACAGTCTACACCTCAGCACATCAGATGGGAAGCTGTAGAATGGGCAAAAACGAACGAGAAGGCGCAGTTGATCAGAACGGAGAGAGCTGGGAAGCTCAAGGACTGTTCGTTTGCGACGGGAGCGTTTTTCCGAGTGCCGTGGGCGTAAATCCTATGATTACCATTCAAGCAACTGCTTATTGTCTCGCCAAAAGAATAGTCGGGGTTCTTGAAACAAAGTGAGGCTGTGCAATGGTTAAACAACATTTCAAGATCATACAAGGTTTGTACAATGATTTATACATGTTTTGTCCAATAAAATCTTTATTGTGTCCGCAATCCAACATCATCGGATCAATATGTGTATAAAATAGAACAATCCAAGTACAGAATGAGCACAAATCTTACATATTTTGTAACTTTACATCTTCAACAACAACCCCTGAACTCGGATCGGAAATAGAACGGAATGCATATTATTATCGAGACAGTTTCGATCTGGTTCGATTTGATATCGAAGAACTGAATTTTTGTGGAAGAATGAGTGAGATCCGATATACACAGCTTGTCGGGGGCCTCTGTTTATTCTAAGAACTGGGTCTTAGCCATCAGATTCTGTCTCTTTAAATGGCAGGGGAACGGTTTTGACTGCCCTGTACTTTCCGACATTGTTTAGATGCTCATTTTCTACCCTGCTCAGTCACAGACAACTCATTCATACTGATTTTCTCACAAGAATAAAAGACTGTTCATTGAACGTGTCTCTACCTGTAGAAATTCCAGTGCCCTCTGCGAATCACCTCCAGCGAAGCCAACAAGAAGTCCAGCAGTCTCGATTGGATCCCGCTGATGTTCAATCGGAGAACTGTCTCCACCCAAGCGACTCTCAGGACGACATTGAAGGCCTGCCAAATTTCTTTCTCTTATAAACAAGAAGTGAGCAAGCATTTTAGAGCACGTTCATGGAGGGAACTCACCATAGACGAGTAGTACGCGCCTTTGTTCTTCAAAACGAGCTCGTCTCTGAGCCAGAAATTCTTTGATTTCGAGTTGAGAAGTCCCCAATCCTTGGCGAAATCCCAGTACAGCTGGTAAATTGTGGCACCAGAGGAACTAATCAAGACTGCAGCCCACCATAGACGACTGTCCTGTCTTGAGTATGTAATCCTGGCTCCGGCTGCAATCATTGCCGAGACGTACTTCCCCATGTTTGCTAAATGGGCCAGATCACCGTCATCGAACCATCTTCTCGCACACTTTCAGAGAATCAAAGCATTAATAATTAGCCCAAACCCAGAAATATCTCGGTCGAATTGATGTTTAGGAAATGGGTTACCTGCATGGCACGCCAATAGTAAGGCAAAAACGAGATAACATAGACGAGCTCCCGGTAAAGTTTACCGGATCGGCAGATATTGTAGTTGTGGGCTCCAAAACTTCCGGCGAAGAAGTAGCAAGCTGTGGATTCCATGTACCTCAGCAAGGGAATCTTCCGGCAGAAGATAGATTATTTATCAATAATGAACATGATCTTAATGCTAATTCATGCTGTTCTTGATCTCTCAAGAGAAATAATTTGTGGGTTTAGACTAAAATGATATACCTGGCTGGTAAGTTGGTCAGCCATGAAAAAATCAACCAGCAAAACCTGCAAAACAAGTTATTCCAATGCTTCTCAGAAGAATATATGACTGCGTACATGTCGACAATGGATAAAAGGGAAGGATTACTACCTTGTAAAAAGGAGAGCAAACTATGTTTCGAAGCACACGGATGAAACAAAAGCGCGTCGGACGATAGAAAACATCGAACGGACAGATGAGAATGGCGAGGAAAATCTATGGAGTTTTGGACTGCAACGTATCAGCAAAAATCACGAGTTGTACAGTAAGAGTAAATTAAGATATGGGAAGCTTACGAGAAGAAGAATGCCGGGAATGGCATCGACGTGGGTAGGGGAGAAGCCGCTGGATCCTAAAATAAGGTGGATGACCATAGCTCCAACCACAGCAGTCATGGCGGTGGTGCATATCAGAAAAGCATCGCGATATTTAAGAGCCGTACGCGATTGAAACTCAAAGATGAAGTTGTAATTGATTCTCGAGTTTTTCCACATGAAGAGATTACACCCGTACATGAACAAGTGCAGACTCAGCAAAGCAAACATGCTGAAAAACAGTTCAAACCCATTGAGCTCTGCTGATCGTAAAACATGTTATACAGATTTGGTTGTCTATTTACTGAAGCAGTGAACTGAGAAGACGACCTGAAAACAGGATAGACGGTTTCCATGTAAGCTCCTTCTGTGGTGGGTGAAAAGACCCCGGACAGATGTGCCAATGTCGCATACACACAAAACAGTGATACGAAAGAGCCAGTAAACAGCCCTGCAGAACAGCCAATCCACCACTTAGATTCAAGCCCTCCCTACAATTAATGGGTTAGAGAGAGAGAGAGAGAGAGAGTACCAACAAAGAAGGTGACCATGTGAGAATCTTTCTGCTGGTGGGGTCTCAAGTATTTCATGGCTTTTTTTCTGTCATTGCTGGTGAAGTGCTTCGTGAACATGGACTCTACTTCGTCCATTAATCTGACAACCTAAGAAATGCATATAAAATTACAAGTCTGTGTCTAAATTGGTGGGGGAAGTCGTTTAATGTTCACCTTATCAGAACTAGTGAAATGAGATCTCTTCACCACTTCCAGATAAGTTGCAGAAGCCTGCTGGTTTGAGACCTACACGCCATGCATCTCAATGAACACAATGAAGGCCATAACAATCAAGGCCATAAGTTCTGGAGAAGAACAAAGACAAGCTTACCTTGTCGAATTTCTTGAGTATTTTTACGAAGGCCATCATGTTAAGTGAGCTGAAACATAACATACCAACCTACATTACCTAAAGCTCCACCAAGTTCTAGAGGGAGAAAGAGAAAGAGAGAGAGAGAGAGAGACCTGAAAGTTTTGAGCAAACCGAGGCCACGATAGAGCTCGACAAAAGCTCCTCTAATCATTTTATGAGCGCACTGAAGCTTCTTCCGGTTAAGGAAATCGGCGTGGCCTTCTCTTTTAGGGTTGTTTATCACATCCTCCCAGAGCATTTCGGTCACGGCCGAGATCGTCCGGATCGGAGTCGTGGGCGACGCGTCGACTCGGAGCGCAACTTTGAGATTTCCTTTTTTCGTCTTCGTTCTCGCTGCTGAATTTATGACATTCAAACTGTTTCTTTCCACCACCGTCGCTGTCACAGCTTCCTCTTTCTCTGCAACTTCTGTTTTTGTTCCACTGTCTTCAAACCCATCTGCATTAACACCCCCTCACATCATCGTCATCGTCCAGATCCTACTTCCTTTGAAATTCAATCAAGCATATAATTGTGTTCCTAGTTTTCTTCGAAGGTTGTTAAAAGCTTCCGTTTTATAATATCTGTTCTGTTTTATCTATACATAACAATCGTTGCTTTGGTTGAAATTTACCAGTTTTCATTTTCAAGAGCACTCTGCAAATTTATAAACTTTAAATATAAGAGTTTTAATTAGCAAAGAGAAAATTTGATCAGGAACACTAAATGTGGAAGAAGATGAATCAGCCAATTGGAAAGCAAAAGACGACGGTCGGTAATGACCGACCCATATTCTAATACAAATGGAATGACGTAATTAGTCACTAAGTTTAAATTGCAGCGCTTTTGATGAAGAAGATGAAAACTAACCGGAAAAGTCAGAATTCCGAGGAGAAAACGACCAGGAACGTGATTTTTCCGGCGAATTTTTCAACCGACGGAAGTCCAGAATGCGCTTCGCTTCGAGTAGAATCTGTAGCTGTTTCCCCAATGTCTCCCCCCTCGCCATGAATTCACTCTCTCTCAACTTGTAGAACTGGTTCACTTTGTTTAGCTCCTCATCCAAGATCCCGAAAAACATTCTTACCTTTACAGAATATGAAATACTGGGGTAAATAGTAATAATGGGAGACAAAATGCCGACCCGTCATTTTCTGAAAAATTAGGTACCTCGTCTTCTTCAGAAAACAGCTGAGAAAGCTCAGTTTCGTAGACTTCTCCATCAGCACCATCTTCCACGCTTTTACTCTTCACCTGAAGCAGCAAAAAAGAGACGGACAGACATCAGAAATTTCCTTTATTATCTTCGCTAGTTTGTTTTGTCGCATGAGTCTTTTCAAGTAATTCACGATGTCTTCGTGATTTGACCATCCCTACCTACAACGCCCTTCTTTGATCATTTCGTTTCTTCTTTCCATGACAGAAACTCTCGAGGAAAAACCAGTCAGACAAGCAGAGAATTAACATGAAGCAATAACGGGTTTTGTCCAATGGGTGACGCCTGAAACCATCCTACGCGACAGGCTTAAGAAAATTTTGCTAACCTCGCCAGAAAGACCGCCAGCTTTTAGGCTACTCAATTATAAAGCTTTTGAGTGATAATTTTGATCTCTCTAAGGCTGTAAATCTAGAGCTACCCACGTCCAGAAAATGGTTGAAACCCAAAGAAACAACTTCTTAGAAAAACACATAAAAATGGAATATTTTATCACAAAGGTTGACAGTAATCTCCATCTCCATTAATCTAATCTCTATTTCTCTTATTATTAGCCTTTTTTCTCTAGACCTAACTTATACGCGTTGCTTTTCAATATGTTTGTTTGAGAATGAGAAAGTGTAGAGAGAGAAAGAAGGAGAGGGAGAGAGCGTATAAAAGTTCTGTACGTAAGCAG
Organism: Begonia loranthoides; assembly: GCA_022433065.1. NCBI lineage: Eukaryota > Viridiplantae > Streptophyta > Magnoliopsida > Cucurbitales > Begoniaceae > Begonia > Begonia loranthoides. The sequence continues at coordinate 3,236,714 of CM039474.1, forward strand.
GACAGTGAGGGACAAAAAACAAAGTGAAACCGATAAATCTGTTATATGCGGGACATCGGAGACTTGCATAAATTGCCTGAAACTTCATGCAACTTTAACTTCTTGTAATAAATGTGACTGCAAACTGAAAAAAGGCCACCCATCTTCCCAACTCAAATCACAGAGAAAGTGGGAGAGTAGGACGGCCCAGAAACTGATGGGAATGGGAAAGAAAAAGTCCCGATGATGGGAAGAACATGCGTATTTTTCTTACCTGAATCATCTCGGCTGTGTTACTCGGAAAACTGACGAACTTGGTGGATATTTTGTCTACGAGACAGGTAATTGGATAAAAAATTGAACGACCAAAATCAGGATCAGAGTCTAGTGGTCGTATGTAAGATCTACAAAGTTTGATTTTCTTTATCTGTTTCTTCAGCTGGCAGTAATTCACAAATGCATCTTTCCACTCCGGAATAAGCTGCGCCTCCAGCTCCTTTGAGAACTTCACCATTTTCTCTCTCCGCCGTGCCGGAGGGAGAGAGGTTGAGTGGAAGAGAAAAGAAGGAAAGAACCCGCAAGGAACGACAAGCATAAGAGATGTATATATATATATATATATATATATAGTGTTTGCCTTTTCAAGCGGTGCATACTCCTTTCTTTTTCTTTTAATTATTGAAAAGTTTCATTCTTTTAGACTGGACAGAGGTACATCCATGGAAAGTGGAAGCTGAATCGATGGCTTCAGGCTCAAAACCACTAAACAGATGTCTTATAATAATAATTCTTCATTTTATAAAACTAATCTCGCATCTAATCACTTAATTTTCGTTTCCTTCAAAGATTAAGGATAATATTCAGATAATTAAGCAAGAATGTTTGACAGCGTATGATCGAGGTGGAACCCCCCCCAAGTCTCAGTTGGGTCCCGTGTTCTTCAACATGCCTATCTCCTGTCCACAAGTTTGGTTAGGTTGTAAGACTAAGAGAAACGAACTAAGACCGTCAATCTCGACTTTATAATATATTTTTATTCGTAAACTTATGAGTACTGCTTCTTGATCATTTCTTGAGGCATTAGAACTAAAGAGGGGTCAGCTTTCATTCGTTTTTTATGAGGGATCTTTTAGGACCACACAAAACCTGTGGGGCTGTTTTAGGAAGAGGAGAGATGTCTTATTAGATTCTGATGATGACCCGAATTATGTTTTCGGCCATTGTCAAGATGACTTGTGGTGCTATAGAAATTTTCAAATAAAATTATAATTTTTTACAGGATTTCTACTGTGATCGTGAGGTGTTTATCCGATGATTGTGTTTATTAACGATGAATTTTATGTGTAAATTTTTATGCGTAATGTGTGGTCAATGCGTTGAAAGATTGATCGGTTTTGTCGCGTTGTGGCCACATTGGAATTGTAACGTCCCGTTTATTTTTAAACCATTTTTCTCTTTAAAATTTGTGGTATAAAAATTTTTGCTTACTTTATTCAAAATGTGTTAAATAATTTTCATTTGACAATATATCAGAGTTATTTAAACGAAAGTATGTATTGATAATTCAAAACATAGTTTAAGTTTTACAATAAAGATCCATGATTACAAAACACTTATTTTAAATACTCATTATACTGTGAGCCATAATCAATCAGGTCGAACCCGGCTGATAATCCAAGGGATCCTTCTTAAATATCTCCTCATTTGCTAGTACATCAACACTTTTATCACCTACATCAACAAGACTTAACTAATGAACCTAATACTTAATAAGTGATATAAAATAAAATAAACATGCTATGCATTTTAAAATTTTTTTTCGTTTTTCGTTTTCATTTCTTTTCCTTTTATTTTCTTTTTCCGTTTTCCGTTTTCATTTCACTTTTCTTTTCTGTCCAAAATACCCCGGAAAGAACCTCGGGATTACCCTAGACTTTATATCCTTGGTTCCAGAATACCCAGGAAAGAATCTCGGGCTTACCCTAAACCTTAGCCTCAGAATGCCCCTGAAAGAACCTTGGGCTCACTCTGTACCTCATCGAATGCCCCAGAAAGAATCTCGAGCTCATTTTTTACCTGATAGAATGCCCCGGAAAGAATCTCGGGCTTACCCTAAACCTTAGCCTCAGAATGCCCCGGAAAGAACTTTGGGCTCACTCTGTACCTCATCGAATGCCCTAGAAAGAATCTCGAGCTCATTTTTTACCTCATAGAATATCTCGGAAAGAACCTCGAGCTCATTCTTTACCATATCCATGTTTCTTTCTTTACTTTAACTTTATTGTTTATCATTTATTCACTTCCTTTCTCTTTTCAAAATCATGCATGAAAAGCCATTTTCGTATCATTTTAAAACCATGAGGCTCGTGAATGCATATAATTAGAGGTGACTAACGAGCCGAGCCGAGCCGGGCGAGCCTGAAAAAGTCTGGCTCGTCGAGCCTAACGAACTTAACGAGCCGAGCCTAATGAGCCGAGCCTAACGAGCCGAGCCTAACGAGCCAAGCCTAACGAGCCGAGCCTAACGAGCCTGCCGAGCCTAACGAGCCAACCGAGCCTAACAGCCGAGCCTAACGAGTCAAATATACATAAATAATAATATCGTATATAAATATATTATAAATTATTTTCAATATTATACAATTTAAAACTATAAATAACATTTATTATTATAATGTAAAAATACAATAATTAATAAGTTAATTGAATAAATATTTTTATTAATTTGTGATGAAAAATTTTAGAGATAATTAGGAGTATTTAAAGAAAATAAGAAGGGGAAGGAGGGGATGACCAGAGTCTGGTCACCAGACTACCAAACTCAACAATATCACCGGCGCCGTAGTATCCTCCGATCAAATTCACCTACCGAAAATGAAAGTTTTGCTCAAATGGTCAAAGATTTTCAAAACTGAATGTACAAATGATTAAGCTTGGTTAGGTTTTACATTTTGTAGTTTTCCATCGGAGAGAGCAGAGTCCTTTCCATTTCACTCTCTAAGCCTCAGAGTCTCCTCCTCCTTCGATTCCCAGACTGCAATGCGAGCCGACAACGCTCCTTTAGCCTTTGACACAGCGGCGACGAGCTTCGGCCTTCGACGACGAGCTCTGGCTTTCGACGAGACGACGACGAGCTTCGGCCTTCGACGCCCCGACGACGAGCTTCGACGCGAGATGACTTGTCTCGCCTTCACCCGAGTTGCGAGATCCAAAGCGGGCATCGTCTGACGTCTGGTAGACCAGAGCGGGCATCGCCTTCGGGAGACGATTCGTCTCTGAGAGACCAGAGCCTCTGGTCCAGAGGTCGTCGTCTCGTTGACGCGAGACGAGACGACGATCTCGTCTCTGCAGTGGTCCAGCCTGGACGGGCTCGCACCAGCCCGTCCAAGCATTTCCCAGGCGAGCTCATAGGGCCAGCCCGCCGGGCTCCCGAGCTAGCCCGCTCGCCAGGCTCGTGAGCCCGAGCTCCGCGGGTTGGCGAGCCCGCGATTTCGTGCTAGGCTAGGCCAGCCAACCAGGCCCAGGCCGAGCCCGCTCATTTACTGTAGCGGGCCGAGCCTCGCCAACCCGCCCGTTAGCCACCACTACATATAATATCAATCTCCTCTATAAGGTCACGTGCTTAATCTTTATCATTATCTCAAGACTAATAAACATGTCATTAAAATAACCTAATTCTAATAAACATAGATTAATCAATAGCATAATGTACGGAACATGCTCAATTTGTGGTAAAGCTGTAAACAACTTAAATATTCTATGAAAGCAATAAACACACAACATACCACCCCTAATTCTTGTGATGTAGGGTCCAAAAACCAAAACACAGTAAGCATCAACTTACTTGGATTCTTTAGCTTATTTAGATTGTTACCTTTTTCCTCGTTAATACATTCACAACAACATTCATTAATTAAAATTCATTATTTATTATTTCATTTCTTTTTATTAATCGTGGATAGTACCGATCAAAATATTTCCAGGAAAGACTGACGGTTCTTGACAGACCACTTAATATCAGTCTCCTTAGACAGAATATCATTTCCAAATAAGTTCCCAGGACAGGCTGGTAGGTCACAACGAATCCACTTAAATACCAGTCTCCTTAGACAGAACTTATTTGCACAGTACAATTACATCACTACAATTAATTGTGATAATAATATTAGTATATTTTTATTTCTAAGTAACATGACGATAATAACACTATTATATTTTAATTTACCATTTCTAATTTACTTTGGTGATAATAATGATAATATATTAGATTTAATCATTTTTATATAATTTCGGCGATAATAACGGTAATATATTGAATTTAACATTTCAAAACAATATAACGATAATAACCATAATATTAAGTAAATAACTTTAGGAGGGTAGAGAATCGTTATCGAAGTTTCTAGACCGACCGCGTAGTTTTCCTCCGTCGAAAACTCCCCCAAAAATCAGAATAACAACTTTGCCCCTGAACTTTAGAATCCAGCCCTCACAAATTTTCTCTCCTTTCCCTCTTTTCTCTCCTCTCCCTTCGTCTCTCGTCTCTCTGCTGGTGTGAGTTCTTCAGAAGAACCCTGCCTATTTATAGGCAGAGCCTTTCAGCTGAAGACAAACAATATTAAAAAGACGCACCGCTTCGCAAAACAGAGCAAATGTTTTCTGGAAAGCTATTTTGTCGCATTTTTTCGTGGGTGGGACATAAAGGATAATCTCAATCAATGTTGAAAATAAAGAAAGACAAGATTGTACCACTTTTCAATTATTTTAATTCAATATATTTAAATTCAACTTTTCATTGACGAAAGAGCACTTCTCCTTTGTTATGTCACCATTCCTATTTTAATTATATTTTCATTTAATTCATTTATTCTATTATGTTATTTATATATTTATATACGTATTGTAAATTAATCTATCAAATTCTTATTCACAATGAATATAAATACTCGTCTAATTTAATTTATTCAATTCTGTTTCCAATTTAATTTGATTCTTAATAATTCTCTTCCATCAATAATTATCTCAATATTTGTTATAAATAAAATTATCCGAAGAGACTAATATCCAGATTTTCTTCCGATTAATTTCTCTTTTCCTTATTTAATTTTCGTTATGAAAAATCGGGATATTACAGGAATTGTCGGTCAAATGGGAAAAATTGGTAAATGTTGATGTTACTGAGTAGTAAATAATTGAGTAAAAATAAATTTGGTAAATGAAATTAGCTCATAAATCGTTGGCGGGTAGGGTTTGGAACGAATCAAAATTTGGAATAGATTTATTTAATATATAAGATATTTTATTATTATTAAATAAATTAAAAGGGATTAAAAGAAGAAAAGAATGGGGGAGAACCTCACTCTTTCTCTTCGTTCGACGCTGGATATAGAAAATGAGAGAGAGAAGAGAGAAATTGATCAGCGAGTTGAGAGAACTTGATGATGGATTTGAGTTCACAACGTTCATGCCATCAACTTTTGTGAAGGCACTTGGTGAGTAAATCTGTTTCTCTTCTCCAATTTGGAATATAAAGTTGGTTTACAGTTGGCTTCGGATTTGAGATTAGAAACTCAAATCAGAGCAACATTTATGGTTTATATTGATAGTATTGAAGTTTATGTAGGATTATTTGCCGTTGGAGGGTGAAAAACGAGAGAAAATGGCCTGTTTTCCATCGAAAAACAGTGTCTGAACGTCATCACACAAATCCCAATGAACTAACAATCCCAAGGAAGGACCAAGTACTCGATGAACTCACAATCCCACAAGGGCAATAAAAATTCACTGGAACAGAAACGAAAAGAATGACCTGATCGATTGATCGTTAAATGAAACGATCTCCAAGGAAGGACCTACGTGAACTAATGGGAGACAAGCATGGTTGTTCAACCGGTTAAAGCGGCTTGCACAACATCGAACTAATGCGGAGTCTTCATAACACTTGTGACTTGGCAAATCCCTTCAACAAGAAACACATTAGAAACTGGAAAACGAAAAGATATCAGTTGGACCTAGGTTGAAAGTGTTGTCAAAACGCTCTCCACACAGGAGCAAAACTCTAAACTGAGATTGCAACGACACAACACTCTCTGGCTTTCTGATGTCCAAGCACCAAGCCCAACAAGGGAGAATTTTTTAGATTTGAAACACGCAAAAAATTCCTATCGAAACAAGGAACATGAATTTGCATCAAAACCAAAGCAAAGTCAGGTAACCGAACATCCAAGGAAAACCAAATCTCATGGACTCATGGGTAATCACCATGTCTTGACGCACCAGAACACTACCGAAAACCAAGTGTCTGACACACCAGTGCAGACTATCTGATGCTACACTAGTAAAGAACTATAAGATATGGTTCACACAAAAACTGACGCTTAGATACCAAAGTGCACCCGAATCAATACATCCAACACGAACCTGACACGCGTCATGTCCCGCATAAACAACAACTAGTTGATCAAGAAAAGACCCTAATAAGAACCTGATAGCCAACAGAGCTAAAAATTCCATGAATTCTAACACAACTCTAGACATTCACTGCTACCTAGCGCAAGCAATCCCAGGGGATTTAGCCAAGACTTCAGACGAGACACAACAAGTCCAGAATCTAAAACTGACATCAACGAAGACAAATGGGCATTGGTCAAACAAAAAAGGTAAGACAAGAACAAGAGACGACCAACTCCAGAACAAGAATCCGCACTAGGACACCCATCCGAACATCAGCTTCAAAACAACAGCGCAAACTCTGAAGGTAGCTGGGCATTGGTCAAACCGGAGGGTAGAACTAGAAACTCAAAAGGCCCAACACCATAACACGAAGCGCAAAGCTGACACCAAAAGATGCTCCAATGAAACAACAACAGACAACATCATAACAACAATCCAAGATTACAAGGACAAGCGAAAAACCCTATCGAACAACCAGGGAAACGAGAAGTGACATGCTCTGACAAATAATGAAACAGAGCCAAAAAAGACAACACCACCTATCACAACGCAAGAGTGTCAACGAGAACAAGCGAAACAAATCACAAACCACGAGGTTGCCAACATGCGAACAACCTCGCAAGAAACACTCCCACAACTAGGATATGAGATTTCACAAATTTGACACATAGTTTTCGTACAACACGAACAAAGTCAACGTAGAGGTTGGAAGTAAGCCACGGAAAAACCAGATTTCCTGGTCGAGGGATATGCCAACTAGTCTAATGGGAAGTGCAACCCACGCTCCCAGTTAATTGACAACATGGAACCTAGCCTAGCGGTAACGACCACTCAATCAACCAAAGGAAATCGCCCTCCGGCTTCAACTCCAACAACCACGCACACAACTCCCAAGAGGGAAGCGATTGACACAACTTGAAACCCAGAGGAAAGAAAATGACGTTCCATTCTCCAACGAAGCACGATACCTTACGAAATGAGTGCCAACAACAACATTCATTCCACTAAAGATCTTGGAAGGATCCAGAACACATCGTCCTACCGAAGGAACCACTTCAAGTACAGAATATTGACGTTGAATGGAACGACTTGAGACACACGAACACCGAAAGGATCTCAACATGAAAAACAACAGTGCCGAGTTTCAATGGGTTTTCATATCCCACTGATGCACCCAACACAAGGAAAGAACAATGGAGATGAAGAACTCGGTCTACCCAAACCAAACGGTCTCTAAACAGATAAGCAAGGAGCAGGATCAAACCACTATGATTTCCAGAATACTAAGGTGCAAAAATTCTAAGACACGTTGAAGGAGCCAAAGAAAACAGTTTCAAGACAAACGATTCAGAATACGTCTGGCCAAGAACATCATCGTCCCATCCGTCAGACTTTTTGTATAAGACAAATGCGACACTCAAGACATAATCCACTAGGATGCCTCGACATGACAACATTTCACTACAATCCGTCAAGATGCCTTAGCATCATAGTGCCTTGGCACTCACAACTAAACGTCAAGACATAATTTTGCCACAACGTTTTGACATGTGGCTGCCACAACCTTAGCGTTCCGTCCTTGAACTCCTAGGCATGAGACGTGTTGCATGCTCGTGCAATGCACGACCTACATAAAATGTTGAGGCATAAATCCAAATATTGTTGTTGCTTGAAATGCGAAATACGAGTTTTTTTTATTTCTTATAACAATGTGGCTTTGAAGAACATAACGCCTGGCGTGATGTTCTTCAGATGGGGTTTTGCAACTCCGATCGTTTTCTACGATTTTCTCATACAAATAGATTTAATCGAGATTAAATCTTTCCCATGATATTTTTGCATGTAAGTTAGCCATTACCTTTCCAATTTCACATAGTTTTTTTTATTCAAATCAAAGTTTTCCATTAGAATTCTAAACACCATAAAATTATTTCATTTAATACAATATCCAAGGTTACAAAATTACCATTTAGAATATCAGGGTTTTACAATATTCTTTTTTATAGTTGTCCATTAATAATAATGATTTCTTAATGATTTGATTTGAGGCCACATATTAGGTCACAACTATTGCTTAATCGTGTGGATCATGTATTTGTATATTTATATATTCATATACCAGGAAAGGCAGCAATGGGATTGGAGAATGGAGTACCACATTGCTTCTCTCTAGTTGGATGCCCAACATTTCCACAAACCACATCCCTCTACTTGCGTCCATGAATTTGAATGTGAGAAAGTGGGTTAGAGGGAGTCCCATTTTTATCTCTTGTTTATGTGTTAAATCTTATCATTTTTTTTGCTCCTATTATTTTAAGTTCCGTAATTCGGTTTCTCATTTAGCATCATTGCCAAATTAGTTCAAATAATTGAAGTGTTTTGAATTACGTGACTTTGTATCTTGTCTTTTTAAAAGAATTAACTAAGAAAAATGACTAGAGGATGTAGAAACGAGAAAACCTCAAAAGGGTTGATTTTGGATCCCCATGATTATCATTTACCGTAAGATTATTGGCTAATTAATCATGTTTTTTTGGCCTCCAATGGAGGCTTTTGGGAACCTCAAGGGATGATAGGAGTGGCAAGTGTGTTAAAGTAGAATTGGCTCTTAAAATCAGATAATGCAGGTTTGCTTAGTAGCGAACCAGATTGTAACTTTGTTGAGTCTTGGGTTTTCAACGTTGAACTTGGCTTTTTGCTGGCCAATAGAACCAAATATAAATGCAATTCGGATACTAAGATCACATTAATTAATCATCCACCATAACAACTACTAAAGTTTGGACGCACATCTATTGGACTGTGATTTTATTTTTATTTTTGCTGATTTAAATATCAAACGCAGACAGAGAGAAATGTATTGGACTGTTGTTCCTTTAACCTGTCCATCTTCTCATTCTCTGAATTAGCTAAGATATTCCACCATAAAACTTTACGTAATGGAAAATTAGCTAATACTTTCCATTGCAGGACTTTAATCAAACGGAGGAGAGAGAGAGAGAGAGCGACCTATGGCTATGGCATTTCATTTAATCCGTAATGGTGTCCGTAAACATGTATAGTTGGGAGTTGAGAGAGAGTATCATATGACGTGGTTATGGTGTGCTGGCCAACATGTCCTCTCATCATCGAAAGACCCGTCAAATCAAACCAGTGTGAATATCCTGTGAAATAGAGATTCTGATGTGCACATTCATTTGTAACAGTGGCGTTCTTATCATTCTTGTTTGACTTGTGTTTGCTGAACTAGGGTTTCTGCCCTTTAAGAACCAGTTGAAATACGGTGCTTTGGATTCAGACGTTAGTTGCATATGCAAGATCTGGCAGAATAAAAACGAGTCATTTGTAAATGTAGAGAGTTCCAACAACGACCAAACAAGTGCATGAAAACAAGCGATTCATCGAGTTGTGTGTTTTCGTCGCATGTTTGAATAGGTAGTCTAGTGTTTGTGCAAATAGTCAAAACCTAAGTTTTTCATGCTGTTGTTTGTTTTTGGTGTTAATCACGCTGTCAAAACCTCATTTCTCTTCTCTACATTTGAATTGACAACGTCACGAAGAGAAAAAAAACACAACAATTAAAAAATTTTGGTGATTTGGTATTTGTAGGTCGCCTTGCATGTTTTTCAACTGGTCATTAACCTCGTCAGATTTTATTCACTTGAGGTCCATCAGATCGAAGTTAGATTTTTTAGTACTCGGATAGACCGAAATTAGGGTTTACAATTTTTGTGAAAAATTGTAATTGGGAAAAATAAATTAAAAAAAAAATTGCGAAAGCAGGGACACCAAAATTTACGTGGAAAACCCTTACGAGAAAAAACTATGGACAGAGGAGAAATCACTAATAGGAAATCAAGGTACAACAAGTTTTGCGACTAAAACATCAATATATAGAGAAAATAAATAACCCTAATATTGGATATGGGTCAAACCTGGCCCAACTAGAATTCAAGTCACACCGAACTCTAACAATCTCTACCTTGACACGAATTCCACCTGAGAGATCCAATGCAGGCTTCTCGGTCCACCCCAAAACGAATCCAGAAGACTGAACTTTGACAATCTCCATCTTCAAAGAAATTCCAATGTAAGGCGAACGATCTGTAAAACTCCAACAAAAAATAATATCCTCTTCCACAAAGGCTCTTGCTGGGCCAACTCAATATCTGGTACTGATCAAGTTTAAGCCCCGCTTAAACTTGAGAGACACACTCGAGAAGAAATCACATCTTCTTCATTGTAGCACCAAATTATTAGAGCCCACATTCTGCAAAAGACTAAAGAGAGGCATAACATAAGCATAAACTCCATTTCCTTTACTGGACCATTGCCTCACGATCTTACTTGTGGTGTAAGTAATGAGATGGTAGTACCAGGAGTGGAAGAAAAAGTCTTTCCCATGAAGCCTGCGGAGTATCTGGACGAAACGCCACCAGTTGCGAGATCTATTTCCGTTTACATTTCCGCTATGTTTTGACAACCGATTTAATAATTTTAGCCCCCCACGATTTAAAAGAGTTTTACGAAATGTAGTGGCGACTAGGATTTAAACGAGCACTCTGATATAAATTTCAAATAGATCTCAATTGATTTTATGATTTTGGTTTTTGTAAGAAATCACAACTATTAATAAAAGAGTTTCTAATTTAACAAAAGATTTTAATTTAATGCATTTTAGAGAAAACAAAAGTAGGGGTGGGACGGTTGCGGTTCGGTTCCAAATTAGGATTGAACCGATTCGGTTTGGTTTTTCATTTTAGAAAACCGAAAATTGAACCGAGAGAGTTTGGTTCTCCTCTGTTCTAATTGGTTCGATTTTCGGTTCTAATCGGTTCGGTTTTTTATGGCATCAATTTGTATGTTTTTGATTTAATTTTTCAGCTTTGTACTCGATTTTGAGATCGGTTCAGCGGTTCGGTTCTTTTAGTTTTTTTTTTTATTTAATTTAGTTCATAACTTTCCTAATATATTTCATGTCACTTAATTTTTTTAATTATCATAATTATCTCTTTTAAACTCTAATTTGGCACAAAAAAATCCAACAGTGCAATATTACAAAATAACAACTAAATAGCACATCAAACTCATAGTTTCATGATATGAGTAAATTTAAAGTTTCCACAAAGATTAACAATTCTAATATTCAAAACAGATTCTAAATTGTGAATCAATAATCAAACAAACAACAATTTTTTAATTAAGAGACAAAAGCAAAGAATGCATGTATTTATAGATCTCCAACCGGTCAATCTATGAACAAAGTTCAAAGTTCAATCATTTAGGCAACACTCAACCTCACCATACAAATATTTTCTTTACCACCAATTGAAAAAGTTTTCAATCCTATAATCCTAAATACATAGCAAGAACTTCCCTCGACAATATAATTACATATTGGATATAGTTTATCGTTGCAGAAAAAATAAGAAACTCACAAAAGAAAAACTTAAATTCACTCTATCTATATGTCCTCGATCTATAAACACATACAAGAAGAAAATAAATTTGTGTGTAGGATAGAAACGTTGGGTGGGGTGGGGTAATTGAGGTTTTCAAGAGAATAAGACTAAGAATAATATGGTAGAGAAAAGGACAATAAATTTTTGAAAAAATAATCATTTATGTCAAAAACTTTTACCATAAATTACGGCGAGTAATTAACAAGTTTATGGGTTTTTGAGGTTTTTATATATTTTTTTTAAGTTTCGGTTCGGTTTGGTTTACCCGGTTCATAAAAACAAAAACCGAGAACCGAACCAAACACCTCGGTTCGGTTCGGTTTGGTCCTATTTTAAATTTTTTCTTCTAATGAAACTGAACGGAACCGATGAATAGTATTCGGTTCGGTTCGGTTACCTGGTTCGAACCGAACCGATTCCCACCCCTAAACAAAAGGTAAAGATAAAAATCTGGATCGTTACAACAAGAGCTTATTTTAATTACGTACCACATATTAGTGGGTTGTTTTAAAACACATACCTTTTTGTACAAATTCTCTAAAATAAATTTATGTAATACGAGTTTTAGGATAATGCATGTTTTAACATTGCTTCAAATAAATTATTATAAATTAAATTTGATCCCTATTGAATTTAGTCAACTCACCCTAATGTCACATTTTCAAAATTTTATCAACAAGATTTCTAGTTGCTAAATCAGGATTAAATTCAGTGGAGTTTATTTTATTTCTAGTATTTTTTTAAAAATAATTTATATAGAGAGACTTTTGTGAGGTAAACTTTATTATGAATAAATTGTAATTCCTATTTTAATTTCCACACAATAATTTTTTTATTTGGATTATACTACTATGCTACCTCAATATTACTTATTCGACCTGTTAAACCCATATTTTGTTGGGTCTTGTTTGTAATAAAGGTTTAAAGACTTCCACTATTAATTAATAAAATTTAAAGTGAAAAAAAGGTCGGACGATTCGGTTCTTTTGAGCTAGGTCGTTCTCCATTCTGTCTTGAATTCCTTACGGGTCGTGACAAGGCTAATATATAAAAATATAAAAACATGAAATTAAATTTGAAATTTTTAATTTTCTATTTTAAAGAATGTTGGACATTCAAATAATAAAAAAATTATCCGGTAGTGATAAGGTTTTGTTTGAAAGCCTAGCCTCTACTTTTATGAAAAAGAAGGAAGATCAATGATGATGGGAAGTGGGTCCTAGAGTGAATGAATCAACCAATGATAGAATAAAATGTAACAAAATTAATACATGAGAAAATTCACTCTCGAATATGGCCAACTTTGAGATGCAGAAGGTCGTCACAAATGATGACAAGAGTCCATATATATAGGGATGATGGAGACTGCTTTATTGACACCAAAACAAGAAAAAAACAAGAAGAAAAACGTGTAAAAGCAATGGACATTTTCTATACCCATCTTTGCAGTGGGTTGATATTCTTAATAAACTTGTCTTTTTAAACCTAACTCCATCATTCTCCCATACCCAATATGCGGTTGATTATGAGAATTCAGTTCATATCAGTAGAGGTGCACAATCCTGCATTGTTTGAGAGAGTGAAAAATGAATGGTTTATAAGTAGAGTTCGACTCAAAATGAATAATATTGTATTGGGAGAACGAAGACAAGAGAATTCCGCACATTATACCACAATTGCCATCTTCTTAACGGAAAAAGGAAAAGTTAATAAGTAAATGAACATTCACATATTTAGATATCCCATGTTGAGAGAGTTTAGGGTTTAGGCTTTGAAAAGGAATAGCAGCAGAGGAAGAGTGTAAGACACCAGAATCCCATTAAGAAGTAGACAGTGTTGAGCACTAAACTCTTGTCTCTTTTGGTTTTTGTATTATAAAGTAGAGAGACGTACATAGTTTTGGAGCATGTCTGAGAAAAAGGCTAATGGGTTTGCTTGTTGGAAATGATAACGCAGGCAAAGCAATGGCCAAATTATTTGTTCTTCTTAGACTAATGGATGTACGTTGAAATAGTTGTAAAAAGTTGCACTACTGACGTGTGTTGTGGCCGCAATGATCCTCCATTTGATTATGCTTGAGACTGTCAGGACACATTCATTGTCTAGAACTCACTATTTCTGATGCAATTGGCCAAATCATAGTCATCTTAATTATTTGCCATTCTCATTAGTTTTTGTGACAGCCATCCAGCGAAGTCAAGACAAATCAAAATAATTAAGCTCATGCTAATTGTAATATCTGCACAGTTAAATGTTGGGGGAGACATTTTTGGAAAACGCCTCCCCGAGCACCGTTAAGGAAATTGGGGATTACCAATTTCCTTTCTGAGTTCGATATCCTTGCAAGAATTCCTCTCCTTCCTTGGCAAAAACAGGACACTCTCGGAAAACCCACGAAAGGAATCGAAGGACAAGATTGCTTCTCGGAAGTTCCTAATGAGACTAGTCAGGGAGTAATTGAAGGTACATTCTCTTTCTTTAATACTATGGTGCATGTATTATTTGATGTCGAAGCTATACACTCTTTTATTTTTGCAATACTTTTGTTTGTATTATGGGTTTAGAAATTAAAAAGTTAGAAAATCTTTTGATTTTGAATACCCTTATGAATAAAAATTATGAAATGAATTTTCTTATTTGGTCTGCTACCTTCATCGTTTGTGAACACAAGCTATTGGTTGATCTTATCGTCAAATGTAAGAATCAAACGGTTCGGGCCATTTCAGGTTGTATCGTTCACTATTTTATCTCGAGTCTCTTTGGGGCGTGTCATTATTTAAAATAAAACAGTATAGATTTCGACTCAAAATATCGATATTCTAGTAGCGGGTACGTGACTCCACAATTAGTAATAAACCGATATATATTAAAATGTGGGGGAACTGAGTCAAAGAAGAGCTATTTCCTCTCCTTTACTGTGAAATCCCACCAATTTACGTGGAAGAAGATGGTAGTAGAATCACAATGACTGGGAAGCATGATAAATCCAAGAATTTTGGAGATATCAATCTAAGGCTTTTCATCAAACTAGGTTTATGTTGGAGAAGCAGATCATGAAAGTAGCATTGACTCATATTGGAGTTGGGCCCATCGATGTTTCAGAAACAGACCAACATATTTGGGTTGTTTGGAGAGAGACCCTGATCCGCTTTTCATGGATTGTTCAGTAGTAGGATCACGTTGAAATGAAGGCAATATGAACAAGAAATGCCCTTTAACGTCAGTGACTGTGACGATGGATCCAAGTCGTCGTTGATTTCGCAGATCCTGTTCTTGCCATTTTCAAGCCCATTTAATGGCGAACTGCTTTTCGTCCTTTCTGTGTAAGATTGCCTTCACATTCTTGCAAAAGCCAATATTTATTGCCTTAAACTAGAGAAAACGAAATTTTTTGTACGCAACCAGGATGTGGAACTTCATCGGTTGCCCTTTAATAAATTCTTCCCTATTGGCAAGGAAGTTGACCAGAAGGGGAGAGGGAAAGAGAGAGAGAGTTTCGTTTTTTGTCATCAATATTATATTATTGTTAAAACGTCGATCTGCTGTGGTTTTGGTCAGCAAAGTCGACTGCCTGTTCACACCATTGATTTGAAGGAGTCAGAGGATTAGATTTCATAATTTAATGGACGAACAGTCAGGTAGGAAAGCTGTTTGGACATGGAAATTGGAAGGGCAGAGTAGCGCAAAGGCCAAAATAAAGAATCCCCACAAAGAAGACATAGTGATTGCGGCCATTGGATTCTTGCTCAGCGGGAGAAAATTAAGGAGACTTTTACTCGGGTGAATTGGAGAATGCACGGTGGAGATGTCATGTGGGCTCGCTCACTGCCTTTTCTCGAGCAAAGGGTACTTTTTTTCTCAGCTGTTTTGATCTAATTTTCTCATCTCGTTTTCCTTGTTTTTCTTTGCAATTTTTGCGATATTTTGGTGACTGTTCATGACAGTTCCTAAGACTTCATCTGGGTGAAGTTTGCTGCATTGCTCCGGGCTTTCTGTACTTATATTTTCTTCTTGTACTGTGTTCAAGAATAGTTTTCTGTGATTCTCATCAAGTTTTGAGCTCTGTGAATTTGTTGGTATTGAAAATCTGTCTTGATTTCTGGTTGGACTTACTGAATCTGCAGTTCAAGAATGATATTAGGTTCATAGACATAGTCTGATTACTCTTACTTGTATTTGTCGGCTTCTAATTTAGGAGAGGTTATGGTGGAATGATCCGGCATGAGAACTAAGAATCGAACTCGCGAGTTGATTTTGATGCTTAGAAGTAAGGTTGGGAAGATGATGAAGTGCATATGTCCAGGAAATCAATTCAAAGTCGAAGAAATTGACAATTCATCCGAGTCTCTGGCAACTAGAGACTATTCTGCCAGTGGTTTTTCGTCTCGAAATGTGTCTCGAACTGCAGAGGCGGAAATGAAGGCGGAGACTAGCAACATCGAAGAAGCCGAGTCGTCTCTTCGCGCAAGTGGTTTTCTCAACTACGAGGTTCGAATCTACAATTCCGAATGATAGTTGTGGGATCATTTTCTTTGGCTGTATCCATTGATAGTTTGATTCGAATCAAATCGATTCTCCTGATTTTGCAGGAAGCAAGAGCATTGCTCGGAAGGCTAGAGTATCAAAAAGGAAACATAGAAGCCGCTCTCCATGTGTTTGAAGGAATCGATATCACTGCAGTGGCTCCTCGGATGAGAGTTTCGATTTCTAGAAGATGCGAACAAATTAATCAAAGGCGTGCACAAAGCGATGACGCCCCGCTTATGTCCATGCATGCCATTAGTTTACTGCTCGAAGCCGTTTATCTCAAAGCGAAATCATTGCAAAGTCTAGGTAGATTTGCAGGTAATTTCTCTGCTCTCCCTCTCTACTCTGTTTTGTTAATCTACTCAATTGTGATGGCTATTTGCAGAGGCAGCAAAAGCTTGCATGGTTGTTTTAGATACAGTTCAATCTGCACTACCAGAAGGCTTGCTGGAAAACTTTGCTATAGACTGTAAATTACAAGAAATTTTGACAAACTCGGTCGAGTTGCTCCCTGAGTTGTGGAAATTAGCTGGTTGTCTTCAAGAATGTATCTTGTCGTACAGGCAGGCTCTCCTCTACCGATGGAATCTCGACATGAAAACGAGTTCGAAGATCGAAAAGGAATTTGCAGTTTTTCTTCTCTACAGCGGTTGTGAAGCGAATCCCCCGAATCTTCGGTCGCAGATGGAAGGCTCTTTCGTAGCGAAGAACAACTTGGAAGAAGCAGTTCTTTTGTTATTGATTCTCATGAGAAAATATTTCCTTGGAAGAATTGGATGGGATCCCTCCATCATTGAACATCTTACCTTTGCTCTCACCGTTTCCGGTGACTTCCGATCATTGGCGCATCAGGTCGAACAGTTGCTTCCCGGAATTATCTCGAGGAGAGAAAAATATAGCACTCTAGCTCTCTGTTTCTATGCGGAAGGTGAATATATTGTTGCATTGAATCTTTTGAGAAATTTTCTGAACAACAGAGAAATTCCAAACTGCATACTGGAACTACTGTTGACTTCAAAACTTTGTGCCGAAAACTTGGTTTATCTCGACGATGGTATCGGATTTATACAAAATGCGATTTCGATGATGCACAGAAAATGCTCTCAAAAGCTGTGTGTTGCAAATTGCTTATTTGGAGTCTTGTTATCTGCTGAATCAAGATCAGTTGTTTCTGATTCTGAGAGGATTTTGAAGCAGGCAGAAGCATTGAAGGCCTTAGAAACCGCAGAAAAGGCGATGAGAGAAAAAGACCCGTACATTGTGTTTAATCTTTGTCTTGAACTAGCCGAGCAGCGGAAATTGGATTTGGCACTGTATTTTGCCAAGCAATTGCTTAAACTCGAGGCCGGCTCGAGTGCAAAAGGGTATCTACTTTTAGCCCGGATATTGTCGGCTCAGAAACGATTCTCAGAAGCTGAGACTGTAGTAAATGCCGCTCTGGAGCAGACTGGAAAGTGGGATCAAGGGGAGTTGTTAAGAACTAAAGCAAAACTGCAGACTGCGCAGGGGGAGGTGAAGCAGTCGATAGAGACGTATACTCGTCTTTTGGCCGTGTTTCGAGTTCAGACTAGAAGTTTTGATTTTGTGAAGAAGCTCACCCAGGCATGTCAAAAGCATGTACTAATTTCACGTTTGTTACATCTTTCTCTCTCTAAAACTTTCAATTTGACAGAAGAAGAGCAGCCATGATAGAAGCCTTGAAATGGAAGCATGGCATGAATTGGCCAACATTTATACAGGCTTGTCTCAATGGCGGGATGCGGAGGTCTGCCTTTCAAAGTCTGAAGCCATCAATCCTTATTCTGCTTCAAGATGGCACTCCACTGGTGAGTATAGAAACTGCTTCTGTGCCGAAGTCTCGACAGCGTTCCTTAAATCTCTACGATTGTGTTAGGTTTGCTGTACGAGGCTAAAGGGCTTGATCGAGAGGCTTTGAAAGCATACAAAAAAGCGTTGGATGTGGAAGCCGGCCATGTCCCGAGCTTGATCTCTGCAGCCTGTGTACTGAGAAGGCTTGGAGGTCAAAGTTCGGGTGTTGTGAGAAGCTTGCTAAGTGATGCCCTTCGGCTTGACCGGATGAACTCGTCGGCCTGGTATAATCTGGGGCTGCTGTACAAGTCTGATGAGGGAGCTTCAGCCGTGGAGATTGCTGAATGCTTTGAAGCTGCGGCACTCGTTCAAGAGTCTGCACCAGTTGAACCCTTCAGATGACTGCGCTCTTCCTCCCCATGAATTTGCACGTCCTTCTTCCAGCTAGAATTAGACGGTGAATATAAAATGTAGGAGAAGCACTTGGTGATTTCTTTTTTGGAAATTTAGATAAGTGGAGTAAAGAAATCAATCAATGATTTTGCAAATTGAGTAATTTAGCAATCAAGATGGGAAATTTCTGCACCAAAATAACAAGGGGACTAACAATAGTTCTGAACAATCAAAATAACATTATGATTGAGCAATCAATCGCCAGTTCTTCGACGAACATGGAATCCAACCCACATGCAGAGCAAGTTATGCATGGCCTTACATTCTTGAGCTTTGTCCATCTGGTGTGACCATACTTTATTGCTGTGATGGTGAGTTTGATTGTAAATTGATTAGTGTTGACGATAACTCAAGACTATAAGTGATATCATTGAGCTAACAGATCAACCATAACTATGTTATGCGTAAGCCGAACTACATCTTTATTTAAGAATGTTATATAAACTGATAAGTATATTATGATATGCATAAACCAATACATAGAACCCTTAGCAGGGCGTACCAGTAGGTAGTTTGTAGCATTTTTCAAGATTTACCAGACAATTTGGTTAACTGAATGATAGTTTTACATAGTATTTGATACAGAGATAATGAATGACAAGTTTACAGAAAAACAGCAGAATCCAAACTCATATGCTTACAGTAATCCAGTTTATTCAATGCAGAATGAACACAAAGGCAGATTCTTCATTACATTTCTCCTCCGCCCTGCTTTGGCCTTGAAACCATGTGCTCTGCCTTCTGTTCAAAACGGAGGCAAAATTGGAAGGAAAACTTAGAATAACACTTGGAGCATCCACATTTTGCAAAAATGAAACAATTAAGAAACTAACATGCTCTGTGTGAGGCAAGTACTTCCCATCAAATGTCACCACTACCCGTTCCTTTCCATCGACTCCTTTCACTTTGTCAACTGAGCAGAAGAAGTCTATGGCCGACATACTAGTATTAACACCGCAAAGAAAGAGATGGATGAGCTCAATTATTCTAGAACAAACAACATCATATTAAACCTTTTTGCCAAAAGAAATTGAATCTCATGAAAAAGGGGAACATGTTTTATTGATGGGTATTAATGTGCTTGCAAGAATTCAGCAACCAGGGCATAAACTATCGTATTATGAAGCCATGACCTAAACATCTATCTGTTCGTCGTGTTACAGAAACTTTCTTTGATATCCAATCCAAGGATTATGGAGGAATTTCATGCAAACTCAAGCTAAATTTGACAAGAAAAAAGTGAAATTACAATTCTACTTACATGCCATCACCAAACTCCTCGTTGATGATTTCCTTGATGCTCTCTCCAAAATGCATGACTGCTTCATTCAACCTACAGATAAGAAATCAGCATAATATGCACGCAAAGGCAATCAAATTCAACAGGGTCAGACTGTATAAACTCCTCCAATCAATTGTTCATCCCAATATTAAAGGAAAATTAAGAGAATAAAGAAACTTTGAAAGTAATTAAAAAAACAAAGATCAAGATTGGATTCAGCTGTCAATTGAAAAAATAAAAATAAAATTTTATCCGAGGAATAGCCCAAGCTGACTCTACAATCTAATACAAATCTTATGCAGTAAGATGTGATTGGTTCAAATCAGTACCAAATTACTCATTTTCTAAGAAAAATAGCTTACAAATCCAGAAAATATGATTAGGAAATGGTATTCGACATACGTATCCAGAGCTATAGAGGAGAGATTCATAAACCCTACTACAGAGTAAAGAGCATAAACAGTTAAGAGGAGTCGATTATAACCTGTAAATCGTAGGTTCTTGGATCAATGTGGGATCGTACGACCTCATTGGAGGCCTCATCATCTCCTGAACGAGATCATCAGTCAGACTAGGCAAAGCAGCACGGAGTTTGGGGGCGGTCTCAGGCTTGAGGTGAGCTTGCCGCCTCAATAGCTGAGCCACGTAAACGTTAGTTAGGCCAGTCTCTTGCGCAATCTGATTGTAAGATTTTCCAGACTTGAGCTTCGCAGCCTGCAGGCGACGAGTGACGCTGGCTTTCCCGTCTTCCATCTCCGCTTTCCACGATTCTCTCGCAAACCAAGCACCCTTTTAAAGTCTACTGGTGCAGAACCGCCCGCCGTGCCACGTGGACAGTGTTTCTACAAGCCTCCCGTGATGACGACATATGAAGCCTGTTTCTATTCTCAAGTGACGTAAATATTCCATCACTTAAAATTTCATTAAATAAAATAAAATCACAATATTAAAAATAAAAATTATTAAAGTCCAAATTCTAGGTTTTTTTTTAAAATTTAATTTATTATTAGTGAATTCAGTAATTATTTTAGACAAATTTTCACATAAATTTAAATATATCTATTTTTGAGTATGTTTTTTTTTTCTCGAGTGATTATCATATTTAAATTAATATAAACAATATTAGTGTGTGAATAATTAGACAGAAAAGTCATAATGAAAATTTATTTGTGGGTCCTCTTCATCCAATCTTAGTCTATAATTAATTATTACTACTCAATTTATAATCCTCAATTTTTAGCAATTTCTCACCCAATTATGTGACAACCCATATTCTCAACAATTTAAGTCACTAGAACTTGGAATAAGTCATCGGGCCCCATTGATTTTTCGAGTCTTCGAGTCAAAATATCTACTTTGTAACTACTAAATAATTACTAAGATGAGATTCGCGTCAATGGTCAACGTTGGACGCCATGTTAGATTCGGGTAGGCTGGTAATGGACAAATTGTAGAGGTCCCTCCTTTTTTTAACCCAAGTGCTTTGGATTTTTCTTGATGGCTGAAAATTCCATGGGGTAGGCACACCGCAAAGCAGAGCTGCTGTGCTGAGTCGTCTTCTTAAGTGAGAAAATGAGGACGGAAGGTCCTAAACGTAATAGCTTTGTGTGGTAGAGAAGAAAGAGGGTGGCTATAAAGGGTGGGAGAAGTAGAAGGTGAAGAGTGGGGAGGTTGTGTATTTGCGAGAGCGAGGAGAGAGAGTGAGAGAAGAGGGATTGGGTGGTCAGACGCCATGGGAGAAGAAGATGGTGGGCCTGTGCATACCCAGGACGGGACTGTAGATCTTAGAGGAAACCCAGTTGTTAGATCCAAAAGAGGTGGATGGACTGCTTGTTCTTTCATTGTCGGTAAACATCTTTCCTCTCTCTCCCTCTCTCTGCACGGAGTTTGATGAACACATATCATGTCATGAGCTCGAAGAACTACGATTGGAAGCAAAATACCCAAGACGGATGGAGTTGCAGGCATCTTATCTGTCTTCTTCGTTGGCTTTTCTATTCTCCGCAGAGTTCTTCTTCATCCTCTGCTCTTTCTTTTTTACTTTAATGGCATTTCAGTTCTTCCAGACTCTCTCTCTCTCTCTCTCTCTCTCTCTCTCTCTCTCTCTCTCTCTGCGTCTCTAGTCGGCAAAAAGTCACAAAAAAACACGGAAAAAGGTGGTAATTATCTTGTTTAAAGCTTTTGCGTGCATACTTTTTTCAGTTTACGAGGTGTTCGAAAGAATGGCTTACTATGGAATATCAACAAATCTCATCATATACTTGACGTCAAAGCTTCATCAAGGCACAGTCACCTCCGCTAACAACGTCACCAACTGGGTGGGCACCATTTGGATCACTCCCATCTTGGGTGCCTACGTTGCCGACGCACATCTCGGCAGATACCGCACTTTCGTCATCGCCTCTTTAATCTACTTCTCGGTACAATCCTCCAACTTCATCGTCTCATTTCAATATTTTGATCAGCTATGGCTTTCAAATTCTGATTCTTCGCCGGGCTTGAGTAGGAAGATGTCCTTGTCTATGGACTAATAACAGGGTATCAGCCATTAGGAGAGAGATGGTATTAATTGCGGTTGGTTCTCATAGCATGTGAAATCAGTCAGCTTTTTCAAAATGGTGGGGTCAAGATATAATTTTGGGAAACTAATAATTATATATAGGACAACTAAAACTTTGAACTATAAAAATGATACAGATTTTGCAGTTATGTTTTTTGTCAAAAATGGTTGAATCAAATGCTGTAGTCACATTTTTCACTTAAAAATATCAAGTACCGTCTAACGAGGTCATTAAATAATCAAATACTGTCCAAAATTGATCCACAACTAGGGGTGTCGAGGGGTATCGATGTTGGCTGTTGGATGAAAAGATGGATGTCCTTAAATAAGCATGGACGACCATGATGGAATGAGAGAAGCTGGCGGACAAAAGGTCATGCCCATTGGATGGAGGGACGAACGACCTTCAACGTAGATAAACGGCCAGGATAGAGGATAACCATCATCCAAAGGTGCTTGCAGACGAAGTTTCATGCCTGTTGCATTGAGGGATGAATCTCCCTGAATAAAGATGGATGGTAAGGATGGAAGATGGTCAGCCTTCAAAGGCGTTGGCTGACATTATGTTGAAAGGGATCACATGCAAGATATATGTTTTTTTAAATGGAAGCAAACTCCCTCCACTTACGGCGGACGTCCCTCATCCAATAATGGACGTCCCTCGACTTACGACGAACACTCCTCATCTCGAAAGACATCCCTTATACGTCGTGCAACCTTTAACTCTGTCTGTATAAACGGAAAGTACATCTATTGTGACCTAGTGATGCACTTCAAGTGCAAGGATGTCAATTCACCAAATGAGCACAATCGGCTAATCATAAAAAACATAGTGACTTCAAACGAATGTATCTTCTATTGCATACAACCAAATGCAACCAAATTTGCAGGACCCCAAGAAGTATAAAAGATAGCAATCCAGTTCAAAAATCTTGTTCAAAAACGATAAGGAGCGAATTTAAATCCAAACATCGTCAAAAAAATATGTCAATTTCTTCGTATTCCAGGGAGGATAACACCATTAAAATTTCAGACTCAAATTCGTAACACCAACAGAGTTATACCATAGACAATATGCAGCTCATCAATAACTCTAAACAAAACAGATTTCGGCTAGTCTCAAACGACGCATAAAACCCAAAATTCGAACCCAAAATTCATCCAAAATATCTTCAATTCACCGCAAGCCAGAGAAGTTCAAACCTTAAAAATTACATAACAAAATTCGAAGTAAATCAAACAGAACAAAAACAGAACCTATGAGTGGTCCACAGAATCCCTATACCCGGAAACTGTGACTTCATCGGACTCCTACGAAGAAGCCTCTCCAACTCGCTTTCTTTCTACTCTTCTGGATCTCCTCTCTAGATGAGTAGCTAGGGCAAGCTACTGGGAGAATCACAGTGTAAAATCTAACCTCCAAGAGTGAACGGTTTTGAGAAAAGAAGTCTTTAGATGACTAGCCGTCGGTGGATACCTAGGCGAGAATCCGGTTGGCGTTTTGGAGAGAGCTCCGAAACAATCTGAAGCAACTGCTGTTAATCCTTCAAAATTGGTCGATTAGGGCTGTCTTAGGGAGGCTAAAAACCCCTCCAAAAAAGCCTTAACGTAGATTACAAAAATACCCTAAAAACCAAATTACAAAAGTAACTTCAAAATAATAAAAAACACAAAATAGGTCTTTGGATGGATTTTATGTCTATGTAATTGGATCATTTGACATAGCAAACAAACTCCAAATGTAACACAAAAATACATTCTGGAAAACTTGGAATGTTGGCTACAATCTTCATATAGAACAGATGTTGATATAAAATCTTCAAGAGTGCCAAAAATGCCCATGAGCGTTCGGAGGTTAGATTATAGATGGATTTGTAAAGTCCACAATTTCTTTTATACTTTTGCTCTACTTCCACTTATCCAAATGCATGGAGTCCTCTTTGTGTAAGTAACTAATATTCTCCTCCAAGCTAGTTAGGAAAGAGACACCTACAAAATAAATAAAGACACTAGAAACTCTTTTGCTCAAGCTCGAGTGATCGGGCTTTGAGGTGCATCACCTAGCCAATTTACGAGCGACATTTCAACTTCCTCAGAGCATTTCATCTTTTCGAAATCTCTCCCTCGGCCTTGTGATGACCCCAAGGACGACCTTATGTGTGAATCAGCCTGGGATATCACTCGTCATTGAATGAAAATTCTTGACATTTATAAGCAGAAAATGTGAATGAGACGTTTGCCTTTGTGTTTTTTTTTTTATAGAAAACGTGACTCTTTGATTTGCGTAGTTCATTTTTCATAATTTGAGTTTTAGATGTCCACAAAATATTTTCAAAGTTTGACTTATTGCTTATTTCAAAGTTTATGGTTAGTTTTGTTAATTTCCTATAATTTTTAACACAAAAACATAGGAGCATTCTTTTCCAAATAAAAAAGAAGGGAAAAAGGCGTGTGGTTCAAAGTTTTTAGCTACTAATTTTAAATACAATGTGAGACCAAAGGTTGGGATATTAACATTTTTTCCATAAATTGAAAGGGAAGCTTACTTGGTAGGTTGGCATTTTCATGGCAGGGGATGTGTGTTCTAACGCTGTCTGTTTCTCTCCCAAGTCTGAAGCCGCCTCAATGCCAGGACAACGGAGAAGACTGTAAGAAGGCCTCTACACTTCAACTGGCTGTGTTTTATGGGGCGCTTTATACGCTAGCCGTTGGGACAGGAGGAACCAAACCCAATATCTCCACCATGGGTGCAGACCAGTTTGATGAGTTTAATTCCAGAGAGAAGGCTCAGAAAATCTCCTTCTTCAACTGGTGGATGTTCAGCATATTTTTTGGGACACTTTTTGCTAATACTGTTCTTGTTTATATACAAGATAATGTTGGGTGGACCTTGGGATATGGGCTTCCTACTCTTGGCCTTGCCATTTCCATTGTCATCTTCCTCGCTGGCACACCCTTTTACAGGCACAAATTGCCAGCTGGAAGTCCATTCACTAGAATGGCTAAAGTCATAGTCTCTGCCTTGAGGAAATGGAGGCTGCCTCTTCCTGATGACCCGAAAGATCTGTACGAGCTTGATTTGGAAGAGTACTCAAAGAAGGGAAGTGTCAGGATTGATTCCACTTCCAACTTGAGGTTTGTTGCAGAAAAAGATTGTATTTTTCTTTTGCCCAAGTATGGATTTTATGGGCTGATCTTATTTTACTCTGATGAACACAGGTTTCTGAACAAAGCTTCTGTCAAAACCGGCTCCAGTCATCCATGGAAGCTTTGCTCAGTTACCCAAGTGGAGGAAACTAAACAAATGATAAAAATGCTACCAATTATGGTAAGCACGTTTGTCCCCAGCACAATGGTTGCTCAAATTCACACACTTTTTATCAAGCAAGGCACCACTCTCCACCGCCGGATTGGCAACTTTAACATACCTCCGGCAAGCTTAACTGGTTTCGTGACAATCTCTTTGCTTGTTAGTGTGGTCATCTACGACAGATTCTTTGTCAAGATCATGCAGAGGTTGACCAAGAATCCTCGAGGAATCACTCTGCTTCAACGAATGGGAATCGGAATGATTCTACACATTGTTATAATGGGAATTGCATCGCTAGTAGAGAGAAGAAGACTCAGCGTTGCTAGAGAACACGATATAGTGGACAGTAAAGGACAAGTTCCTTTAACTATATTCATTTTACTTCCTCAGTTTGTTCTTATGGGCACTGCTGATGCGTTTCTGGAAGTGGCCAAGCTTGAGTTTTTCTACGATCAGGCCCCTGAAAGCATGAAGAGTCTCGGCACTTCATACTACACCACTTCTCTTGGAGTTGGAAATTTTCTGAGTTCTTTCCTGCTCTCAACAGTTTCTCATATCACAGAGAAGCATGGCGGCCATGGATGGATCCTTAATAACCTCAACATCTCTCATCTTGATTACTACTACGGGTTTTTTGCCATACTTAATATCTTCAACTTCTTATTCTTTTTGGTCGTCATTAGGTTCTACATTTACAAGACCGAGGTTTCTGACTCTATAAGAGTTCTGACTGAAGAATTGAAGGAGAAGGCATTGTTGGGTTCAAACCTGTAACAATAGTCCAGGAGATAGATTCAGTAAATAAACGAGATGTGTAAGAATCCTATATTATACTTTGAGACTGTCATGAATAAAATATAGATATGGCAAGTCCTCCTACATTTTGTATCAATCGAGTGTGTCTATAATCTGCATAAACTGAAGTACAAATTCAATGTTTACAAGGCTGAATGTTGGCATTAATATGCAGAACAATAGGATAAATGTGCTTCAAAATATACAAAAAATAGCTTCTTTTATCTCCTCTTTGGTAGCTGAAAGGCCCTCTTCAAGAATTGATTTGCTGTGCTGTCATTCCAGTGGGCCAAGTCCAACTAGGGCCCATTTATAAAAAATGGGGTTTAAAGAAATGTAGCATTTTAATCAAGATTATTGGGCTAAAATTTCAGGCTATTGAAGGCAATTTGATCAAGTCAAAATTCATTCAAGGAAAATGAAAAAAATATAAAAAGAAAACTACTTTTGCTTTCCTTTCCACCTTAAAGACAAGGTGTCTTTTTAGAGCGTGAGTAATGATAAGTTAAAAGATTAATAAAGGAAAGTTAGTTAGTTAGTTGTAAATCGAGTCTATTATATAAGGACTTGGTGTAGTTGGGAAGGGATATATGGAATATCTTGGGAGTATTTTGTAGGAATGACTATGTTATGCATAAGCTGAACTACATCTTTATTTAAGAATATTATATAAACAGATAAGTATATTATGATATGCATAAACCAATAAGTATGTTAATATATATCCATGCATGTCGTCGCAACGATAGTTTCAATTGAATCCAGAACCCTTACCAAGGCGTACCTGTAGGTAGTTTGTAGCATTTTTCCAGACTTACATTCCAACTCCGAGCAAAATTTGACCCAAAAGAATGTGAAACTACAATTCTACTTACACGCCATAACCAAACTCCTCGTTGATGATTTCCTTGATGCTCTATCCAAAATGCATGACTGCTTCATTCAAGCTACGGATAAGAAATCGGCATAATATGCACGCAAAGGCAATCAAATTCCACAGGGTCAGACTGTAGAAACTCTTCAATCAATTGTTCATCTCAATGTTAAAAGAAAATTGAGAGAAAAAAGAAACTCTGAAAGTAATTAAAAAAAGCCAAAGATCAAGACTGGATTCAGCCGTCAATTGAAAAAAATAGATATTTTTCTATTCGAGGAATAACCCAAACTACGCCCACAATCTAATACAAATCTTATGCATTAAGATGTGACAGGTTCAAATCAGCACCAAATTTCTCATCTTCTTAGAAAAATAGCTTACAAATCCAGAAAATAGAATTAGGAAATGGTATTCCACATACGTATCCAGAGTCAAGGAGGAAAGATTCATAAACCCTACGAAAGAGTAAAGAGCATAAACAGTTAAGAGTCGATTGAAACCTGTAAATCGTAGGTTCTTGGATCAATGTGGGATCGTACGACCCCATTGGAGGCCTCATCATCTCCTGGACGAGATCATCAGTCAGACTAGGCAAAGCAGCGCGGAGTTTGGGGGCGGTCTCAGGCTTCAGGTGAGCTTGCCGCCTCAATAGCTGAGCCACGTAAACGTTAGTTAGGCCAATCTCTTCTGCAATCTGATTGTAAGATTTTCCAGACTTGAGCTTCGCAGCCTGCAGGCGACGAGTAACGCTGGTTTTGCTGTCTTTCCATCTTTACTTTCCACGACTCTCTCGCAAACCAAGAACCTTTTTAAAGTCTACTGGTCCAGAACAGAACTGCCCGGCGGCCCACGTGGACAGTTTCTAGAAGCTTCCGGTGATGACGACATAAGAAGCCTGTTTTTATTCTCAAGTGACGTAAATATTCCATCACTTAAAAATTCATTAAATAAAAAAATACAAACAACAAAGCAAGAAGAAAACTGAAATGTTTAATCAGTTTAATGTATCCATTTCTTCAAGTAGAGTTCTTCAGATTGCAAACACCTAATAAATTTCTCAAACTTTAGAATGAAGAAATTTGAGTGGTTTAGTCAATATATTAGCTAATTACTCTTTACTGGAACAATATTTCAAATCAATTGTTCTACTATTGTTGAGATCCCTTAAAAAATAATATTTTACTTCAATATGTTTATTCTTTCTATGTAAAACTGGATTCTTTGAAAGTTTTATGGCTGAGTTATTGTCACAAAAAATTGTAATTGCTTTATTTTGGTTGAATTGTAATTATTCAAAAATTCTCTTTAACCATATAGTTTAACAAGTATAAGCAGATGCAACAACAAATTCTGCTTCAATGGTTGATAAAATAACATTTGGTTGCTTTTTAGATGACCATGAACTAGCCCCTGTACCAAACATAAAGACATAACCAGATGTGTTTTTTCTATCATCTTGATCTCCTGCATAATCGCTATCAGTAAATTCTATCAATTTGAATTGTCTATCATTCTTGTAGAATATTCCAAAATCTTTAGTCTAGAGTACATAATATCTGGTCTTGTTGCAGTTAAATATAATAAACTACCAACAATTTGCCTATAAAGTGTCTTGTTCACTTTTGTTCTTCCATCATCCTTTTGTAGCTTCAATCCAACCTCTATAAGAGTATTTACGAGATTGCAATCCTTCATTTGAAACTTGTCTAGAATTTCTCGATCATACTTCTTTTGAGAAATAAAAATTCCATTAACAGATTGCACCACTTATATGTCAAGAAAATAATCATCATTCAAAGGTCAGACATTTCAAATTCGTTCATCATAGATTTTTTAAATTTCTCAAACATGGAACAATCATTCTCAGTGTATATAAGATCATCAACATATAAACACACAATAAGTATATTTTCTCCATCTCCAAGCTTAACAAATAATGTGTGCTTATATGGACATTTTTTAAAATCTTCTTTTAAAAAATAAGTTTCAATACGACTATACCAAGCCTGTGGAACTTGTTTAAATGCATATAGAGTCTTTTACAATCTATAAACTTTATGCTCGTTTCCAATCTTAATATAATCAGGAGGTTGATCAATAAATACATTTTCTTCTAAGGTTCTATGCAAGAATGCCGATTTGACATCCAATTGAAAGATAGACCACGATTTTTGTACCGCCAATGCAATAATCAATCTAATTATGTCATGTTTTGCAACTGAATCAAAAACTTTACTATAATCAACTCCACATTCTTGTTTGTATTCCTTAGCCACTAATCGTGCCTTATACTTGTCAATCTCGCCATTTTCTTTTAGTTTTGTTTTGAAGACCCACTTTACACCAATAGTTTTGTGATCTTTAAGAATATCAGATAACTTCCAAGTATCATTCCTTTCAATGGTTTCAATTTCATCGTCCATCGTGTGAGTGTGACGTTGATTTACAGTTTTACACGTCAAGTTAGTTGACAGTTATTCCTGATTGGCAATCATTGGGTACAACAAGTGATTGTGTATAAATATGAAGGAATAGCTAGGTTACAGACTACGGAAATCCATCAAGTAGTTACAAGAAGTAATTCCTCTGTTTGGTAATCAAATTACAGAGGAGAACAGAGAAGCACTGTTCACGTAGCGGAGAAGACGAAGATGAGTGATGCTGTCTCATTGTAAAGCGTTTTCTGTATGCTTCTTGTTTTGATGATTCATAGTAATCGTTGTTAGTCTGATCTTGTAAAAACCTTGAAGAAGAAATAAAAGCTTCTCAGCGGCTTCATCCGTGGACGTAGGACGTTAATGTCCAAACCACGTAAATTGTTCTGTGTTCTTGTTTCTTCATTGTTCTTTCTATTGTTGTTGCATTATTGTTTTTCCTAACACGCTAAAAACAACAATTGGTTCGGTGAGCGTGGATCATTGTGCGTCCTGAGAATTCAAGATTGGATCTTTATTCTAATGGTGAAGTTCGAAGTTGAAAAATTTACAGGCCTGAATGACTTCAGCCTATGGAGAATAAAAATGAAGGCACTATTAGTTCACCAAGGCCTGGCTCAGGCGATTAATGAAAATGCAATGAAACTTCTGAAAGAAACGGATCAAGCAAAGGCTGATGATATAGAATCTAAAGCTCACAGTGCACTTCTTTTAAGTCTCGGAGATGAAGTGTTAAGAGAAGTGACTGACGAATCCTTGGCCCTGTCTGTCTGGAAGAAACTGGAGGCTTTGTACATGAAGAAATCCTTAGCCAACCGTCTGTATCTCAAGAAAAAACTCTACACCCTGGCTATGGATGATTCAAAGGACATGAGAAAGCATTTAGATGAATTTAATAAAATACTGCTAGACCTGTCCAGCATCGATGTCAAGATTGATGAAGAGGATCAAGCAATTATATTACTCAGTTCTTTGCCAAAGATTTATGAACAGTTTGTGGACACGATGTTATATGGAAAACAGACATTAACAATGTCTGAAGTGAAAGCTGCCTTAAACTCAAAAGAGTTGCAGAAGAGAACTGAAACAAGGGACACCCTTGATGGAGAAGGGCTTTCTGTTCGTGGACGATCTCAGAATAGAGACCACAAAAGTGCAAAAGGCAGATCACGTTCTAAGTCCAAGAGTGGCAAAAAATGTTTTTTCTGTCACAAAGAGGGTCATTACAAGAAGGATTGCTATGAACAAAAGAGAAAATTGAGTGAAAAGAAAGCTGAAAAGGGAGATGCGGGAATAGCTTCTGATGGATATGAGTCCTCAGACGTTTTGGTGGCCTCTGAAAATGACTCTAGTGACAATTGGGTACTGGATTCAGGGTGCTCCTTCCACATGACCCCTAAGAAAGATTGGCTGCAAGGTTTCTGCACAACCAATGGAGGGAGAGTTCTGCTTGGCAATAACCAGTCTTGCCAAATAGAAGGGGAAGGGCATTTACAAATTTTAATGTATGACGGATGTATAAGGACAATTAACAACGTCAGGTATGTTCCATGCTTAAAAAGAAATCTGATATTTATTGGCATGTTAGACAGATCCGGTTGCAGTGTTAAAATTGATGATGGTACAATGAAAGTCATGAAAGGAATACTCACTGTAATGAAAGGGAGTCTGCACAATGGATTGTATATTCTTCAGGGCAAAACAATAACAGGAGAGGTCTCATCTATCACCAAGCATAAATTGAGTGATACCGAATTGTGGCATCACAGACTAGGACATCTAAGTGACAAAGGTTTACAGGAGCTGCATAAACAAGAGGTCCTTCCAGGATACAAGTATGCTGATTTAAAATTTTGTGAAAACTGCGTCCTCGCCAAAAGCACCAGAGTGAAGTTCACCAAGTCAGTCCACAAATCACAAAGCATACTGGACTATGTACATTCCGATGTATGGGGACCAGAAAGAGTTGCTTCAAAAGGAGGTGCACATTATTTTATGACAATTATTGATGACTATTCAAGAAGATTATGGGTCTATTGCCTGAAGTCTAAAGATCAAGTTTTTGATACCTTTAGACAGTGGAAGAGTATGGTTGAAAATCAGACAGGTAGAAGGATAAAGAAGCTTCGAACTGATAATGGCATGGAATATTGTTCTAAAAGATTTGATGAATTTTGCAAATTTGAAGGAATATCTAGACATCGCACAGTTAGCTATACCCCACAGCAGAATGGATTGGCGGAAAGGATGAATCGGACCATCTTAGACAGAGTGAGAGGAATGCTTCTTACACCTGAATTACCTCGGACATTCTGGGCTGAGGCAGTCAAAACTGCAAGTTATCTGATAAACTTGTGCCCATCATCTGCATTGGGATTCAAGACACCTTTTCAAATGTGGTATAATCGCCCTGCTGATTACAGTCATTTAAGGACGTTCGGGTGTGCTGCTTATGCACACTGTAATCAGGATAAACTTCAGCCAAGGTCAAGGAAATGCATTTTTCTTGGATATCCTGAAGGAGTAAAAGGTTACAGACTTTGGTGCCTTGAACCAGGGCAGCAAAAGGTGATCATTAGTCGTAATGTCACCTTTAATGAGCATGTTTTTCCTTTAAAAACTGCTGCTACAAAACCAGATGAAGAAACATCAGCTTCACAACCTGTCTACATTGAGGTGGAGCCTGATCAGATTGATAATAGTCCTTCTAATCCTGAAACACAGCCTGTTGGAGAGGATTCACAAACGACTGATTCAGATGGGGCTGAGGATGAACAACAAATTGATTATCAGTTAACCAGAGACAGGTCCAGGAGGGTAATTCGACCTATCCAACGGTTAGGATATGCTGATATCATTGCTTATGCCTTATTATCATCCTCAGATCTTGAGCATAATGAACCCCTATCATATGAAGAAGCAATGACACGATCTGATTCTAAGGAATGGAAAGTGGCCATGCAAGAAGAGATTGACTCTCTAAAGAAAAACAACACTTGGACTCTGGTTACTAGACCTCCATCACAAAAGGTTATTGGATGTAAGTGGGTGTACAAACTAAAGGATGGAACAAACACATCAGATAAAGCCAAACATAAGGCAAGATTGGTGGCTAAAGGGTTCCTGCAAAAAAGAGGTGTTGATTTTAACGAAGTTTTCTCCCCTGTAGTGAAACAAACTTCTATACGAGTTCTTCTGTCACTTGTAGCAGTTCAGGACCTTGAACTGGAGCAAATGGACGTTAAAACAGCTTTCTTGCATGGCAACATTGAAGAAACTATATACTTGAGTCAGCCACAAGGTTTTATATCTGCTGATCCATCTCAAGTGTGCCTCTTGCACAAGTCACTATATGGCTTAAAACAATCGCCGAGACAATGGAACAAACGTTTTGACAGTTTTATATCAGGAATTGGTTTTACCAGGAGTCAGTATGATCACTGTGTTTACAAAAGGGGGGAAGGATCATCCGAGTTGATTTTCATTCTATTATACGTGGATGACATCCTGATTGCAGGGAGGAAAATGGATGCAATTTCCAAATTGAAAGATGAACTAGGAAGAGAGTTTGATATGAAGGATCTGGGTAAAGCTCACAGAATTTTGGGAATTGACATACATCAAGAAAGGCAGAACAAATATAGCAGTTTGTCCCAAAAGCACTACCTCTTAAAGATATTAAATAGGTTTGATATGTCACACTTGAAACCAGTGGCCACTCCTTTGGGAGCTCACTTTAAGCTCAGTCACAACCAATCACCAAAGAGTGAAGATGAAAGATTATACATGGATAAGATACATTATTCTAACATCATCGGAAGCATTATGTATGCCATGATCTGGACCAGACCAGATCTAGCATACGCAGTGAGTGTAACAAGCAGGTTTATGTCAAATCCTGGAAAAATTCACTGGCAAGCTCTTAAGTGGATTATGAGATATATTTCAGGGACACTTGATATGGTACTGATCTTGGGAAAACAAGATATTAGAAATTCAGTTTTAACCGGATACGTTGATGCAGATTTTGCAGGGTGTATTGATTCAAAGAAATCAATGTCTGGTTATATTTTTACCCTGTATGGAGGAGCTATATGTTGGAAAGCATGCTTACAGAAAGTTGTTGCTTTATCAACTACAGAATCTGAGTACTTGGCAGCATGCGAAGGAGTAAAAGAAGCACTTTGGTTAAAGGGTTTAGCAGGAGATCTAGGCATTGAAAAACCAGAGACAACAATATACTGCGACAATCAAAGTGCTATCCATCTCATCAAGAATCCTATATTTCACGATAGGACAAAACATATTGATGTTAGATTTCACTTTATAAGGGAGGTGGTTTCTCTAGGAAAAGTGAAAATACAGAAGATTGGAACTGAGGATAACCCGGCAGATATTTTTACAAAAGTACTACCAGTCGCTAAGTTTAAGCATTGCTTAAACTTAGTGAATATTCAGTGAAACTAATCTTTTGAAAATGATGATATAGTCGGCTGGGAATGCATGAAATCAACGTCAAGGTGGAGAATTGTGAGTGTGACGTTGATTTATAGTTTTACACGTCAAGTTAGTTGACAGTTATTCCTGATTGGCAATCATTGGGTACAACAAGTGATTGTGTATAAATATGAAGGAATAGCTAGGTTACTGACTACGGAAATCCATCAAGTAGTTACAAGAAGTAATTCCTCTGTTTGGTAATCAAATTACAGAGGAGAATAGAGAAGCACTGTTTACGTAGCGGAGAAGACGAAGATGAGTGATGCTGTCTCATTGTAAAGCGTTTTCTGTATGCTTCTTGTTTTGATGATTCATAGTAATCGTTGTTAGTCTGATCTTGTAAAAACCTTGAAGAAGAAATAAAAGCTTCTCAACGGCTTCATCCGTGGACGTAGGACGTTAATGTCCGAACCACGTAAATTGTTCTGTGTTCTTGTTTCTTCATTGTTCTTTCTATTGTTGTTGCATTATTGTTTTTCCTAACACGCTCAAAACAACACATCGTCTTTCGCCATTTTGATTCTTTTGAGGCAGTTTCAAAAGATGGTGGGTTACAATCTGTAAATAAGGTAAAATAAGTTATTGGGTTATCAGTTTGGTCAATCCCATGTACCTCATAATTTGCCATCCATGCTGGCCGTTTTCAAATATGATGCAAACAAGTTTCTGTTGTTGCATCAATAGCTTCTGCTATTGATGAATTTTCAACATCTATTGGAACTTCATTTTAAGGATTTTCAAGAGTAAAATCCGTTGGAATTTTTTGTTGTTGTATAGGTTGTTGTATATCAATCTCATCATCAAGAATAGTTGGAGTAGGCTGCTGCCATGTCCAATTCCAGAAGCTTTCTTCATAAAAAATAACACATCTACTCGTCACAATCTTCCCAGTGAGTGGATTGAACAATCTATATGCTTTTGATATTTCACTAACGCCGAGAAAAACACATTTTTTCCCTTATCATCTAGTTTCATTCTTTTTTTCATCTGGTATATGTGCATATGCAATACAACAAAAAAAATTGAAATAATGTACTGCTGGTTTTCTCCCACTCCAAGCTTCCTCTAGCATCATGTTTTTAAAAAAAAAAGTAGGGCTTCGATTTAATATATGAATGCTCCAATTTACCGCTTCAGGCCAAAAAGTTTTTGAAACTTTTCCTTTAGTTAATAAGCACCTTACCATGTTAAGAATTGTTCTATTTTCCCTCTCTAGTACACCGTTTTGTTGTGGTCTATAAGCAGTTGTGAGCTCTTTTCGTATAACTTGATCATTACAAAAAGTTTCAAACTCCATTGAGTAATACTCTCCTCCTCGATCCATACGAAGAGTTTTGATACTTTCTCCGTTTCTTTTTCAACTCGTGCTTTGAAGCTTTTAAATGCACTAAAAGCTTCTGATTTTGTCTACAAAAAATAAACTCATGTTTTTCGAGTAAAGTCGTCAATAAAAGTAATTAAATATTTTTTACCCCCATTAGATAATGGCTTTATCGGTCCACAAATGTCTGAATGAACTAGCTCTAAAGCATTTTTAGCTCTCCAAGACTTTCCTTGAGAGAATTGAGAACAATGTTGTTTTTCAATAACACATTCTTCACAGACTTAAGAAAGAATATAAATTTGAGGAAGATCAATCACAATATTTTTCTGCTGTAAAGTTCTTAGTACGCCAAAATCCAAATGATCATAATGAAGATGTCATAGCCATGAAGAATCTTTAGCCTCAATCATCAAACAAGGTTGAACAATATCAATTTTTAGAGGAAACAACTTGTTTGAAGTCATTTGAATAACAACAATAGATCCACGAGAAGAATCATATATTTCACAAACACCATTCTCAATTGTTATTGTATAACATTTTTCTTACAACTGACCAACACTTAATAAGTTAGTCTTCAAATCATGAACATAAAGAACATTGGAAATTGTTACTTCAAAATCATTGTTGGTTCTTATTTTAATGTCACATTTTTTCATGACATTCACAGTAGAACAATTACCAAAACTTACTGTAGAGAAACATACCATACATCAGATTGATGTGCCTCATCAACCTGTGCAACCATCAATAAAGTTTCTTGTTTTTGTTTTTCTGCAAAATTAGATTTCTCTCCTTTTTCTTTGTTGTTAGGCAATTTAGTATAATATTCAGAACGATAATGACCCATTTTATGACATCTAAAATACTCTATCTTAGATTTGTCAAAGTGTTGACCTTTTCCTCTGCCTTTGTTTTGAAATTGGTCATCATCTGCTTTATAATATTGACTACCATTTATGTTGCCTCGATCTCCATTTCCTCTGCCTCTACCTCTACCTCTACCCCTTCCTCTAATGGTTCTGTTACTCCATTTTGAATAACTTGTCAATATTCTTTAGACTTCAAAAAAATTTTCATTAGCATGCTCTAATGATCAGTGAAATAGAAGGTTGAACAAAAGTGTCAGAAGCCATGAATAATATTTGTTGTAGTGAGAAACAAAAAAGAAATTCGTACTAAAATGCTACTATATTCTAGAACTTTCACCTTTTTTTTTTAATGACTCTGATAACACTGATAATAAATAATGCAAAAAGCGGAGGAATAAGAAAATAATGAAGCAAAAAAGTTTACAAATGTATATTTAGAACTCTCAACCTCTGCCATTTTTATAGACATTTTACAATACAAATAATTAAGAAAAGACAGAAGCAAAAACAACTTTGTCAGTAAACACTCCACAAGCAGGAAACATACCAATAATTTTGTAGAAAATATGGCCTTAGGACCCATTGCAATAATACCATAATTGACACAACAAGGAGCACAGCTGCTGAGTCCTCTTCTTAAGTGAGAAAATGAGGACGGAAGGTCCTAAACGTAATTGCTTTGTAGGGAAGAGAAGAAAGACGGTGGCTATAAAGGGTGGGAGCAGAGGAAGGTGAAGAGTGGGAGGGTGTGTGTCTGTGAGAGCGAGGAGACGCCATGGGAGAAGATGATGGTGGGACTGTGTATACCCAGGACGGGACTGCAGATCTTAGAGGAAACCCTGTTGTTAGATCCAAAAGAGGTGGATGGACTGCTTGTTCTTTCATTGTCGGTAAGCATCTCCTCTCTCTCTCTCTCTCCCTCTCTCTCTGCACTGAGTTTGATGAACACATATCATGTCAAGAGCTTGAAGAACTACGATTGGAAGCAAAATACCCAAGACGGATGGAGTTTCAGGCATCTTATCTATCTTCTCCGTTGGCTTTTCTCTTCTCCGCAGAGTTCTTTTTCATCCTCTGCTCTTTCTTTTTTATTTTAATGGCATATTTCAGTTCTTCCAGACTCTCTCTCTCTTATGGTCATGTTCGTTGATCTCTGCGTCTCTAGTCGGCAAAAAGTCACAACAAACACAGAAAAAGGTGCTAATTATCTCTTCTTTAAAGCTTTTGTGTGGATACTTTTTTAGTTTACGAGGTGTTCGAAAGAATGGCTTACTTTGGAATATCAACAAATCTCATCATATACTTGACGTCAAAGCTTCATCAAGGCACAGTCACCTCCGCTAACAACGTCACCAACTGGGTGGGCACCATTTGGATCACTCCCATCTTGGGTGCCTATGTCGCCGACGCACATCTTGGCCGGTACCGCACTTTCATCATCGCCTCTTTAATCTACTTCTCGGTACAATCCTCCAACTTCATCATCTCATTTCAATATTTTGATCAGCTGTGGCTTTCAAATTCTGATTCTTCGCCTGCCTTGAGTAGGAAGATGTCCATGTCTATGCACAAGAGAGAGATGGTATTAATTGCGGTTGTTAAAACGTCAGCTTTTTCAAAATGGTGGGGTCAAGATATAATTTTGGGAAATTAACAGGATAAATTCTGAATTTTGAGGTACATGACAATTCAATCCTTAACAAATTTTACAACAATTAAAACTTTAAACTATGAGAGATGAACGATACAAACCTCACAATTATGTTTTTCGCTAAAAAAAATCGAGGCAAACATTATAGTTACATGTTGCACTTAAAAACGTCAAGGACCGTTCAACGAAGAAGTCCAAAAATCAACAATGGAATTTCTTCAACGACGAGAGACGTCCAAGGTTGATCCACAAAGAGGGGTGTCCTTGAGGCCATCGAGGGACGTCGATGTTGACCGTTGGATGAAGAGATGGACATCCTTAAATAAGGATTGACGACCAGAGAAGAGGAGTTGGCGGACGAAAGTTCATGCGCGTTGGATGGAGGGACGAACGAACTTCAATGAGGATGGACGGCCAAGATAGAGGATTACCATCCTCTAAAGGCACTTGCAGACGAGGGTTCATGCCCATTTGATCGAGGGACAGACGTCCCTCAACGAGGATGGAGGGCCAAGATGGAGGATGATCGTCCTCTAAAGGCGCTGGCGGACAAAGGTTCTACATGTTGGATCAAGGGACAGACAAGGATAGACGGCCATGATGGAAGATAATCATTCTTGAAAGGGGCTAGCAGACATTATGTTGAAATGGATCACGTGCAAGGTACAAAGCAAACTTCCTCCACTTAGGACAAACATCCCTCATCCCACAATGGACATCCTTCGACTTAAGATGGATGTCCCTCCACTTACGATAGACGTCCCTCATCTTGAAGAACGCCCCTTATATGTTGAGTGACATTCAACCTATATAAACGAAAAGAACGTCCAATGTGATATGCCCAATTTCTGAAGGACATTTCAACTTTCTCATAGCATTTTAACTTTTCAGAATCTCTTTCGTGGCCTTATAATGGCCCTAAGGACGCCATTCCTTGTGAATCAGTCTTGGATGTCACTCATCGTTAAAGGACGTCCGTTGTTAATTCTTGGATGTCGCCATTAAACGATTATTGACATTTTTAAGTAGAAAATGTGACTAAAGCGTTTGCTCGACGTTTTTTAACAGAAAACGTGACTAAAGAAAGCGGGACAAAATGAGCTAGAAGGGGCCCACCTCACCACTCCCCTTCCCCCCTTCAGAAAGCACCAAACCATAAGTGACTCTCCATGAAAGGGGCCTGCCAAACACTGCGTTAGTCTGGCCTCTTTTCTAGCAAAAATTAACAGCCTTTTTTTTCTCAGTTCTTAGGAAAATGTTTTTCTAAAAAGCTCATTAAATAAAAAGCAGTTTGAAAAACAGCTTCCTCTCGACGCAGGAGATTCGTGAGCAAGCCCATCTAAGAGCCTAGCAGTAGCAGCCTTTATTGCGACAGAGAGAGCTTCCAACAAGGAAAGCTCAATCCCATCTTGTGCCCTGTAAGAAGGAACGTCATCAGTCCCATAGCCTATTCGATGTTATCTTCCTTGTCCTCTTCGGATTCAACCTCCTATTTCTTACTCGTACAACAACTATGGCAGCCAAGAGCGCTGCTTATTCCCCTTCATGTTTAGATGCTTCAGAATCAGTAGAATGCAGCTTTTCATATTTGAGAAGCCACCAGAAGAAATGACCAAGCATCTGAGGCCTCTATACATCAGAGCTCACATCGATGGAAAGCCGGTAAGATACATAACCTCATTAAAGCATATCTTTAGTTGATGAGTTAATTACAAAAGAATAAGAGCAATGAAAAACCTATAGAAAGAGTTGTTTTCTATTATACCGCTATAGTTCTCTCTTATTAGTGAGGTATCGAACGTGCCCCGAGTCACTTCTCTAGCTTCGTTGAGGGAATCAATATGACTATTACAGCAATAAATGCTACTAGGATAATCTAACTCTTACTAGGCTAATAAACAGCTATAAGGGAACTGCTAGTAAAGGATATCGCTTTCAGTTCTATCTACCAATCTAACTATCAAGATTGACAGTTCTTTACTTGATGCTACTTTATACTCAATAGTAGAAGGGCTCCTCCTGTCAATTCAAAAGTAGAAGTAGGTTTAGAAGCGGATAGTCTTCCATTTTCAAGGGGAGTACCAGCTGGGGATGGCAATTATGGTATCGGACTCGGAATAGGAACCTATAGGCTCTATAGCAGCTCGAACTTGATGCCTCTTTATGTTCCCACTTCAAATGGGAGATGCGACCATCACGACTCGACGACTGAACTATATGTCTGTATTAATGAATGTATGGGGAAGCCAGGCATCGTGATCCAGCATTTAGATCCGGATGAGATACATAAAACACTGGAGAGAAGGGAATACATTTTTTTTGAACAAGAGGAAGGAGCCGAAAAAAACCGGTTTGGTTTCTTAAGGCTTCAAACTACTAGTCATTAAGACTGCTATGAAAAAAGAAGTAAGAGCCAAGTCCTTTTCTGGACTTGGCCTGCGTGCATTATACCTACCCCCTTAAGAAGTGGATTTCAATCTCCATAAATAAATGAAATAAGAACTCTTGGATTGTTGTCTTGGCGACCGTGAAGTCACCGGATGAATTGCCGACTAGATAGATCACATCTGGACGCGACTGTTGTTCCGCCCCTAAAGAACGATCGGCTTGTGTTTGAGCATGATGAATCACTTCGTGCCGACCTGTTGCCAATAATCCACTTTCCTGCCAACTTGACGCCTTAATATCAAGGAACCCCTCTCTCTTCTTCTCTTCATGTATGTATGTGGGCTGCCTGCCCCCGC
Organism: Begonia loranthoides; assembly: GCA_022433065.1. Classification (NCBI taxonomy): domain Eukaryota; kingdom Viridiplantae; phylum Streptophyta; class Magnoliopsida; order Cucurbitales; family Begoniaceae; genus Begonia; species Begonia loranthoides. The sequence continues at coordinate 3,277,747 of CM039474.1, forward strand.
AAGCAAAAGGTTTTCATTCAAGATAGCAGGAGGAATAGTGCGGGAAGGGAGCCCGACCGAGCCGAGCCACTAGGAGAGTAAGCCCTTCTCATGTGTCAAATTGAATAAATGAATGTGCAGCCTCAACCAGAGAGATCAACCAGCGCCTTTCATTTGAGGTCGGCGGCAGCGCAGAACGCACTAATCTGCGACCAACAAACAGTTTTCCGAAATCAAACCAATATTCTTGAACAACTTGGAATTGTGACTTTACAAAAATGCTTGCTGAAAATCCCCTTCACCGGAATCTTTATTGGCACAGAGAATGTTTAAAGAATGCACAACGAGTAAAGTCAGGGAAAAGATATACATACTGACAATGCTAACAAAAGATATACTGACAATGCTAACACACCAGCGAGAATTGAGTGGGGCCATTTTCCCGCTACTCCTTTCTATATAGCTTACTCGCTCAAGATCGCCCTCTTAATTAGAGGCTCTTCGCTCACTAGTTCCAGGCGGATTCTTTCAAAGACTTGCAGCTAAAGTTGTACCCATTTAGTGGTGCAAACTGAAGTGAAGGAAAAAAGCCAGGGCATGACCCACCCCTTGTTTCAGTCAGAATGAGTCCTCGGGACCCCGGGACATTGGCATCCGCCAACAGTGGACTATTAAGGATCGCATCCCGCGCATATTCTACATTATAGCCTGCAACTGATTCAGCTTCCGCTTCTGGGAGATCAAACGGAGCTCAATTAGTTTATGCTAGACGAGAAATAAAGAACATAACCAATACAGGGAACAAGGGAATACCAGACCATATCTGCTTTTGCGCCATGACAATCTCACTCGAATTACGGGGACCTACACATATTAGTACAGTGATCTTATGTTGTTTACCAAAGCTAATGATTTGATTTGAGATTCTTCTACCATTCAATTCAGTATAAGTAAGGTATTCTCGACATCAAGACTAGTTAGCGTAAGCATGATAGCGGACTATAGAATAAGATCGATCGATCAGTACGAGACGAAAGTTCCTCTAATTCCTCGCCGGCTATTAATATTAAGGATCGGGTTTCGCTTGGTATTTCTCTTTGAATGGCGGGATAAAGGGAAGCTATTGACTGATAGCCCATTTCCATGCTAATGAGATGGCTGGCTATGAGCAGATTGAATCCATTGGGCAAAGAGCCTAACCCTCTTGTTAACGCGATTGACTAATTTGCCAGTGAAACTCAAATGAAATGCTACGCCCCCTATCCTCGTGGAGGAAACTGCCCCAAGCCAAAATAGCTTGAACAGCTTGATCTGACCGAACTCGCTCTAATAGAAGAATTTTACTCTTCTTCCTCTACTATTGAGACTGACCGACCGTAGATCCTACTTCGAGAAGTATCTCGCACTTATTGATTAGGGCGAAGAAGTCTGCAATCAAAATAGATACTTGTTCTTGATGGTTAGGTTACCTTGTTGAGCGCCCGATAATCAATGCACAAGGCTACCGCTGGTTTGCATCGTTTATTTATCATAATTCGAAATATTAGTTATCCACGAAATTTTTTTAAGATTTGGTTTGTCGCTAATGTCAAAGTTCAAGGCTAGTTTTGTTAATTCCCCTATAATTTTTAAGGCATAAACAGACAAAAGACAGAAGCTAAGGCTTGTTTTACATACTTTTTCAAATAAAAAAGAAGGGATAAAGGCGTGTGGTTCAAAGTTTTTCGATACTAATTTTAAATACAAAGTGAGGCCAAAGGTTAGGATATAACATGTGTATAAAAAGAGTAATTTTTTCCATAAATTGAAAGGGAAGCTTACTTGGTAGGTTGGCATTTTCATGGCAGGGGATGTGTCTTCTAACGCTGTCTGTTTCTCTGCCAAGTCTGAAGCCGCCTCAATGCCAGGACAATGGAGAAGACTGTAAGAAGGCCTCTACACTTCAACTGGCTGTGTTTTATGGGGCGCTTTATACACTAGCCGTTGGGACAGGAGGAACCAAACCCAATATCTCCACCATGGGTGCAGACCAGTTCGATGAGTTTAATCCCAGAGAGAAGGCTCGGAAGATATCCTTCTTCAACTGGTGGATGTTCAGTATATTTTTTGGGATACTTTTTGCTAACACTGTTCTTGTTTATATACAAGATAATGTTGGGTGGATCTTGGGATATGGGCTTCCTACTCTTGGCCTTGCCATTTCCATTGTCATCTTCCTCGCTGGCACACCCTTTTACAGGCACAAATTGCCTGCTGGAAGTCCATTCACTAGAATGGCTAAAGTCATAGTCTCTGCCTTGAGGAAATGGAGGCTGCCTCTTCCTCATGACCCGAAAGATCTGTACGAGCTTGATTTGGAAGAGTACTCAAAGAAGGGAAGTGTCAGGATTGATTCCACTTCCAACTTGAGGTTTGTTGCAGAAAAAGATAGTGTTTTTTTTTTTGCTCAAGCATGAATTTTCTGTGCTGATCTTATCTTACTCTGATGAACACAGGTTTCTCAACAAAGCTTCTGTCAAAACCGGCTCCAGTCATCCATGGAAGCTTTGCTCAGTTACCCAAGTGGAGGAAACTAAACAAATGATAAAAATGCTACCAATTATGGTAAGCTCGTTTGTCCCTAGCACAATGGTTGCTCAAGTTAACACCCTTTTTATCAAGCAAGGCACCACTCTCCACCGCCGGATCGGCAACTTTAACATACCTCCTGCGAGCTTAACTGGTTTCGTGACAATCTCTTTGCTTGTTACTGTGGTTATCTACGACAGATTCTTTGTCAAGATCATGCAGAGGTTGACCAAGAATCCTCGAGGAATCACTCTGCTTCAACGAATGGGAATCGGAATGATTCTACACATTGTTATAATGGGAGTTGCATCGTTAGTAGAGAGAAGAAGACTCAGTGTGGCTAGGGAACACGATATAGTGGACAGTAAAGGACAAGTTCCTTTAACTATATTCATTCTACTTCCTCAGTTTGCTCTTATGGGCACTGCTGATGCGTTTCTGGAAGTGGCCAAGCTTGAGTTTTTCTACGATCAGGCCCCTGAAAGCATGAAGAGTCTTGGCACTTCATACTACACCACTTCTCTTGGAGTTGGAAATTTCTGAGTTCTTTCCTGCTCTCAACAGTTTCTCATATCACAGAGAAACATGGCGGCCATGGATGGATCCTTAATAACCTCAACATCTCTCATCTCGATTACTATTATGTGTTTTTCGCCACACTTAACATCTTCAACTTCTTCTTCTTCTTGGTCGTCATTAGGTTCTACATTTACAAGGCTGAGGTCTCCGACTCCATAAGAGTTCTGACTGAAGAATTGAAGGAGAAAGCATTGATGGGTTCAAACCTGCAACAATAGTCCAGGAGTGTGTAAGAATTCTATAGAATACTTTAAGACTGTCATCAATGAAATATAGATATGGCAAGTCCTACATTTTGTATCAATGGAGTGTGTCTTTAATCTGCATAAACTCAAGTACAAATTCAATGTTTACAAGGCTGAATGTTGTCATTAATATGCAGAACAATTGGGTAAATGTGCTTCAAAATATATTCTTTTATCTCCTCTTTGGTAGCTGAAAGGCCCTCTTCAAGAATTGATTTGCAGTGCTGTCTTTCCGGTGGCACAAAACCCGCAATATGGTATTTGGGTCCGACCTATTCCACCTTCCGGTCATCGGAGGCATCAGAAGCTTTTGCCCCGAGCCGACGTGGTGATTCGGCTAGTTTTGCAAGTCACGATGCTGAAATCTTCCATTAGTTGTTCAGTGCATTCTCCCATCAATGCTATCACTCCTTCCACTGTCTCGGCTTCCCTGTCAACAGCTTCATCTTGTAATAATACGTCTCCACATGTACAGAAAACACGCTTCAAACTCTTGAAATCGTGCTCGATCATGTTCCGGTCAGATCGACAGAACACTCGAGAGCTCCCTCCTGTGAGTAAAACCATTAGATATGCCTCAAATGAGGCCCTCATGACTTCTTTCACAGCCACGGCCTGTGCTTTGTCCGACAGAATGGCACTGAGGAGGGTAAGGTTTTGCTTCAGAATCGGCAGTGTTGGTGTAATGCAAGCATTGGCTACATCAGAAGCTGCTTCCTACCCTCGAATCGAGAAAGATCAGACGGTAAGAAGCAACTTCTGAGACAGATTGGCAGGCCGATCGGATCGACAAATTGGCCAGTTCAAAATAGGAAGACGTATTGGTATGAGATTTCCGATTATTAGCGAAAGGCTTGCGGGTGGACCGAGTGATTCGAGGAGGAAGAGAGAGGGATTTGTCCAGAGAATGAAGATGCGTGAGAAGATAATGCAGGGTGTTGAGGCGTATATATATAGGCGTTGAGTTCCTCGGCTGGTCATTTGCCATGGATGATGGCCTTCTCCGGCAGCATTTTGGAGTAGATCTCCCCAACAGCGCAAGGAGTAGCCTTTTTCCAGAGCTGTATTAACTTTGAGCCTCCGTTGCATCTAATCAGAGGAGGAAGCTGTGGAATATAGTTTTGTTTTGAGCCTGAAAACAACAAGTTTAAGAACACAACACAAGACAATGACTAAATTCAACAGGTTTAAGGCTCCCACCGCATGATGCGACGAATGTTGTGTATCCTCGGAAAATACGCTCCAGCTTCTCTGCTAGATTCTGGACCAAATTTTATGTCACTCCAACAGGAATTTGGAAGAACTCATCAATGGTTTCGTTGGCTAATTTTATCAGCTCAATGGCGGATTGCGCATAAGGTTCTGATTTGGATTTGGGATTCCATGTCTGCAATAGAATTCAAGGAAAAAATCACTTCATAACGTGAGAGTTTGGACAGAGAGATGCACGCAAAGGCAATCAAATTCAACAGGGTCAGACTGTATAAACTCCTCTAATCAATTGTTCATCTCATTGTTAAAGGAAAACTAAGAGAATAAAGAAACTCTGAAAGTAATTAAAAAAAACAAAGATCAAGATTGGGTTCAGCTGTCAATAGAAAAAAAAAAAAAAGATCTTTGTCTATCCGAGGAATAGCCCAAGCTGACTCTACAATCTAATATAAATCTTATGCATTAAGATGTGATAGGTTCAAATCAGCACGAAATTACTCATTTTCTTAGAAAAGTAGCATACAAATCCAGAAAATAGAATTTGTAAATGGCATACGTATCCAGAGCTAGAGAGGAAAGATGCATAAACCCTACTAAAGAGTAATGAGCATAAACAGTTAAGAGGAGTCGATTGAAACCTGTAAATCGTAGGTTCTTGGATCAATGTGGGATCGTACGACCTTATTGGAGGCCTCATTATCTCCTGGACGAGATAATCAGCCAGACTAGGCAAAGCAGAGCGGAGTTTGGGGGCGGTCTCAGGCTTCAGGTAAGCTTGCCGCCTCAACAGCTGAGCCACGTAAACGTTAGTGAGGTCAGTCTCTTCTGCAATCTGATTATAAGATTTTCCGGACTTGAGCTTCGCAGCCAGCAGGCGACGAGTGACGCCGGTTTTGCCGTCTTCCATCTCCGCCATTCACGATTCTCTCGTAAACCAAGCACCATTTTAAAGTCTACTGGTGCAAAAGCGAACCGCCCGACGGCCCGCGTGAACAGTATTTCTAGAAGCTTCCGGTGATGACGACATAAGAAGCCTGTTTTTATTCTCATCCCTTAAAATTTCATTAAATAAAAAAAAATCACTAATATTAAAAATTATTAAAATTAGGTGTGAATTAAATTCTAATTAGTGCGAGTCAAAGTCGAGTTAAAATGATATATACGTTATTTAAGTTGTTTGGGTTTTTTCGATTGATTATTATCTTTAAATTAATATAAACAATAATAACGTGGGGGTGTGAACAAGGTCATGAAGTTTTGTTTGTGGGGCCCTCTTCCAATCTTAATCCATAATTACTGAGTTTATAATCCCCAATTATTTGTATTAAAATATGTGACATGTACGCTACAACCCATATTCTCAACAACCATGTTTTTATTTCCGGATGAACCTGAATTCATTTGTTATTTTTAAACAATTTAAGTTACTAGAACTTGGAATAGGCCTTCACCCCGATTGATTTTTCAAGGTCCAAATTTTTGAAGTCTTCGAGTCAAAAAAACCACTAAATAAAATACTAAGATGAGATTCGCGTCAATGGTCAACGTTGGACTCAATGTTAGATTCGGGTAGGCTGGTAATGAAAAAGTTGTGGAGGTCCGTTTTTGAACGCAAGGGCTTTGGATTTTTCTGGATGGCTGAAAATTCAATGGGGTCGGCAGACTGCAGGGCAGAGCTGCTGGGCCTTATTCTAGGACGGTAAGTCCTAAACGTAATAGCTTTGTGGAGAAGAGAAGACAAAGGGTGGCTATAAAGGGTGGGAGCAGAGGAAGGTGGAGAGTGCGGAGGGTGTGTGTTTGTGAGAGCGAGGAGAGAGAGAGAGAGAGAGAAGAGGGATTGGGTGGTCAGACGCCATGGGAGAAGAAGATGGCGGGCCTGTGTATACCCAGGACGGGACTGTAGATCTTAGAGGAAACCCTGTTGTTAGATCCAAAAGAGGCGGATGGACTGCTTGTTCTTTCATTGTCGGTAACTCTCTCTCCCTCTCTCCCTCTCTCTGCACTGAGTTTGATGAACAAATATCATGGCAAGAGCTTGAAGAACTACGATTGGAAGCAAAATACCCTAGACGGATGGAGTTGCTGGCATCTTATCTTTCTTCTTCGTTGGCTTTTCTCTTCTCCGCAGAGTTCTTCTTCATCCTCTGCTTTTTCTTTTTTAATTGGCATTTCAGTTCTTCCAGACTCTCTCGCTCTCTCTCTCTCTCTCTCTCTCTCTCTCTGCGTCTCTAGTCGGCAAAAAGTCAAAAAACACAGAACAAGGTGCTAATTTTCTTCTTTAAAGCTTCTGTGTGGATACTTTTTTCAGTTTACGAGGTGTTCGAAAGAATGGCTTACTATGGAATATCAACAAATCTCGTCATATACTTGACAACAAAGCTTCATCAAGGCACAGTCACCTCCGCTAACAACGTCACCAACTGGGTGGGCACCATTTGGATCACTCCCATCTTGGGTGCCTACGTCGCCGACGCACATCTTGGCCGATACCGCACTTTCGTCATCGCCTCTGTAATCTACTTCTCGGTACAATCCTCCAACTTCATCATCTCATTTCAATATTTTGATCGGCTGTGGCTTTCAAATTCTGATTCTTTGCCGGCCTTGAGTAGGAAGATGTCCATGTCTATGGACTAAAAATAGGATATTATGAGAGAGATGGTATTAATTGCTCTTGGTTCTTATAGATATAGCGTGAACAAATAGACAGCTTTTTCAAAATGGTGGGGTCAAGATAAAATTTTTGGAAATTAACAAAACAAATCCTTAACGTTGAGATCTATGACAAGTCATTAGGCAAACCTTAAAGAAATTTTGAGGATGAACGGCCAAGATAGAAGATGACCATCCTCTAAAGTCACTAGCGGACAATGGTTCATACCCGTTGGATCGAGGGACGGATGTCCCTTAACGATGATAGACGACCACGATAGAGGATGACCATCCTCCATGCCCGTTGGATCGAGGGACGAACGTCCCTCAATGAAGATGAACGGCTAGGATGGAGGATGTTTATCTTTCAAAGGCGCTGATAGACATTATGTTGAAAGAAATCACGTGCAAGGTACACGCTTTTTCAAATGGGAGCAGATTCCTTCCACTTACGTCGGACGTTCAACATCTCACATCGGACGTCCCTCGACTTAAGACAGAAGACCCTCGACTTAACACAGATGCCCCTGCACTTACGACGGACGTCTCTCATCACGAAGGGTGTCACTTATACGTTGAGTGACTTTCAACTATGTCTATATAAACAGAAAGGACCTCTGCTGCAACCTAGTCAATTTTCGAGCAATATTTCAACTTCCTTAGAGCATTTCAACCTTTTGAAATCTCTTCCTCAGCCTTATGATGGCCCTAAGGACGCCTTTCCTCGTGAATCAACCTTTGATGTCATTCGTAGTTGAAGTACATTCGTTATTGATCTTTTGGATATCTCCGATGAACAGTTCTTGACGTTTTTAAGCAGAAAATGTGACTGTGGCATTTCCCTCGGCCTTTTTTTTATAGGAAACGTGACTGTATGTTTTTTGTTGTTTACTTTTCATAGTTCGAGATTTTAGTTGTCCACAAAATTTTTTTAAGATTTGGCTTGTCGTTGACTTTAAAGTTCAAGGTTAGTTTTGTTAATTTCCATACAATTTTGAACGCATAAAAAGACAAGGAGAGAAGCTAAGACTTGTGTTACATTCTTTTCCAAATAAAAAAGGCGTGTGGTTCAAAGTTTTTAGATACTAATTTTAAATACAAAGTGAGGCCAAAGGTTGGGATATTATTGTGTGAATAAAGGGAGTAATTTTTTCCATAAATTGAAAGGGAAGCTTACTTGGTAGGTTGGCATTTTCATGGCAGGGGATGTGTCTTCTAACGCTGTCTGTTTCTCTGCCAAGTCTGAAGCCGCCTCCATGCCAGGACAATGGAGAAGACTGTAAGAAGGCCTCTACACTTCATCTGGCTGTGTTTTATGGGGCACTTTATACATTAGCCGTTGGGACAGGAGGAACCAAACCCAATATCTCCACCATGGGTGCAGACCAGTTTGATGAGTTTAATCCCAGAGAGAAGGCTCAGAAACTCTCCTTCTTCAACTGGTGGATGTTCAGTATATTTTTTGGGACACTTTTTGCTAACACTGTTCTTGTTTATATACAAGATAATGTTGGGTGGACCTTGGGATATGGGCTTCCTACTCTTGGCCTTGCCATTTCCATTGTCATCTTCCTCGCTGGCACACCCTTTTACAGGCACAAATTGCCCGCTGGAAGTCCATTCACTAGAATGGCTAAAGTCATAGTCTCTGCCTTGAGGAAATGGAGGCTGCCTCTTCCTGATGACCCGAAAGATCTGTACGAGCTTGATTTGGAAGAGTACTCAAAGAAGGGAAGCGTCAGGATTGATTCCACTTCCAACTTGAGGTTTGTTGGAGAAAAAGATTGTTTTTTTTTACGCAAGCATGGATTTTATGGGCTGATCTTATTTTACTCTGATGAACACAGGTTTCTCAACAAAGCTTCAGTCAAAACCGGCTCCAGTCATCCATGGAAGCTTTGCTCAGTTACCCAAGTAGAGGAAACTAAACAAATGATAAAAATGCTACCAATTATGGTAAGCACGTTTGTCCCCAGCATAATGCTTGCTCAAGTTAACACCCTTTTTATCAAACAAGGCACCACTCTCCACCGCCGGATCGGCCACTTTAACATACCTCCGGCGAGCTTAACTGGTTTCGTGACAATCTCTATGCTTGTTAGTGTGGTTATCTACGACAGATTCTTCGTCAAGATCATGCAGAGGTTGACCAAGAATCCTCGAGGAATCACTCTGCTTCAACGAATGGGAATCGGAATGATTCTACACATTGTTATAATGGGAGTTGCATCGTTAGTAGAGAGAAGAAGACTCAGTGTGGCTAGGGAACACGATATAGTGGACAGTAATGGACAAGTTCCTTTAACTATATTCATTCTACTTCCTCAGTTTATTCTTATGGGCACTGCTGATGCGTTTCTGGAAGTGGCCAAGATTGAGTTTTTCTACGATCAGGCCCCTGAACGCATGAAGAGTCTTGGCACTTCATACTCCATGACGTCTCTTGGAATGGGAAATTTTTTGAGTACTTTCTTGCTCACAATAGTTTCTCACATCACAGAGAAGCATGGTGGCCATGGATGGATCCTTAATAACCTCAACATCTCTCATCTCGATTACTATTACGGGTTTTTCGCTATCCTTAACATCGTCAACTTCTTCTTCTTCGTGGTCGTCATTAGGTTCTACATTTACAAGGTCGAGGTTTCCGACTCCATAAGAGTCCTGACTGAAGAATTGAAGGAGAAGGCATTGAATGGTTCAAACCTGCAACAATAGTCCAGGAGTGTGTAAGAATTATATAGAATACTTTGAGACTGTCATGAATGAAATATAGATATGGCAAGTCCTACATTTTGTATCAATGGAGTGTGTCCATAATCTGCATAAACTGAAGTACAAATTCAATGTGGACAAGGTTGAATGTTGGCATTAATATGCAGAACAATAGGATAAATGTGCTTCAAAATATACGAAAAATAGATTGTTTTATCTCCTCTTTGGTAGCTGAAAGGCCCTCTTCAAGAATTGATTTGCAGTGCTGTCGTTCCGGTGGCACAAAACTCGTAAGATGGTATTGGGGTCCGCTCTATTCCACCTTCCGGTCGTCGGAGGCATAGGAAGCTTTTGCCCCGAGCCGACGGTGGCAATTCCGCTAGTTTTGCAAGTCACGATGCTGAAATCTTCCATTAGTTGTTCAGTGCATTCTCCCATCAATGCTATCACTCCTTCCACTGTCTCGGCTTCCCTGTCGACGACTTCCCCTTGTAGTAATCCGTCTCCGCATGTACAGAAAACACGCTTCAAGCTCTCGAAATCGTGCTCGATCATTTCTCGAAATCGTGATAGATATTCAGGTAGATACAGCTTGCTCAGCCTTGGCGCAGAGTAGCGTGGCGAAAATGATAGATATTCAGGTAGCAAAATCATTGCCTCGGGCTCGTCGTTTATTAAAATATTCATTCTCGTGTGTTCTAGATTCTTGGTTTATACTCTGAAAGTATACAATTTGAATTTATTCATTTGAATATCATATTATTTTACATTTAATATTTATTTATTTAAGTCTTATTAATTTTTTTTTTGTTATAATTGGTATTAAAATTAACTAACCACATTTAAATAATGTAAGCAAAAAAAGAGAATATTATAAAAAGTATATATAATGTGAGTGTAAAAAATAATAAATATATAATTTTTAGGGAAAATGACAAATCAACCATCGTGGTTTGCGATCAATGACAACTCAACTACTGTGGTATGTTTTCTAACAAGTTAACCATCTACGTATGTTAAAATGACAAATCCACCATCGCTGTCCATTAAAAAGCTGATGGGCCCTGCAATTTTTGGCCTATACGCCGCAGCGTGCAGTCAATTTTTGCCTGGACGCCGCAGCGTTCAGGCAATTTTGGCCTGGATGCCGCGGCGTGCAGTCAATGTTTGCCTGGACGCCGCGGCGTCCCTCTGTTAATTCAACAGAATACATAACTACGAACTCCCAGCGGTCTGCGATATTCGCAAGCATTTTGTCATAGATTAGCTAATCCTAAAGAAGTCCGAGAGCTGAAGCAAGTAGATAAAGGAATTTTGGCAAAGTTGAAGAATTTGTTGAAAGAAAATGGCGTCTTGGAGTGTTGAAGAATCTGTTATTAACCGTGAAGCTCAAGTGGGCCCTTCAGAGACATTATTGGCCAATGAGAACAAGGTACGTGACCTTGGAAATGAAGTTGCGATTATTTTGCATTCTGTCTCAGCAAATCTAAACGAAGAGGACGATGAGGAACTCCGATTAGCATGTCAATCCACTAATGATGAAGAGATGGACATGGCAGAGAGTAGGCTGAGACGCCAACCAGAAGCACAGTGCATATTCGTTGGTATGGGCCTTGGCCAAAAGTATAGTTCGTTGAATAAAATTAGAGAAGAAATTGTTGATTATGCAATGAAGAATAGGTATGGGATAAAATTTACCCACGGTGATGCGCATCGATTGAGAGCTGTCTGCCAAGAAGGGTGCATGTGGCGGTTGCACGCCTCACAAATGCAAAATGAAATGACGTTTTAAATAAAGATTTACAATGACGTTCACATATGCTCCAGACAGATGGAAAGCCGTCATGGCATAGCCAAATGGGTGGCAACGCATTACTTAGACAGATTTAAAAGTCAGGCCGACTAGGACATATCTTCCATAATATAGACTATCAGGAAGGACTTCAACGTCAACATCACATCCAGCCTTCCTAGAAGGGCAAGAAATGCTGCCAAGAAAATTAATGAAGGGGATGGCAATGAGCAATACAAGCTCATATGGTCCTATGCTAAGGAGATTCGGAGGTCGAATCCCAGAAGTTCACTGCGTGTTGACCTTGATATGAGTGTATTTAAAAGGATGTACATGTGCTTGGATGCATGCAAAAGGGCAATGCTGAATTGTGGTAGACCTGTTATTTGTTTAGATGGCTGCCACTTGAAGGGAGCAACTCCAGGGCAACTGCTTACTGCTGTCACCATCGATGGGAACGATGGTATGTATCCGATTGCTGTAGCAGTCGTTGAAGCTAAAAATAGGGCTTCATGGAGGTGGTTTCTAGAATTGTTGCTAGACGATCTAAACACCCCATCTGGCAATGGATGGACAATTATTTCTGATCGACAAAAGGTGTTGTTCACTGCTTTTGCATTATGTGTTTATGTTATGCATTTTTTACCAATGTTTGTCTCATATTATGAATCTTTGTAGGGACTAGTGTCAGCTGTGAGAGAGGTGGCATGGCAAGCAGACCAGCGGTTTTGCATCCGACACCTGTATGCCAATTTTCAAAAACAATTTAAAGGCAGATTGTTGAAGGATGCTGTAACTCCCCAAATCATATTATCCCCAATTTTGAATACCCTAAAATTTTTCCCAAATCGATTTACAAAATTAGGTTTAATTTGGTCGTTATAAATCCTAATTTATAAAATTAGTTAATGAAATAGTTATTTATGGCGGAAGCATTTAATTAAACAACATAATAGTTTAAAACCATTTATTAAAGTTAATCCTAATATTCAAATCCCATAAAACATCTAATTAAAACTTTATTAAATTAAACGTAGTTCATTGAAAAACCAAATGTAAACTTATTCAAATAAAACTAAAGCATTAAATAAAGTTCTTCTCGAAATATTAAAATTTTAATAAAATTCATTCTGCTGACCCATCATTGACATATTCGATATTTCCCTATGTATGCTCTTCTACTTCGGGAAAATCCTCGATCAGTCCAAGTTCCTCATCTGTTAAAAATTCACCTACATCACAAGACTAAAACGTGAGATAAACTCAGTAAGTGGAAACACATGCATAATGTTTAATCTCATGCATTACCGAGTTTTTAAATTTAAAAGTTACATACTGGTTGAAATTCATTTTCCAGCCCTACCAAGTTTCAAGCTTTCATTAGCTATTACAAGGTTTCATGCATTCAAGCTTTCATTAGCCATCTCAAAAATAACTACCAAGTTTCAAGCTTTCATTAGCTATCACAAGGTTTCATGCGTTCAGGCTTTCATTAGCCATCTCAGTTTCCGTCAATTCCATCAGTTTCATGCGCATACAAAATGACCTATAGTTTTTATCTTGATTATACTATGTGTCAATATCTAATCGTGCGAGACAGAATAAAACTATATAACTCTAATAACAAAATAACAACTTTAATAACGAAATAATTATAACGAAAATATTATATGCCTTGTGATGTAGGGCCTATAGCCAAAACGACGTAAGTGTACCACTCACCTGGATTCCAAGAGAGTTAGGACGTTAGGATAATTTAGAGTCTTGAATGAACGTTGAAAATCGTCAAGAACCTTCCAAAATAATATATCTATCAATTTCCCAAAATTAACGATATAAATCCTTGAAAGAGATTTGAGCAGAATATCGTTACCGTCGAAACCTTAAATGGATCGAAGGCGAACTCGGGTAGGTCAAAACTGGATCGGTTCAGGTCGGGTCTGCTGGATCGGTTCGGGTCGATTCGGGTCGGGTGGGGCAAACTTCTTTGAAACACCCGAGTCTTCTTCTCCTTCTTCGTCCTTCGTCTTCTTCAAAAGTCCAGAAACAGAGTTTCTTCTCTGTTCCACTCCGAGAGTGCCTCTCTTGTTGCTCTTTAGTCGCCGCTCGCTACGGTGGGAGGTGGGTCGCCGCGGAGGGAAGCTTGGTTGGGGGGAAGCTTCTTCAGAAAGGGTTCTTTGTTGCTGGAGGTAAGTATTCTCTGACTTCGAAGGCTTTCTTTGATTTGGTGTGATCTCTTCCCTCGGTGAGACCCTCTATTTATAGGGGAGTCTCGCTTTTCTTTCCTTCAAGGAATACCTTGAATCTGCCCTCCTAATGGGTCTAGATTCAGAGACGGGGAAGGAAATTTTTCCTTATTTCCTTGTAGCTCTTCACCCCACGTGGTATATTTGGAAAAGAAATTAAGTTAGGGTTTCCGTTTAGCTAATCTGAGGGAGGGATTTACTAGGATTGATTCTGCATTTGGAAATTTCTGGATGATTGAATTCTCTGCGTTACAAGTATGGAATAAATTTCAATTTAGGGTTTTTGATTTGGGAAAATTTGGGATTGTTTCTGAATTTGAAAAGAAAATGTTGTAATTGCTGGGAATTTGAATTTGATACGTTACAGATGCAATGTGGGCTGCATCAAGAGCCACAACAGTGAGGCAATTTGACAAAGAGATGACCAAGTTGTGTCCTTGACCTGGCGGCCCATGACTATTTACGTGGAATAGAGTTGACATGCTGGGCTAAACATACCTTCTCTGCTATCCCAAAGTGCGACCTAAGCCTCAACAAGCTCAGCGAGTCCTTCAATGCCTGCATCCTACCTGCCCGGGACAAACCAATTCTAAGTATGTTCGAGATCATTCGAAAGGGCATCATGGGTAGGATCGTGAAAAAAAATGAAAAAATGGCTCGCTCTAACGATTTGTTGTGTCCAATGATCAGCAAACGGCTCGCCAAAGTCCAACTTGCCAGTCAAACTTGGAGTCCCCAGTTTGCAGGAGCTGCCCAGTTTGAGGTCAACAACGGTACCGACATGTACTCTGTCGATTTGGACATGTGTACTTGTACATATTACCAGTGGGAGTTGACCGGCATCCCATGTGTCCATGCAATCCGTGCATTCACTTCATGAGGAGATCCCCTGAGGATTTTGTGCATTGGTGCTATCACCCTGAAACATACATGGTAATGTACTCCCACTTTCTCCGCCCCCTTAATGGACCAATCGAGTGGCCTCCTGTGACAAATCTTGATCCAATTACCCCACCGCCATCTAAAAGGCTTCTAGGAAGGCCACGCGTACGTAGAATACAGGATGTGGACAAGACCCCAAGCCAGACAGTGCTAACCAGAAGACATTTGAACCTCACTTATGGCCGGTGTAGGGGTGTGGGGCACAATGCCCGCACGTGCGAAGGGGGAGGCGAGTCCAGTGCAGGGGCTGGCAGAGGCAACAGAGGGAGAGGCAGAGGCAGAGGCGGCAGAGGAAGGTCGGATGACACATTTATGGGGTTTAGAGTCCCCGAGACAGCTCCCGAGACAATTCTTTCCCTAGTCCCTAAGACAATTCCTTCACGAGTATCTGAATCAGTTCCTGATAGAGTTCATGAGACGCAGGTCAGCGCATTATCACGTTATGCCTTCAATTGTTATTTGAAATATGCTCATTTCCTTTTCAATGTGACCTGCAGGAGTCTGATGCGGAAGGTCCTCCCACACAAATGTACACAAATGTGGACCTTAACCTGCCGTGATACAATTGTTTTTTCTTGCAACAAATGTAGATGACAGTCAAATGACACTGATGTAAAGTTGTGTTTTTCTAAATAGTTAAGGGGTAACGTGTAACAACCCGATCCTAATTTTTCGGTTAAAACGATGTAATTGTTTTGTTAAGAATAAAATGGGTTAATACATCATTCTATGGATGTTATGTTGGGACGTATACCCTAGCAGGCGTTTAACTTGGGTAAGATTTAGAAGAAAATATGAAAAATGATGAATTTATACCCGTTGGGAACGATAGGGACGCCGATTTGCGTCCTCAAGTCACTGTACAGAGGCGTTACGGACGACTGGATGCTGGACGCGGAAGATGCGGACGACAGATTTTGAGTCCGCATTGAATCTATCCAAATTTGATTCACGCGGACGACACGATGCGGACGACCCAATGGCGTCCGAAACCAGAATTCGGACGGTACGGACTAAGTTTTATTATATGTCGTTTTCATTCACTATGAATCCTATCTTCTTTTCGTTAATCATGTCAAATTAGATTTCTCATTCTAATTACGCTTCCAGAATAAATTCCTTTTTTTTTTTGGAATGGTAAGAAATAAGTTTCAGTCGCGATCAGATTTTACACTCTATTCCCTTTTATGCAATGTTCTTGGATTGAAAAAGAAGTTTTGCAAAAAGATAGTGAGGACGCATAAGGTAATATATGTCTCCTAGGTGTCAAATGATATGCAGCCACTTCACTCTTCTTTTCAATTAAAGGGGCGTTACAACTTATCATTTGATCGACTTGCTAATTTTTAAAAAATTTTAACATAATATACCTTGTTTCTTTACTCCCCCAAAGCTATTCTCGTACATCCTACACAAAAAATAATCGCAAGCATTTCCAGTATCATCCAAACATATCATTCATCCACTAAATGTAAACTACACATAACATCCAAACAACATATCACTGGCAACTACACATACATTACAACGTAAATGTATACAAATTCAACTAAACACAAACTACAACGTAAATCATTGAACTAAACTATGCCTTCTTCATCCTGGTCGGTCTCGGGCGCAAATCCTGAATCAGAAACGATAAGTGTGGGTCAAGAAATACTCTATATGCTCGGGTGAACAACGGACCCTCATACTGAAAGGTTGGAGGTTTGTGCTCGTGGAATTGTTCCTTAATTGTGCACTTACTTATCACCTCCATCCCTGCAGGGGTACACTAGAAGACGCCGAACGGCCTGTAATGCAAAGGGAACAATTGGCGGTCAATTACATTGAAAGCACTATTAAGAATGTACACAAGGGAAACTTCTTACCGTTGTTTGTCAGTGGGAGCTACGATAATGGAGATTGATTCCGGCAGCAATTTCTGGTAAGCGTATTGCGTGTGCAGGTCAACGGACGACATAAAACAATCATGTTTTGGGTGTGACTGCAATGTAAACAACGCATTATATGATCTCAGTAAACATTAACAACAACCTGGAGAAGCGAGATGATTACTTACGTGAATCCATCCTATGGGGAGGAGACCGTGTTGCTGTTGATAAAGGAAAACTTCTGCGTTTGCGCCTTCCGCCGCATAGCACTGCATATAAGTTTGGATGAGCACTAAGATAAAAGCTTATACACTAACACACAATGAAGGCCTCTCACCGTATCTGACGTTCTGTGCTGATCCGGGAAGATGATATCACTGACGACGTACTCATTACCAGTCAGCTTTCCCCCAATAATTGCGTATGTCTCTATGTTCTTTCGAATATTTCCCTGGACGTAATCCTTGAACTTACTCATCAAATCATGAGCCTGCAACAAAAATGTCAAAAAACGGTCAGCGTAAACATGAATGAACACACATATATACCAAAATAAAAGACGTACCACGCGCACAGTTTTAAGGGGCGGCGGCTGGAGAGGCACAACTGGAGGAGTACGTTGGCGGCTTCCGACAGGGTGTCTGCCAATTAAAAACACGTCATTACATGAAACACAAATAAAGTAAAAAGTGGAATTCGCGTTCAACGGAATGAACTTACAATCGGAATGTCACATCTGGTGCGTCAGAGGAGGATGACGTGGTTGCTGAATGGGTTGATCGCCTCTGACCTGTCTGAAGGGCTGCAGTCATCTCACGATGCCACTCGGCTGCTTGCATATGCCATTGTTGTGCTATGCCCCACCTATCTTCTGCGAGCTTGGCCGCTTCTTGTATTTGGACTTGTTGCATTTGCAGCTGCTCCTCCATTTTGTGCATTTGGGTCATGGACATATGATGGAGCTCCTCCATCCTGCTCATCCAGGCGAACGTCTCATCAGGCATCGAACTAAAGTGAGATGACTGAGGAGGAGGCGGTTGTTCATGCAAAGGGACTGAATGCCTAGGCTCTGAGCGGGGTGGATGTGCTGCTTGCTTCTTGGACTTGCGGAACCATTCCCCTCCGGTTTGGGTGATACCCATTCAGTCCAATAATGAATTGTTGTAAATGTCATTGACCGACTCTTCAATTCTCGGCTCCTTCTGCGGGATGGGGACCCCAAACTGCTCAACGATGCTTTGGATGAGCCAGTTGTACGGTAGGGACTTCGCCGAGTTGTTGAGCACCTCTTGCATGTGGCTCACGATGATATATCCAATGTCAACCTTTTTTTCCCGTGAACACCTTCTCCAGCATATAGAGATCCATGCTGGTAACAAGGTCTCGATGCCCATTCCGAGGCAAAATTGTGTATGTCATGATCAGGTGGATCAATCGGGCTAAGGCATTCAACTCCTTGCCCTTTGGCTTGTTGTACTCGGCAACCTCGGGATCCCGGTGCAACAATCTAATCACCGCTAACCCACGTCCTTGTTTGACGAATGGTGGCTCCCGAGCCATATGATAATATTCATCGCTTGGCTCCTCTAGTACACATCCAAGCATAATGTTTATGTCGTTGGAAGTGAACCTCAACTCTCTTCCAAAAACATACGTCTGCACCTCTAATGGTTGGGTGGACATTCTTAAATTTGCATAAAACAATCGTATAACTGACTCGCAGTAACTGCCCCTCATCCGGCACAACCCGGCTAATCCAGCAGCTTCAAGCATACAATCAATTCTTATTCCTGTGAATGAGTCCAAATCTACTATTTTTGACACAATAATTTTACGATTTTGTATATCTTCTAAATACCGTCTTTTGCAATCTGCGTTCCAATATAGTTTGGACCTTGAACCCGCTTTAACGGGTTGGAACCGAATCAATGAGCATCCGGCTTCTCCTTCTTCAGGCTCGGCGGTTTCTTCCACCGCCGCCACGAGTTGAACCTCTTCCACTACCTCGGCTTCCAACGCCGCGGTTTGAACGGGTTCAACTGCCTCCACCGTTGCCTTCCCACGCTTCAAGATCATTTTCTTAGTCCGGGATAGCATTCTGATCGTTGAGAGTAATTCGCCAACCTGCAGTATAATAACCCACACAACATGCCTAAGTTAGCATAACAGTATTTCCTCAGAGCGTCTCTTGGATAATAAAAAATGCAATGAAACAAAAATTGAAAATAATAAAACAACAGAAATCAACAAACCACCAAAAAATATCAATAAAACAGAATCAACAATTCAGATTCTAAAAGAGTAAAACGACAATTGAACAACATCCAATAATAATTTTTTAGACTTAACTCTTTTTCTTAACCATTTCTCCTTCACTGATTGTCTAGTCATCTATAACAAAACTAAAAACAACTAACAAACCACAAGTAACAAACAAAATAACAAGGAAATGACAAAAAAAATTGAATGCAAAGAGATTCCTAATCAGAATGCTGTTTTTTGTTGTTGCCCACTATGCAGCTTTCATGTTTTGAGAGCACATGTCATTACAGATTTAACCCGGAACCGGACCCAGAACCATCGGTTCTCGGTTCCCCACCCTGCCAGTTGAAAAATATTGGGCAGACATCTAACAGATTCATCACTAAAACATGAAAAACTAGATTCATCACACTAGCATCCCTAAACAATCGGCAACCCTAACATATTCATCACAAAAAAAAAAAAAAAAAAACAGATTTTAAATATCAAAAAACAGATTCATCACAAATTAACAACAAATTTCAAATATCAAAAACAGATTCATCACAGATCAAAAAATAGATTTCAAATATCCTAAATCAAAATAAATCAAAATCAAGGGAGCAATGTTTGTCTCGGACCTTTGTTCCAGATTTTGCAATCGCCTTCGTCGTCGTTGCAGTTGAAAATCGTCGTCGCAGCTTCGCAAAATGCAGTTGAAAGTCATCGCAACAGCTTCGCAGTTGTCGTCGCCTTCACAACGCAGTCGTCGTTGGTCTCGGTCCAAACGCAGTCTCTGTCGCCTTCACACGCTTCGCAAATCACAGTCGCACAAACTTCTCGCTGCTTCGCAGTCCTAGTCTCAATGTCGAGCCTCGACTTCGTCTCTCCAGATCTCAGTTCCTGGTTCCGAAGAACAAAGCTTCTAGGGTTCCTTCAGCTCTTGAGTCTTGCCTCCCGAGACTCTCAATGGTTTTTAAGTATCTTTCTGTTCTTCTCACAAATACCC